>CM035409.1:91739857-91749857 GCA_020310875.1 Ceratopteris richardii | reverse complement strand
ATAACCTCAGTAGTAGCCAATGCTAAACCTCTATACTCAGCCTCTGGAACTAGCACATCAACCTTCCACTAGGACACCACTCAAGCTCCCTTGTGACTCACTAATTTGACTCACCATGTTCTAGAACTCACGTGGTATTTTTGCTAAATTTTATGAATAATATGAGCCTTCTTGAAGTATTTGAAGACTTCCCAAAGGTATTTACATATTTGAAACTTGTACCCTACATAAAACAAATGTTCGCAACATTCTCCCCCTCAAGTTTAAAGGGTATTTCCTTCATGCCAAGAATATAGTTGAATCTTTGAAGCTTTGGTCCATCCAAGGATTTGGTGAGATATCTGCAACTTGATCCTTTGTTCCAACAAAAGAAACCTGCACTTCATTGTTCATGGCCTTCTCTCGAACATAATGATAGTGAACCTCTATATGCTTTGTTCTAGCATGAAAAATAGGATTTGAGGTCATATGAATGCTGCTCAAGTTATCCCCATATATCAGTGGTACATCAACCTGCACATTCAAGTCATGAAACAACTTTTTAAACCACATAACCTCAGTAGTAGCCAATGCTAAACCTCTATACTCAGCCTCTGTAGAAGATAAAGCAACTGTAGGCTGTTTCTTTGAACTCCATGTTAATGTCTTGTTTCCTGCTATTACCACATATCCACTTGTGGATCTTCTGTCATCTTTGCTTCCAGCCCAATCTGCATCACTAAAGACTTTAAGAGTTAGATCAGCATCATGACTATAAAATAATCCTTCGTTCATTGTACCTTTCAGATACCTAAGCACTCTTTTCGTTGCATGCATATGAGGTACTCTAGGTTCATGCATAAACTGTGACAATACTCCCACTATATAACATATATCAGGTCTAGTTTTTGTTGCATAAATCAAAGATCCTACGATGGATCTATATACATTCATATCATGCAACTCATCACCTTCCTTTGCACTTAGCTTTACATTACATTCCATTGGAGTAGAAACAAATTTACATTCCTGCATACCAAACCTTTTCAGCATATCACATATATACTTTCTTTGTATCAACCACATACCTTCATCGCTATACACAATTTCAATCCCAAGAAAGTATCTGAGCAAACCAAGATCTGAAATTTTAAATTCCTTTCCCAAATTACCTTTTATCTCATCAATTGCTTTTGCATCATTCCCTGTAATCAACAAGTCATCCACATAAATGCATACATAGACACACATGCCATCTACATGTTTTACATAAAGTGAAGGATCACCATGACTCGCTGTGTATCCTTGCAGCATAAGATACTTTACCAACCTTGCATTCCATGCCCTTGGTGCCTGCTTAAGACCATACAATGCCTTCTTTAACCTGCATACATGATTATGACATTTGCATCCACATAACCATCTGGTTGTGACATATACACTTCTTCATTTAACTCACCATTAAGAAAGGCATTCTTTATATCGAGTTGATATATATTCCACCTTTTACTTGCAGCTAAAGCCAACAAAGTTCTCACCGTTGCCATATTTGGTACTGGACTAAATGTTTCCTCATAGTCCACACCTTGAGTTTGATTATATCCTTTTGCTACAAGTCTAGCCTTATATCTAGACACACTACCATCACTATTTCTTTAATCTTAAAAACCCACTTGCAACCAATTACCTTTTGCTTTGGTGTACTTGGAACTAAATTCCAAGTCTTGTTATCCTGTAGTGCTTCCATTTCTTCTCTCATTGCTTTCTCCCACTTTTCATCTCCTTTGGCCTCATCATAACATGTGGGTTCATTTTCCTGCTCAACTTTTGTCATAAAAGCATAATGAGAATTCATGAAAGATTCATAAGTATACCTTTGAGGTTGCTTACTTACTCTTGAAGTTCTTCTTACCTCCAATGTAGATGCTCTTCCTTTCTTATTAGGAACCTTTGATGATCCTCCATACTCACATACATCACTAATTTCCTCTCCTTCATCATTAACTTCAACAAGTTTGAGTTTACCTTTACTTTTAACACTTGGAGGTGACTCTTGCCTTAATCTTCCATTGAAAGGTGATCCTCTTTCTTCATCTAAACCACTCCTTTCATCATTTAAACTTCGTGATGGTTGAACTATGCATTCATCTCCTTCAACCACACCTTTTTCATTTTCATCCATGACCTGCAAACAATTCTTATCTGCATACCATGAAAGTGATTCATCAAAGTTTACATCTCTTGACACAACAACCTTATTGGTATGAGGATTATAGCATCTATATCCTCTTTGAGTATCTGCATAACCAATAAATATACATTTTTCTGATTTCGCATCAAGTTTAGATCTCACCTCACTAGGTACATGTACATAACATACACAGCCAAATACTTTCAAATGACTTACACTTGGTTTCCTTCCATGCCATACCTCATATGGTGTCAAATGATGAACTCCAGCAGTCGGAACTCTATTCATAATGTAAACACTTGTGCTAATAGCTTCAGCCCAAAAATAATTAGGCAAACACATATCATTAAGCATGCTTCTAGATGCTTCTGCTATGATTCTGTTTCTTCTTTCTGCGACTCCATTTTGTTGTGGAGTATACCTGCATGTAACTTCTCTTTTGATACCTTCATCATACAAAAAATCAGTAAAAGCTTGAGAGAAATACTCTCCTCCTCCATCGGATCTTAGCTTCTTAATATACCTTCCTGTTTGCTTTTCGACATATGATTTGAACTTCTTGAAACAATCAAAGACCTCACTCTTATGTTTAATAAAATACACAAATGTCATTCTACTATGATCGTCAATGAATGATACATAGTACTTATTACCAACCAAGGATGCCTCTTTAGTAGGTCCCCACACATCTGTGTGTATGAGATCTAGCAAACCATCACTTACATAGCTTGAATGCTTGAAAGGTTGTCTACTCTGCTTACCCATTTGACATGCTTCACAAAGATGCACCATATGTTGCTTAGTAAGATCAGGTAATCCTTCAACAATCCTCTTCTTTGATAGCTCCTTTAACCTGTGTACATTCATGTGTCCAATCCTTTTGTGCCATAGATCAAGCTCTGCTATTCGATGCATACCATAAGAGAAATAGTTTGTATGATTTGGGTTTACCTTGAATGTAAACAATCTACCTTGTTTTTGACCTCTAGCAATTAACCTCCTTTGCTTTGGATCCTCAATGAAGCAACCTGCATGATTAAATCTCACTTGTAGACCTTTTTCTACCATTTGACCAACCGACATCAAATTCTTAGTGATCGTTGGCACATAAAGTACATCCTTCAAGCAATTTTTCTTGCTCTTATCCTGCATAACAACATCTCCAACCTGCATAATCTTATGTGTTGTATCATCTCCTGTTTCAACATGACCTTTACATGAAGGATTATGCATATTAGAAAACCATGAAGCATCATGAGACATGTGATTAGAACAACCACTATCTACATACCATACATCGCTATTGCAATTCATCTTAGTTTCTACATTCATCATAAGAAGAGAATCATAATCATCACTTTTACCTTCAACTGCATAATTTCCTTGTTGTTTACCTCTTCTGAATAGCCTCCTCTTCGATTACCACCTTGATTATTTTCATTTTGATAACAATCTTTGGCATAGTATCCATACCTTCCACATATATAGCAATTGTTCTTATTATCTTCACTCCTTTGTCTTTGGTTGTAGTTGTAGTAGCCTCTCGTACCTCTAGCGCTTGATCTTCCTCTTCCTCTTGTGTTGAAGAAGCCACTTGAAGTCCTTTGATCATCGCTCCTTCTTCCTCGACCTCTATTTGAACCTCTTCCACCTCTGTTTCCACCTCTTGATGATCCTACATAAAGAGCTTGTCCTTGAGATCCTTTTTGATTTGAAGTAGAACCATTTAGATTCATCTCCTCCGTGACCATGAGGGCAATAAGTTGATCAAAATCTGGTAATTCTCCTCTGACATAAACTGAAGTAATGAAGGGTTTCCATCTCTCATCATCTTTGAGTCCGTTGAGAGTATGTGCAACCAAGTCGTCGTCCTCCACATGAGCTTGAATTGATCCTAGTTGATCTGCAATCTCTTTAACTTTCAATATGTAATCATTGACCGATGTCCTTGTATCTTTCTTTATGTTATTCAACTCATTTTTGAGTTGAATCTTCCTTGCTCTTGTACCGGTAGCATACAACCTTTCCAATGCAAGCCAAACATCTCTACTTGTGTCTAGATCTTGTATGTGTCCTACCATTGAATCTTGAATATTTTGTGATAAAATGAATATAACCCTTTTGTCTCTCTCATTCCAAAGTCTAAACTCCCTCAATTGTTGCTGATTTGGGTCCTCTGGTAATGTGGGTTTGATATCTGTGCCGTCAATCAAACCATACAAGCCTCTACCTTGCAAGTATGCTGTGATTCTAAACTTCCATGCTTGATAATTGGTCTTATCAAGCTTCTCTATTTGTGCATGTTGGTCTTCCATAATACAAATGCTAAACTTCCTCCTTTAAGCCTCCTTTCCAATGTGTGTGATGAGAAGAAATATAATATTTACCTTGTAAATGAGGTATGTGCACCTTTCTTTTCTTGGATGTTGCTTCAGATGCCTCCTTTCAATCTTCTTCTACCTTTGTGTAGTGTTGATGATGAACTGCTTCTTTGATAGCTTCAAATTCTTCGTCAACGTATGATAACCTTCTCCAAGCCTCCAAGTACTTGCTCTGATACCAATGTTGGAGTTTATTAATCTCCAAAGTACAACTAGAAGTAGGTGAAACCCAACAGGACCTAGTTGACTTTTTCACAAACTTGTATGCACATACCAATTTTCTTGCAGAGCAAATTTCTCTTTCCTCACTTGGAATTTTCCAAAACTGTTTCACACACATAAACTAGACTCTAAGAGCTTTCCAACAAGATATAGAACACCTCAAATGGATAAATACACAATGAGCTATGACCTCTGCAATATGCAGCTTTAATGGAGACCTTGAAATAGAGATGAACCTGAGGACACACATCACTTGAAGAGACTACTGCTCTTAACTCACAACTCCAATGACTTTGAAACTTTCGAGAATACAAGTAGATTTAAAGAGCTTTCTAACAAGCCAAAGAACACATGATTTAGATACATACACAAGGAGATATGACCTCTGCAAGTTTGAGGTTTAATAGAGACCTTCAGCAGGGATAAAAGAACAGAGAACACACACTACTTGCAGAGCGTATTGCTCTCAGCTCACAAATCTAATGATTATGAAAATTTACAGGAAGAAAGCAGACAGTATGAGCTTTCCAATGAGCTATGAAACATGTAATTTGGATATATAATGGGGGAGATACAAGCTCTGCAATCTCTGCATACAAAACTACAGCAGTGTAAAGATACACATATGACTCTCTTGGACATCCCACAAGATCACGACTTTTCTCCTCTTTTTATAGCATGGGAAACTAATCTAAAACCTTCCTAATACATCTAAATTTGTGGTAGACACTTGGATGGAGGTATTACATGACTCAAGTGCTCAAATAAGCAAAGTATTGATGGACTTTGAGAACTAGCCACATCGACCTTCCACTAGGACACCACTGAAGCTCCCTTGTGACTCAATAATTTGACTCACCATGTTCTAGAACTCACGTGGTATTTTTGCTACATTTTATGAATAATATGAGCCTTCTTGAAGTATTTGAAGACTTCCCAAAGGTATTTACATAATTTGAAACTTGTACCCTACATAAAACAAATGTTCGCAACATTCTCCCCCTCAAGTTTAAAGGGTATTTCCTTCATGCCAAGAATATAGTTGAATCTTTGAAGCTTTGGTCCATCCAAGGATTTGGTGAAGATATCTGCAACTTGATCCTTTGTTCCAACAAAAGAAACCTGCACTTCATTGTTCATGGCCTTCTCTCGAACATAATGATAGTGAACCTCTATATGCTTTGTTTTAGCATGAAAAATAGGATTTGAAGTCATATGAATGCTGCTCAAGTTATCCCCATATATCAGTGGTACATCAACCTGCACATTCAAGTCATGAAACAACTTTTAAACCACATAACCTCAGTAGTAGCCAATGCTAAACCTCTATACTCAGCCTCTGTAGAAGATAAAGCAACTATAGGTTGTTTCTTTGAACTCCATGTTAATGTCTTGTTTCCTGCTATTACCACATATCCACTTGTGGATCTTCTGTCATCTTTGCTTCCAGCCCAATCTGCATCACTAAAGACTTTAAGAGTTAGATCAGCATCATGACTATAAAATAATCCTTCGTTCATGGTACCTTTCAAATACCTAAGCACTCTTTTCGCTGCATGCATATGAGGTACTCTAGGTTCATGCATAAACTGTGACAATACTCCCACTGCATAACATATATCAGGTCTAGTTTTTGTTGCATAAATCAAAGATCCTACCATGGATCTATATACACTCATATCATGCAACTCATCACCTTCCTTTGCGCTTAGCTTTACATTACATTCCTTTGGAGTAGAAACAAATTTACATTCCTGCATACCAAACCTTTTCAGCATATCACATATATACTTTCTTTGTATCAACCACATACCTTCATCGCTATACACAATTTCAATCCCAAGAAAGTATCTGAGCAAACCAAGATCTGAAATTTTAAATTCCTTTCCCAAATTACCTTTTATCTCATCAATTGCTTTTGCATCATTCCCTGTAATCAACAAGTCATCCACATAAATGCATACATAGACACACATGCGATCTACATGTTTTACATAAAGTGAAGGATCAGCATGACTCGCTGTGTATCCTTGAAGCATAAGATACTTTACCAACCTTGCATTCCATGCCCTTGGTGCCTGCTTAAGACCATACAATGCCTTCTTTAACCTACATACATGATTAGGACATTTTGCATCCACATAACCATCTGGTTGTGACATATACACTTCTTCATTTAACTCACCATTAAGAAAGGCATTCTTTATATCGAGTTGATATATATTCCACCTTTTACTTGCAGCTAAAGCCAACAAAGTTCTCACCGTTGTCATATTTGCTATTGGACTAAATGTTTCCTCATAGTCCACACCTTGAGTTTGATTATATCCTTTTGCTACAAGTCTAGCCTTATATCTAGACACACTACCATCACTATTTCTTTTAATCTTAAAAACCCACTTGCAACCAATTACCTTTTGCTTTCGTGTACTTGGAACTAAATTCCAAGTCTTGTTATCCTGTAGTGCTTCCATTTCTTCTCTCATTGCTTTCTCCCACTTTTCATCTCCTTTGGCCTCATCATAACATGTGGGTTCATTTTCCTGCTCAACTTTTGTCATAAAAGCATAATGAGTATTCATGAAAGATTCATAAGTATACATTTGAGGTTGCTTACTTACTCTTGAAGTTATTCTTACCTCCAATGCAGATGCTCTTCCTTTCTTATTAGGAACCTTTGATGATTCTCCATACTCACATACATCACTAATTTCCTCTCCTTCATCATTAACTTCAACAAGTTTGAGTTTACCTTTACTTTTAACACTTGGAGGTGACTCCTGCCTTAATCTTCCATTGAAAGGTGATCCTCTTTCTTCATCTAAACCACTCCTTTCATCATTTAAACTTCGTGATGGCTGAACTATGCATTCATCTCCTTCAACCACACCTTCTTCATTTTCATCCATGACCTGCAAACAATTCTTATCTGCATACCATGAAAGTGATTCATCAAAGTTTACATCTCTTGACACAACAACCTTATTGGTATGAGGATTATAGCATCTATATCCTCTTTGAGTATCTGCATAACCAATAAATATACATTTTTCTGATTTCGCATCAAGTTTAGATCTCACCTCACTAGGTACATGTACATAACATACACAGCCAAATACTTTCAAATGACTTACACTTGGTTTCCTTCCATGCCATACCTCATATGGTGTCAAATGATGAACTCCAGCAGTCGGAACTCTATTCATAATGTAAACACTTGTGCTAACAGCTTCAGCCCAAAAATAATTAGGCAAACACATATCATTAAGCATGCTTCTAGATGCTTCTGCTATGATTCTGTAGCTTGAGAGAAATACTCTCCTCCTCCATCGGGTCTTAGCTTCTTAATATACCTTCCTGTTTGCTTTTCGACATATGATTTGAACTTCTTGAAACAATCAAAGACCTCACTCTTATGTTTAATAAAATACACAAATGTCATTCTACTATGATCGTCAATGAATGATACATAGTACTTATTACCAACCAAGGATGCCTCTTTAGTAGGTCCCCACACATCTGTGTGTATGAGATCTAGCAAACCATCACTTGCATAGCTTGAATGCTTGAAAGGTTGTCTACTCTGCTTACCCATTTGACATGCTTCACAAAGATGCACCATATGTTGCTTAGTAAGATCAGGTAATCCTTCAACAATCCTCTTCTTTGATAGCTCCTTTAACCTGTGTACATTCATGTGTCCAATCCTTTTGTGCCATAGATCAAGCTCTGCTATTCGATGCATACCATAAGAGAAATAGTTTGTATGATTTGGGTTTACCTTGAATGTAAACAATCTACCTTGTTTTTGACCTCTAGCAATTAACCTCCTTTGCTTTGGATCCTCAATGAAGCAACCTGCATGATTAAATCTCACTTGTAGACCTTTTTCTACCATTTGACCAACGGACATCAAATTCTTAGTGATCGTTGGCACATAAAGTACATCCTTCAAGCAATTTGTCTTGCTCTTATCCTGCATAACAACATCTCCAACCTGCATAATCTTATGTGTTGTATCATCTCCTGTTTCAACATGACCTTTACATGACGGATTATGCATATTAGAAAACCATGAAGCATCATGAGACATGTGATTAGAACAACCACTATCTACATACCATACATCGCTATTGCAATTCATCTTAGTTTCTACATTCATCATAAGAAGAGAATCATAATCATCACTTTTACCTTCAACTACATAATTTCCTTGTTGTTTACCTCTTCTTGAATAGCCTCCTCTTCGATTACCACCATGATTATTTTCATTTTGATAACAATCTTTGGCATAGTGTCCATACCTTCCACATATATAGCAATTGTTCTTATTATCTTCACTCCTTTGTCTTTGGTTGTAGTTGTAGTAGCCTCTCGTACCTCTAGCGCTTGATCTTCCTCTTCCTCTTGTGTTGAAGAAGCCACTTGAAGTCCTTTGATCATCGCTCCTTCTTCCTCGACCTCTATTTGAACCTCTTCCACCTCTAGTTCCACCTCTTGATGATCCTACATAAAGAGCTTGTCCTTGAGATCCTTTTTGATTTGAAGTAGAACCATTTAGATTCATCTCCTCCGTGACCATGAGGGCAATAAGTTGATCAAAATCTGGTAATTCTCCTCTGACATAAACTGAAGTAATGAAGGGTTTCCATCTCTCATCATCTTTGAGTCCGTTGAGAGTATGTGCAACCAAGTCGTCGTCCTCCACATGAGCTTGAATTGATCCTAGTTGATCTGCAATCTCTTTAACTTTCAATATGTAATCATTGACCGATGTCCTTGTATCTTTCTTTATGTTATTCAACTCATTTTTGAGTTGAATCTTCCTTGCTCTTGTACCTATAGCATACAACCTTTCCAATGCAAGCCAAACATCTCTACTTGTGTCTAGATCTTGTATGTGTCCTACCGTTGAATCTTGAATATTTTGTGATAAAATGAATTAACCCTTTTGTCTCTCTCATTCCAAAGTCTAAACTCCCTCAATTGTTGCTGATTTGGGTCCTCTGGTAATGTGGGTTTGATATCTGTGCCGTCAATCAAACCATACAAGCCTCTACCTTGCAAGTATGCTGTGATTCTAAACTTCCATGCCTGATAATTGGTCTTATCAAGCTTCTCTATTTGTGCATGTTGGTCTCCCATAATACAAATGCTAAGCTTCCTCCTTTAAGCCTCCTTTCCAATGTGTGTGATGAGAAGAAATATAATATTTACCTTGTAAATG
>CM035409.1:91727357-91732357 GCA_020310875.1 Ceratopteris richardii | reverse complement strand
GTTTTAAGTCATTTCATATGACTGTGTAAGGTAGTTGACAGTTACGACTTTTCTGGCGCACATTTGTCTGAACTTCTTGAGGTGAGATCTCAAAGTATACTGTAAAGGTTTTTGTAAGTGATAGCTCATTTTAAAGCTATTGTCCTCAACTAAATTTGGTCAAAAGATCTTTAAGAAACGGGACGCATACTCAGAGAAATCAGCTTAACAGTGAAGGTATGTCAAATCGATGAAGTCAATTTCCAGTTTTCAGACATAGTGAAAAGGTTGGAGCAAAATCAGAAGATTTTGAAGTTATTACTTGAAAGTTTTGTTTGTTATGTGTTGCTTAACATTAGCAAGAAGTTCTCTTAGCAAATGATCAAAGGAATTTGTAAAGATCAAGCTGATACAGGTCAGATTGAAGGATTGAAGAAAAAGCGCAGATTTCTGTGAAGTGAAATTTTGATTTTCACTAAATTCAGAGATGAAGGTTAACATTGTGAGTATTGCTAAGCTAATGATGGTTATAGAGGTATTCTAATACCACATTAGTTTAGTTCTTGTGGTGTTTACACACCAACAAGTGGTATCAGAGCAGATAAGGTCCTCGAGAGTAAAGGTAAAGCAGATACAAGAAGAAGTGAAGAGTTCTTTATTAAAGAAGGTGGAAGCTGAGGTGTTCAACAAACAAAAGTCATCAGAAAATTATCTCTAAGTTACTCCCAAGGGTAAAGGTCTACAAAAGGTATCATTCTTTAACTTTATACTTACAGGTTGAAGCAGAAGGAAGGATACTATGGCAGATCATGTGTCCATTGAAAAATTGGACAGAGATAACTATCCTGCTTGGGTAATGAGGATGGAAGCCTTACTTATGAGTAAGGACCTAATGGTATATGTGACAGGTGAAGAAGAGAAGCCTAAATTTGAAGATGAAAGTCATCCAAGAAAGGAAGAGCTAGAAGCTTTGAAGTTATGGCAGAAGAGAGATGCAAGTGCAAGAGCTTATATATATAACACTATTATAGATCATTTGTTGCCACATATCAGAGGGTTAGAAACAGCTGAAGACATTTGGAATGCTTTGGAAGATCACTTCCAAAACACTACTAAAGCTAGGAAAGCTAGCTTATGGTCAGAGTTCACCACATTCAAGAAAAAGCAAAATCAGAGCATTAGTGATTATGTCACTAAGATGAAGGACTTGGCAGATAGCCTTGGATCCATTGATGAGGATATTGAAGATCATAGGCTGATAGCACAATTACTTACAGGGTTAAGAGGTGATGAAAGGTGGAAGCCTTTTGTACTTTCAACAGAACTCTCATTAAACCATTATGTGCCAGAATTGAATCAATTACTTGGATTCATGCTCACATTTGAGCAAGACTTGAAGTCAGATGGAGACAAAGGTCAAAGCTCTGCAATGTACATGAAGAACAAGAAGAAAGGAGATAAAGGCAAGGCAAAGGATGAAGAAGAGTCAACAACTCAAGCAAATTATGCAAGAGGAAGAGGTTTTGGCAGAGGTAAAGGTCGAGGAAATGGAAGAGGTAGAGGTAATCAGAACAATAACAAGAAGACATGTTGGATTTGTGGATTGAGCAATCATCTAGCATATGATTGTTGGCATAATCAACAAGGAGCAAGCCAAAATCAGAACAACAATGGCAGAGGAAGAGGTGGAAGATTTCAAAATCAATTTCAAAGAGGAAGACTGAATTCAAGAGGAAGTTATGGTAGAGGTGGTGGAAGAAATTGGAATCAGAACCAATCTTACAACACCACATATTACAATTATGCAAATGATACACAGAATGACACCCATACAACATTGATGATGAATTCAATAAGTTCATCAGAGAAGGAGGATCTCAAGGTATTTTATATTGACTCTGGTTGTTCAAATCATTTGTCAGGTAATATAGAATTATTGTCAGAATTGGAAGAAGGCAATTCAAGTCATACAGTACAAACAGGTGATAACACAAAACATAGTGTGCATTCAATTGGAAAAGTGAAGTGCAGGAGTGGAGCTAATTTATTAACAAATGTTTTGTATGTTCCAACAATACCAAAGAATCTGATTAGTGTTGGACAAATAGTGGAGAAAGGTTTTCAAGTCAGATTTACAAATGAAGGGGTATTTGTTGAAGATCCAGAGGATGCATACAAACCCATTGTTTGTGGTAAGAAGGAAGGTAGACTTTTTACTCTCAAAGTACAAGGAAATGTTGGTCAAGCCCTAATCACACATGGTGATGAAGTAATTACAGAGTTAGATCTTTGGCATAAAAGGTTGGGACATTTCAATGAAAGAGGAATCAAAACTATGGTGGAGAACCAATCTGTAATGGGGCTACCAAATGTGAAGAATCAACATATGATATACAAGTGTGAAGCTTGTCAGATGGGAAAAGCACATAGACTACCATTTTAGAAGAAAGGTTTCAAGCATGATGGTTTGCTTGAACTCATACATACAGATGTATGGGGACCAACAAAAGAAGGTTCAATAAATGGATCTAGGTATTATGTTTTGTTTATTGATGATGCTACAAGGTGGATAACCCTTTATGTTCTAAAAGAAAGATCAGAAGTATTTGGAGCCTTCAAACATTTTCATGCTTATGCAGAAAGAGTTACAGGTCAAAAACTCAAGAGGTTAAGGTCTGATGGAGGGGGAGAATACTTCTCCCAAGAGTTTAATGACTATCTTTGGAATGTAGGTATCAAGAGAGAGATAACTTGCAGGTATACACCTCAACATAATGGGGTGGCAGAAAGGAGAAATAGAACATTGGTTGAATTTGCAAGAGCAATGTTAAAGGAAAAGAATTGCCCTAATTATCTTTGGGCTGAGGCTGTAAATATAGCTACATACCTTGTTAATAGGTTACCATGTGGAGCTTTGAATGGTATGACCCCTTATGAAGCTTGGTGGGGTAAGAAACCAACACTTGACCATTGTAAAGTGTTTGGATCAATTGCCTATGCTTATGTGCCATCACAACTCAGACATAAGCTTGAACCAAAGGCAGAAAAATATGTGTTTATTGGGTATGATGAAAAGCAAATGGGTTATAGGCTATGGAGTCCTTTAACTAAACATTTTATTTGTTTCCAGATATGTAACCTTTGATGAACAGAAGAGTTGGTACGCAGATAAAGATTGTGATCTTGAAACATTTGAAGAAGAGGTAAGAAGGAGTGCAAGAGGTAAGTCACATATGCAGATAGATGGAGATGAAGAACATATGCAAGCAAGTACATCAAGAGTTGGATCATATAGAAGGAATGAAGATGGACCAATATTTGATGAAGAAGTACATCCAGATATACATGAAGAGTGTGAACCAAGAAGATCAACCAGAATGAGGAAGCAACCTACAAGGTATTCCTATGATACTTCTTACTTGACTCAGAAAAATTATGCTTACATGGTTAAGGAAGATGAAGAACCTCAAAGCTATGATGAAGCAAAGGGTAAGAGACAATGGGAAGTAGCAATGAAGGAAGAGTTTGATGCACTTGAAGAGAACAAAACTTGGGAACTTGTTCCAAAGCCTAATGGTAAGAAAGTGATTGGAAATAAATGGGTTTACAAAATTAAGAAGCATGCAGATGGAACTATAGCCAGATACAAAGCCAGATTGGTGGTTAAAGGCTATGCTCAAACTTTTGGCATAGATTATGATGAGACATTCAGTCCTGTGGCAAAGATGTCAACCATAAGGACAATCATTGCCATTGCAGCATCAAAAGGATGGACATTGAGTCAATTGGACATTAAGAATGCATTTTTGAATGGATATATATCAGATGAGGTTTACATGGAGCAACCTCAAGGGTTTGCAGATCATAAGTTTCCAAATTATGTTTGCAGGTTAAGAAGAGCTTTGTATGGTTTGAAGCAAGCTCCAAGAGCTTGGAATTATAGACTTGTAAAGTATCTTAATGATCTTGGATATCAAAGTTCAAAGGCAGATGCAAGTTTACTTATCAAAAGAACAGATGAAGGTATGATCTACATTTGTATTTATGTAGATGATATTATAATCACAGGTACCTCAAATGAAGGAATCAAGGAGGTGAAGAAGCTACTTGAAAGAGAATTCAAGATAAGTGATCTAGGAAAATTGTCATATTTTCTTGGAATGGAAATCACTTATGCAGAACATGGCATATATGTATCACAAGAAACGTATCTCTTGAATCTTCTAAAGAAGTTTAACATGGAGAATTGCAGAGAGGCATCAACACCACTAGAGGTCAATCATAAACTCAGTAGATATGATGGTGCAGAGTTCAATGACATGAGGAAGTATCAATCTTTAGTGGGAAGCTTAATTTATGCTACACTAACAAGGCCTGATCTTAGTTATGCAGTGGGTGTTCTTTCTCAATTCATGCATTGTCCAAAGGATCCACATTGGATTGCAGGTCAAAGAGTTCTTAGATATATCAAAGGGACTTTGAAAGAAGGACTGTATTATCCTTTTACATCAGATATAAGATTGAGAGCCTATAGTGATTCAGATTGGGCAGGAAGTCAGGATGATAGGAGATCTACTCATGGTTACATGATATACATTGGAGATAAACTTGTGAGTTGGTGTTCAAAGAAACAACACACAGTGGCCTTATCATCAACAGAAGCTGAATACAAAGGACTTGTGGAAGCAGCAAAAGAAATCATATGGATGCAGACATTATTCAAAAGCTTGGGAATCGATCAAGGTATACCTATTATTCATGGAGATAATATGAGCTCATTATATCTTGCAGCAAATCCTCTATTTCATGCAAGGACAAAGCACATAGAAATACAATATCATTTTCTCAGAGAAAAGGTAATGGAGAAAGAGATTGAAGTGGTGTACACTTCTACAAAAGATCAGATTGCAGATATTATGACAAAGAGCTTAGATGGAGTGAAGACAAATAGGTTCAAGGAGTTGGCAGGAATAAAAGAGAAGAAGATTATGTGAAGAAGTCAAAGCATGCTAATTAGTGAT
>CM035409.1:91342357-91704857 GCA_020310875.1 Ceratopteris richardii | reverse complement strand
AAATGAGCAACATATGGCTTGCACCCATGTCAAGCCTCATATGGAGTGAGAGACGATATTGTTTTGCTGGGGCACCTGTTAATTACATATGTTGCACATAAAAGCCTGAAGCTAGAAGCTATGTGGTAAAGCTTGACTTTTAGCCATATACCTCACCATCTCCATGAGAAATCTGTCTTTTCTTTCAACAAATCCATTCTATTGAGGTGTATATAGCACTATACAATGATTTTCTTATCCCACATTCATCCAAAAACACATTACAATTAGAACATGTATCCCCCCATGAGAACATAGAGGCTACCCATTTTACATGTTGGCAGATTTTTAGCCAATAAATTTGAAGCACATAAACACTTTGCATTTTACTTTCAATGGATACACCCATGCATGCCTAGAAGAATCATCAATAAAAGTCAAGAATTAAAGTTAGTTCAAAAAATAAGGTGTGTGCATAGGACCATAGACGTCGTTGTGAACAAGCTTGCAATTTATGAGTGGCTCAAATTGAAACATCTTTTGGGAAGGAGTAATGCTGCATTTTGCCCAAAATATAGCCATTACAAACTTGTTTATGAGGTGCCTCAATTGTGGGTAGAGAAGACACCATTTCAGATTTTTGTAGGTGTAGTAAACTAGAGAAATTTTGATGACCAAAGTGTGCATGCCAAAGCTTTGCATCTGAGATAGCATGAGAAGCTTGAATTGCACATGTTGGATCATCGATAGATTTTGCATAGCCTTTGAGCTTATATAGCCCACGACATAGAAGTCTAGAAGAAATAATGATCGTCATTTGAGGGATCATGAACTATACACCTGTCATCAATAAATTTGACAATCAAGCTGATCTTGGATAATGTTGAAACTGACGTCATATTTTTCTTGATCCTTGGCACAAAGAAAGCATTTGGAAATGTGAAAGAACTACCATAAGAATTTGTCAAAATGATCTTACCAACTCCAACTATGCGATAAGAGGATTTATTAGCACATGTGATAGTATTCCCTATAGGGGCATGCTTAAGTGAACTAAAGAAACTACACTGCAAGATAATATGTTTGGTTGCCCCATTGTCAAAGTACCAAACATTTGAGTCTACGACATACATACACTATTCATGAGAAGATGGTTTATAGTTGCAAACAATAGTAAATGACCATTCTTCATTTTGCACAAGTTTAACAGACTTTGTTTTAGGTGTAGAGGCCTCTGCATCAACCATTCTAGCCTCTTTAATCTTTGCCTCTTTTCAGTCTCTTTTGGACAACTCTTTATGACATGATCATTTCCTTTACAGTATTTGCAAAAATATTTCTGCTTTTCTATTTCCTTCTTGTCTTTGTCTTCCCTTTTTTTCTATGGAGAATTACCATATTTTTTCTTACTATTAGATGAGATCCATTGACCCTTTTTCTTCTGACTACTAAGAAAGCTTGATCTGCAACATGCATAATGGACATGTTCTACCTAGATTGATCTTCTTGCAATAAAACAAAGACTAAATCCTCAAATGCTAAGTCATTTGGATTGCCTATCATCATCAACCAAAGAGTAGAGGAAAGACTCTGATATGAATCAAGAAGACCATTAAGAACGATCTGCACAAGTGAACTATTCGGCAAGACTTCATCTGCAAAAAACAACTACTCTTTCAAATCTTTGATCTTTTTCCAGAAACTATTCATAGAATCTCCTTCATTCATATGCTCACTCTCCAACATTTTTCAAAGGTAAGCAACATGAGCCTTGTTTCTTGCCTGGTACAAAGTGTTAAGTGTATCCCAAACACCCTTTACTATTTTGCAAGAGCGAATATGAAAGATAATGGCATGTTTGGTAGAAAAAGCTATCAATGCATGTGCTTGAGCATCTCTTCCATCCCAAGAAAGTTTCTCTTTGTAGTAGGTGCAATAGGAACTGCATCACAAAGAGGAAATTGAAGATCATCATATTCAATGCTATCTATATCACCTTCAATAAATGTATTTGTAGGTGTAGTAGGTCGTTTTTCAACACCCTTCACAATATTCCATAGTCCTTTTGCTACCAATACATGACACATAATACAATGAGTAATTGGTATCATCCAACTTGTCCTCAACAACCAACATCTAGAATACATCATTTTTTTCAGCCATGGCCATTGACTAAAATACCCTAATGCAAAAACATGATTGTATCTCAAAAAGCTAAATAGAACCACCCTGTTGAGCTCTACTATACATGTTGTGTTGGAGTTTGGATTCGGCAAAAGCATGCGAACAACACAAGGAAGAAGAAGAAGAAGAAGCTTGGAGCACAAAACACAATACTGAATGTGTTACCAAGTGAATGTATAATGTAACCCATTAGATTCTAGGCGTATATACAAGCATGAGGAAAAAAACCTCCTAAAGAGGGAAAAAAGTTCTTGTGTAGTCCTAAGTGTGTTCACACACATCATTATCAAAATATATCAACAAATCCCCCCTAGGAGTGATGTGGTGAACAAGGAGCTGGTATTCATGTATAAGGAAGTGCCAAGCTATGTGGAAAAAGATCAATCCACAAAAGAAAGTAAGCCCAAAGCTTTGCAAAAAGCTTCAAACTTCTTTCAAGGCAAAGGCTTTGTGAAAAGATTTGCAATGTTTTCTTGTGTGGGCACGTATGCCAAATTGATCTCTCCAGTAGAAAACCTCTCCTTGACATAATGATAATGCACCTCAAAGTGCTTTGTGCGAGCATGGAACAATTAGATATAATTAATTAATAAGAGCCATATGGCTACTATGTATAAACATAACAATATCCAAAGGTATTTCCCCAATTCTTATGTTGAAAAAAATGGCAAGATAATAGCCAAAATATTATTCTTTTTCAATGAGGTCGAAGAGAAACAAAGTGGTAAAGGAGGTTAAGGGAGTTAAAACATCCTATTATCACATTTTGATTCATAGTGCAATAGGGTGGATTGAGTGTTATATTTGAAATAAAGGTAGAGAATGTGCTCTTCCCATCTTCGAATAGGTTACACAATAATCAAGGAAATATCAAATGAATAAAACAAATCAAATCAAATTACTTACATTGAAGGACCAAAATGATTTTTTGGAACTAGATGAAACATCAATTAATTCTTTCTAAAACTAGAGGACCATAAAACCTTCATAGTAAATACATTTTAGAGTGTGCCACTACATCTTAAATGGGCAAAGACTACGCTGTGTAAAAAGCAGATTTCTAATTGACTTTTTTCCATCAAACCCTATTGTATAGGAAACAAGGTAATATGATATATCATGATACTTAGTAAATAAAATTTTCTGGAGCTCGATAAAACTATATCACTACATCTACAAGTGACCAAGAAAAATTAATCGAGAACTCCAAGGAGTGAACTTCTAGGTATAATTTCATTTCGTGAATGGTTACTCCACATGGTTGATTCTACCCTTAGACCAGTAATCAAGTTCCCTTGAGGGGAAGTTTATCACCATCCACTTCCATGAGCTTAGGGCTTTGAAAATGATGTAGCCTATTACATACACATGTGTACAAGGGGTTAGTGTGGCTTTATATAGTTCAAGTTAAGTATGTATGTATGTATATTTCCTCCAACTCACCCAAGAGAAAAACACATGGTGGGGAGCCACTACCATGTGGTTCTCCCCCACTCAGGAAATCAAGTTTAAGCCAATAGATAAGTTCACTTTTAGAAATTCAACAAAGCAAAGTATAAAGTACACAAAGGTGAGTAGGCAAATCCCTTAGAAATACTTTTTTTTTCGCAAATACATGACACCACAGTATGAAATAAAGTAGTTTTCTAAAATAAAATCATTCAATTCAAGGAGGTAAAACTTTTTTTTTGTTTTCTACTCTTCAAATAGGAGCTAAAACTCTTCTTGTTTTCTTCGAGCCTGATTTCCAACTAGGTCTAATATTTTTGAATCCAACAAAGTCAGCTTGTTTGACAAGTCCAAAAATCTTATATAAATTCCATAATAGGCTATCAAGGCCTTTATGGGGAATGGATTCATAGCATATTTTTTATTTCAAACATCATAAATTAATAAATCTTATTTCGAATATTAATCAAGAAGTCATACACATTGTCTATGACCCATGCGAGTCTAGAATTTTTATCCTTATAGAAGAACAAAAATATCCTTTGAGTCTTTAAGCATGCTACTTCAACATTGTTCTTCAATTTCTTTAACCAAAGAAAGATTGTATTAGTAATTTTTGAATAAATACAATAATTTGCATTAATAATCCATCTTAACTCCTATTTGCAAGATTTCCAAAGGGGAATCAATGTTGGAAAGTTTCTTGGAGATGTTACATGCCCATTTAACTTAACTATTCTTAAGGTTACTAATTTTTTATGGAATTTAGTCCCTCACATTTTCATAGTAGAAGTCAAATGAACCCAATACCTAGGTCCCTTCATACACCTTTTCTTCTACCATGTAGCAAAACTCTCATTCATCTACCGTACACTAATCCAAATCACCTAAGCTTTTCACCACACTTAGTATCATAAATAGGCTTTCCAACAAGCTATAGAACACCTCAAATGGATCTATTTAGGTCAATCAAAGACTCTATACAGAAGATGTAGGATAAGCAAAAATTAGGGTTATAGAGATATACAAATTTCTTTGCACATAAAATTGATTTCAAGAAGACCTCTTAGGGAAAGTAAGAACATATATAAGCTAAAGAATCCACCTTAAAATCTCTTGAATTGGATATGTACACAAAGAGTTACAACTATTATAAGCAGACTATGTCTATACTGTTGGTGCAGACCAATCACCAATTGAAGACTTGAAGGTTAAAGAGTGAAGGAAGGATCAACCATTGAAGCTTGGAAGAAAGACATATTCAGAGGATAAGAGAAGTGTACACATATGTACATTAGTATAGTCATAGGTGACTCAGATCTTTGTTTGAGTAATAAACTTGTACAAATTATCTATAAATACTTTGAGAAAAGTCGGGGCATGTATGAGAGCATTTGTAGAAGTCAAGATTGAGGAAGTTAGGAGTCAAGAGATAGAGAAAAGTTAGTTGAGTTAGCTCTCATCACTCAGTTGTAAATTTCTGAGTTAATGAAGAAATTTTGCGCCCGATCTTTTCGTGTCTGCTCCTTCTGTGTTTGATCAATTGTGAAATCCTTTTGAGGATATCTAAGTTGTTAGTTAATGAGCCTGTGACCTGAATTTCAGAGTCTAATTGTAAACAGGCTAGGAGAATTGTGAGTAGGAACATTCATATGTGTTGAGTGTCTACAGTTCTCTGAAACAGGCGCAAATTTCGTGTTTAATCTTTTGATCAGTGCTCACTCCATAGTTTAAAGTTTTGTGCAAGCAAGCACTTAATCTTTAAGTTGGAAGGTGATCTACTCGTGGCTAAAAGCATTTGGCAAAACGGGTTAGATATTGTGAGAACTAAAGTTAAGAAGTTAGGGGTGTCTAAATCGACTTCTCAAAAGTGCAGATTCAGACATAGGTAACTTGTGAAGACAATTTCTCAAGTTATACTAAAGCTTTTCAAGTGATTCAACTTGGAGGTGATGCGCAATCTCTAGGAGAAGATAAGTACAAAGTTTCATCAAAAACTTTACTCATTTGATAAGTCAATGTGAAGAAATTCTGCAGCAGACTTTTCTGTGTTTCACCTTCTTCACATATTTTCTCAGATTTGATAATTTGGAGATTGGACCTATAATTTAGTAAAGGTTTTGACTTACTCTTGATATAGAGGTGTTCTAAATTCAAGAGTAGGTTGTTCTTTTGGAGATTAACACTCTCCATCAGTGGTATCAGAGCAGGAGACATCAAATCAAGGAAAGGAAGGTCCCGACTGCTGCAGATTCAAGAAGTTCAACATTTGAAGAGCTAAGAAGTGAAAGCTTGGAGTCAAAAGGCTGAGGAGAAGTCTACTCGACATCAAGAAAGGCAAAAGGAGCCTAATTCGAAGTAAAGGTACATACATTGTTTGTAAAGCTTGAAGATTTCTATATACAGGTGGATACAAGATGGGAGATGCTCTACAGATAGAGAAATTGGATAGGGAAAACTATCCTGCATGGTCAATGAGGATGGAAGCTCATCTTATGAGCAAAGATTTGATTGGTTACATCACAGGAGAAGAAGAGAAGCCAGAGTTCAGAGATCCTAGTGTTCCAACTAGGGAAGAGTTAGCAGATCTTAAAAATTGGATGAAGAAAGATGCTCAAGCTAGGAGCATTATCTATATGGGAGTCAATGATTACTTGTTACCTCATATTAGAGGTCTTGAAAGTGCAACTGACATATGGAATGCTTTGGAGGAGCATTTTCAGAACACTACAAAGTCAAGGAAGGCATCCTTATGGGCAGAGTTTACTACCTTCAAGAAGAAGGCCTCTCAATCTATTTCAGACTATGTGACAAGGATGAAAGATATTGCAGATGCTTTAGGAGCTGTTGATGAAGACATTGAGGAAGATAAATTGGTAAGGCAAATACTTACAGGGTTGAGAGGTGATGACAAATGGAAGCCATTTATTTTGTCTACAGAACTATCACTTGACCATTTCACTCCTGATTTAAATCAATTGTTAGGTCATATGCTAACATTTGAGCAGGATGTTAAAGGAGATGGTGAAAAGAGTACAGGACATGCAATGTACTCAAAGGACAAGAAGAAGAATAGCAAAGGAAAACAACAAGCAGGTGAAGATGAAGGAACAACTACTCAAGCCAACTTCCTAAGAGGAAGAGGAGGTGGCAAAGGTAGAGGAAGAGGCAGGAACAATAAAGATGGAGGCAAAGCTTGCTGGATTTGTGGTAAGACAAATCATTTAGCTAATGATTGTTGGCACAATACTCAGAATAATAATGGATATAGTCAAAACTATAATGCAAGAGGAAGAGGTGGCAGAAATCAAAGAGGTAATTACAGAGGTAGAGGTGGAAGGAATTACTTTGGAAGAAATGCAGGAAGAGGATTCCAAAGTCAACAATACAACAACACCTACTACAATTATGCTTCAGATCAAAAGGAAGATTCAACATTGATAATGAATGCAACTTGTGAAAGGCAGAGTGAAGATCAAAGAGTCTTCTACATTGATTCAGGGTGTAGCAATCACCTGAGTGGTAACATATCTTTGATGACTGATTTGGAAAGTAAAGTTTTTAATCATGTTGTTCAAACAGGTGACAACACAAAACACAATGTGAAGTCAATTGGATCAGTGAAGGCCAAGGATGGAAGCACCTTATTGAGTAAGGTCCTGTATGTTCCTACAATCCCTAAGAATTTGATAAGTGTAGGTCAAATTGTTGAAAAGGGATATGAAGTAAGGTTCACTAATGATGGAGTATATGTGGAAGATCCTAGCCAAGGATATAAACAGATTGTTTCAGGAAAAAAGGAAGGAAGACTATTTACATTGAAGATTCAAGGCAACATTGGTCATGCTATGTTCACATATGGAGGACATAAGATCTCTGAGTTAGATCTTTGGCACAAGAGGCTTGGACATTTCAATGAGAGAGGTATTAAAGATATGGTAAACAATGGTTCAGTGCTTGGATTGCCTAATGTTGCAGGTCAACATATGACATACAAATGTGAGGCATGTCAATTAGGTAAGGCTCATAAACATTCACATTCCAAGCATGGTTTTATGTACTCAGAGAAGCTTGAGTTGGTACACACAGATGTGTGGGGACCATCAAAAGATTTCAGTATAAATGGATCAAGGTATTATGTGATTTATGTTGATGATGCTACTAGGTGGATCACTATCTATGTGATCAAAGATAAGTCAGAAGTGTTTAATACATTTAAACACTATCATGCATATGCAGAAAGAATTACAGGTCATAAGTTGAAAAGACTAAGGTCAGATGGAGGGGGAGAGTATTTCTCAAATGAGTTCTGTGATTACTTATGGAATGCAGGTATAAAAAGGGAAATTACTTGCAGGTACTCTCCTCAACAAAATGGTGTTGCAGAAAGGAGAAATAGAACTATTGTTGAGTTTGCAAGATCCATGATGAAGGAGAAAAATTGCCCTAATTATTTGTGGGCTGAGGCTGTAAATACAGCCACTTATTTGGTCAATAGGTTACCTTGTAAAGCCTTGCAGGGTATGACACCATATGAGGCTTGGTGGGGTAAAAGACCTACCTTGGATCATTGCAGAGTTTTTGGGTGTGTGGCATATGCATATGTGCCATCACAATTAAGACACAAGTTGGAACCTAAAGCTGAAAAGTATGTTTTCATTGGCTATGATGACAAGCAGATGGGCTATAGATTATGGAGTCCATCAACAAAGCAATTTATGGTTTCTAAGGATGTTACATTTGATGAACAAAGCACTTGGTATGCAGGTACAATCAAAATCAATACAGATGATGAAGAAGAAGTGAGTCAAAGAAAAGGTAAATCAAAAGTTCAAATATTTGATGAGCAAGAGAATAATGAAGTGCAGGTTGAAGTGGAAGAGACACCAAGATTTGATCCTGAATGTGAAGAGCCAAAAACCTCAAGGAGTAGAGAACTCAGAAGGTCAACAAGAAATAGGTGGCAACCTACAAGGTATAGTTATGATACTTCATTTCTAGCCACAAAAGATTATGCTTATATGGTGAATACAGATGAAGACCCTTCTACATATGAAGAGGCAAAAGGTAAGGAAAAATGGGAGAGTGCTATGCAGGAGGAATATGATGCACTATTGGAGAATCAAACTTGGGATTTAGTTCCTAAACCAAATAGTCAGAAGATTATTGGATGCAAGTGGGTATATAAGACAAAAAGGTTTGCAGATGGAAGTGTGTCTAGGTACAAAGCTAGACTTGTGGTCAAAGGTTTTGCTCAGACATATGGTATTGATTATGATGAGACCTATAGTCCTGTGGCAAAGATGACAACCATAAGGACACTTATTGCTATTGCTGCATGTAAAGGTTGGAAGCTATGTCAACTTGATGTGAAGAATGCTTTTTTGAATGGTTATATTTCAGATGATGTATTTATGGAGCAACCTCAAGGGTTCAGAGATAAAAGGTATCCAGATCATGTGTGCAAGCTCAAGAGAGCTTTGTATGGCTTGAAGCAGGCCCCAAGGGCATGGAACTATAGACTTGTGAAGTTCCTAAAAGAACTTGGTTTTCAGGTGTCTAAAGCAGATAGTAGCTTGCTTGTCAAGGCAAGTGAAAATGGTTTCATATACATGTGCATATATGTTGATGATATAATTCTTACAGGTACAGATGAAGAAGGAATACAAAAGCTTAAGAGGCAAATGGAAAAGGAGTTCAAGATAAGTGACTTGGGAGACTTATCATACTTCTTGGGCATGGAGATAACATATACTCAACATGGAGTATTTGTGACCCAAGAAAGGTATTTGAAGAACTTGTTAATCAAGTTTAAAATGGATGATTGCAGGGTAGCACCTACACCAATGGAGGTGAATCACAAATTGAGTAAGTATGGAGGTGAAGAATTCAAGGACATGAGACAATATCAGAGTTTGGTTGGTAGCCTTATCTATGCTACTCTAACTAGACCTGATTTATCATATGCAGTAGGGGTTTTGTCTCAATTTATGCATTGCCCAAGGAAAGAACATTGGATTGCAGGACAAAGGGTGTTGAGGTACATTAAGGGTACACTCAATGAAGGTTTGTATTATGGGTTTACCTCAGATACAAATATCAAAATTTATAGTGATGCAGATTGGGCAGGTAATCCAGATGATAGAAGATCTACATTTGGATACATGTGTTATGTAGGAGATAAACTTATATCATGGTGTTCCAAGAAGCAATATACAGTTGCTTTATCTTCTACAGAAGCAGAGTATAAAGGCATGGTTGAAGCTGCAAAGGAAGTAATTTGGGTTAAGACCTTGATGAAGAGTCTTGACATTATGCATGGAGTACCAATCATATATGGAGATAATATGAGTTCATTGTATTTAGCTGCTAATCCTGTTTTTCATGCCAGGACCAAACATATTGAGATTCAGTATCACTTTCTAAGAGAGAAAGTGATGGACAAGGAGATTGAAGTCATACATACTTCAACAAAAGATCAGATAGCTGATATGCTTACAAAAAGCTTGGATGGACCAAAGCTACAGAAGTTTAAAGACATGGCAGGTATAAAGAAGAAAGGAGAAGACCTCAATTGATGATTGAGGGGGAGCTGTTGGTGCAGACCAATCACCAATTGAAGACTTGAAGGTTAAAGAGTGAAGGAAGGATCAACCATTGAAGCTTGGAAGAAAGACATATTCAGAGGATAAGAGAAGTGTACACATATGTACATTAGTATAGTCATAGGTGACTCAGATCTTTGTTTGAGTAATAAACTTGTACAAATTATCTATAAATACTTTGAGAAAAGTCGGGGCATGTATGAGAGCATTTGTAGAAGTCAAGATTGAGGAAGTTAGGAGTCAAGAGATAGAGAAAAGTTAGTTGAGTTAGCTCTCATCACTCAGTTGTAAATTTCTGAGTTAATGAAGAAATTTTGCGCCCGATCTTTTCGTGTCTGCTCCTTCTGTGTTTGATCAATTGTGAAATCCTTTTGAGGATATCTAAGTTGTTAGTTAATGAGCCTGTGACCTGAATTTCAGAGTCTAATTGTAAACAGGCTAGGAGAATTGTGAGTAGGAACATTCATATGTGTTGAGTGTCTACAGTTCTCTGAAACAGGCGCAAATTTCGTGTTTAATCTTTTGATCAGTGCTCACTCCATAGTTTAAAGTTTTGTGCAAGCAAGCACTTAATCTTTAAGTTGGAAGGTGATCTACTCGTGGCTAAAAGCATTTGGCAAAACGGGTTAGATATTGTGAGAACTAAAGTTAAGAAGTTAGGGGTGTCTAAATCGACTTCTCAAAAGTGCAGATTCAGACATAGGTAACTTGTGAAGACAATTTCTCAAGTTATACTAAAGCTTTTCAAGTGATTCAACTTGGAGGTGATGCGCAATCTCTAGGAGAAGATAAGTACAAAGTTTCATCAAAAACTTTACTCATTTGATAAGTCAATGTGAAGAAATTCTGCAGCAGACTTTTCTGTGTTTCACCTTCTTCACATATTTTCTCAGATTTGATAATTTGGAGATTGGACCTATAATTTAGTAAAGGTTTTGACTTACTCTTGATATAGAGGTGTTCTAAATTCAAGAGTAGGTTGTTCTTTTGGAGATTAACACTCTCCATCATATACCTACGAGAGACTAGAGGGGCTGTGGACTTGATAGCTCCTCCTTACTCCTCCTTCGTGCATGTAATGTCCTCCTCTACATTTTGCTTGCTTGGATAGCTTCATTTCAGCTCTTTGAGCCTTGGATGACTCTCTCCTTGAGCCTCCTTGAGTGTATGTCTCTTAGTCTTCAATGCCCTACAAGACTTCTACGCATTTGATGACCCTTCACATTCTTTTATAGCTTTTGGATGCCTCTCCTGACTTTTCCACTATCTTAGAACTACCTTGCCCAACCTTGAGACCGCCCTAAGTGATCTAAGTCATGAATTTTTCCACATTAAGGTCTTTTGAGCCCTTTATCCACCTAAAGCTTGCATAGTTCACATTTTCAACAATTTTGATATTCTTGATTCATCAATGATTATTGGTTCAAGTTCACCTGTGTTCAATCTTTCTAATGTGTGGAAATTAACCATTCTCCTAAAAATAAACATGGGTGCATTTCCTAATTTATCCATACCATTAATGAGAAGTTGTTTTTAAGATATTTAATTTCACTAATATTCTTATTTCAAGAATTAGGGTTTTCTATCATAGAGGAACTCGAGGTACACTTCACAAAACATATCACTAATGAAGTTCTAGAAATTGCACATCCATATATCCATATGGATCTTCATTTTGGTGAACTAGAGAATTCCTCTATGATTTCCTAAGGTGAACCAGGTTTTGGTGGGATGTGGTTTAGTCACTTATCAAAGAAGCCTTTGAAGGTCATATTCCTAGAAAAATTTACATCTAAAGTAAAAGCATCCAACTTTCCAATGCTTTCTCATGAATGTTCTAAATCTAATCGATTTCTCACAACAACAACCAAGGCATCAAGGTTGAGCCCAAAAAAGAATCAAGTGATTTTGTAAAATTATAACTTGCATTATGTTTAGCAACACTTAAATATTCCAGATCGAGAATTTCAAGCAATTCCATGTACTGTTGGTACATGAAAACTATGTTTTTCTGATATCGAATTATCACATCTCAGTGTGACAGTATTCAAGCAGAGGTACCACTTCTAGTGTTTTTGTAGTGTTGTAAAGTGCTACAGAAATGGCAAGTGTGGATGGAATGAGTCAGCTTATGAGCGATAAGCTGGACAAGAACAACTTCCATGCTTGGAGATTTAGAATGACAAATTTCATGATCAGAAAAGGCTATTTGAAGTACATGGAAGCATAGAACGAAAAATCTCCACAATTACCAGATAGGAACTAGACTGCAGACGAGTTAAAAGCATATGAAGAATGGACTCAAGGAGCACCATTGGCTATCTGTTAGTATACAAGATAGAATGATTGGGCACATACAAGATGCCAAGAATCTAAAAGAGGCTTGGAACAAAGACCAATACAAAGGCACAAAAATAGCAAATCAAGAACAAGCTACATACATTGGAGAAAATGGGCATGTTGGTAAGTGAGTACACCCTAAAAATCAAAAGCATATGTGAGTCACTTGCATCTCTTGGCAAGAATGTAGATGATGATGATAAGGTGGAAGTGTGCCTTCATGGTTTAGGAGCTGCATATAAGGAGTTCATAACTTCTATTCATACCAGGGAAAATATTTTGAATTTTGCTAATCTGGAATCCATGGTGATAATTGAAGAAAAGAATCTTGCTAAGGATTCAAAATCCGAAGGAAAACCTAGTTCTGAGCAAGTTTTCTACTCTGGAGAAGAAGAGGTAGAGGTAGAGGTTTTGGAAGTGGAAGAGGAAATCACAACCAAGACCAAGGTCAACATCAAAATTATGCAAGATGTAGAGGAAAGTTTCCACGCAGGGGGAGACAAAGAGGCCATAGAAATTTCCAAAGAAATGATTCAAGTAATGAAACTAAAGGATTCTAGAATTGTAGTAAACCTAGACACTTTGAATGTGATTGTAGGTTGAAGAATCAAAATAATAGAAGGCAAGAAAACAACTATGCATCCACAAGTGCAAATGATTCTGAAAAGTTGTTCATGGTCCAACATCACATGATGAATACAATGTCTACTGATGTTTTGAAATTGAATGGTAATGTTTGGTATATTGATTCAGGTGCTTCAAATCACATGACCATCCATGAGGAATGGTTTAGTCGTTTGCAAAATTTGCTAGCTCGTAGATACATTGAAACACGTGAGGACACATCACATCCTATCAAGCATACATGAAACATAGCACTGTCTATGGAGGATGGGAAGGCAAAAAATCTTGTTGATGTGTTGCATGTTCAAATTATAACAAAGAATTTGGTTTTTGTTGGAAAAATGGTTGACCAAGGATTACAAGTCAAGTTCAATGCTAATGGGTTACATGTAGAAGAGTACAAATGGGATGGAAGATTGATTGCCAAAGGAAACAAAGTCAGTAGGAAGATTCCTGAAATGAATGGAACCATGTTTGCAAAAGGAGCAGGAATTATTGCTAATATAGAGATCTGACACAAATGAATTAGACATACAAATTTTTAGAGGCCGAAATTGATGCACTAAAAGGATATTGTCAATGGAATACCAAATTTCAAGGTTGCAGAGATGCAAAAGGTATGTGCAGCATGTCAATTTGGTAAACAGTCAAGAGCATCATTTTTGCATGAAAATCATGTTAGTGAGAATGTGCTAGAAATAGTACACATAGATGTTTGGGCCCTCCTGCACAGATCACATTTATGGGTGGTTGTAGGTTTTATGTTACTTTCATTGATGAACATACATAAAAATTATGGGTATATTTCATGAAAGAGAAGAGTGAGGTGTTCAGTCACTTTGAGAATTTTAAGGTTATGGTGGAAAAGCAGATAGGGAAGAATATTGAGACATTAAGATTTGATGTAGGAGGTGATTACATGTCAAATGAGTTCACTGCCTTTCTAAAAATAATGGAATTCGATGACAATTTTCATACAGGTACACACCACAATAGAATGGCATTGTTGAACATAAAAATAGACATATTGTAGAAATAGCAAGAACCTTGATGGTTGAAAAGAATATGCCTCATTGTTATTAGGCAAAAACTATGCACACTACTCTATACATCATGAACAAAACTCCAATTGCTTTTGTACATCAAGTTACACCTGAAGAGAAGTTTACAGGTAAAAAGCCAAACTTATTACATATGAAAGTATTTGGTTGTATTGCATATGTACATGTTCCACATGAAGCTTTATCCAAAAGCAAAAAAATGTATCTTCATTGGATACTCCCTTGAGCAAAAAGGACATAAGAGTTATAACCCACTCACATGATAGGTGAAGGTAAGTAGAGATGTGGTGTTTGATGAAATGTCAAGCTTCTATGCATATTCCAAAGAAGGAATTAATCTTCAGTCAAATGACAAAGAAAATGTTGAAATATCAAGTGCAAAATCTCAAGTTTTGAGTGGACGCGATGCCTCACAAAGCAATAGTTCCAACTCAAATCCATGGAGTGGAAGATTGCATGGAAATTTCAGTCTAGTAAATTCATCAATTACATTGAAGAAAGGTAAAGAAAAGCTTTCTGTTCATAGTAAAACATCTTACAAGTTTTGAAGACATTGATGGAGATCCAAGCACTTCAGAAAAGAGCCTTGATGAGGAACTTGGATTGTCCTATATGAAAAATCTAGGCGTAAGAAAGGCACATGCAAATGATACAAGGAGAAGTGACCTAAGACTAAGAAGATATGGGAAGATGAGGAATTCAGTGCAACAATTGATGTATGACAGTTACATGGCTGATCATTGTTCCTAGATGACCAATGTAATATAAGATATTGAACCTTCTTGTTTCGAAGATGCAACTGGACATGTAGATTGGGAGAAATGCTTGGCATGCAAGTATTGCTAGTTACTTAACCACCATTGGGTTTTCTATGTGTGATGTAAATCATTCGTTATACGCAAGGAAGGCTGATGATGGCATCATGATTGTGGCTATTTATGTTGATGACTTGATTGTAGGTGGTGATAATGATGAAAGCATTAAAGAGGTAAAGCAACTCCTTATGTAGGAATTTGACATGAAAGATCTTGGTATGTTGTGCTACTTTTTGGGCATTGTGTTTATACATATAGAAATAAGTATATAGATGTTGCAAAGGCAATTTGCCTTGAGTATGTTGCTAAAGTATGATATGGCTGATTGTAAGCCAATCTCTATGCCATTAGATAAGAATTTGAAGTTGGATAATATATCATGTGAAGCATTGGAAAATGCTACTATGTATAAGAAACACTACAACATATCGAGGGTATACCGAGGCTGCTACCGAGGCAAATGAACGGGCGGGATTTCTTCGCGACGTCGGTGTAGCAGTCAGTATAGGCATCAGAAAGAAAGCGTCGGTATGGCACCGGTATAAGCGTCGGTATACGCGTCGGAAGTACCGATGCTTATACCGGTGTCAATACCGACGCATATACCGACGGCCCGCTGGGTGTACCGGCGCATATACCGAGGACCATACTAGAGCTACCGACGCGTATACCGACGACCATACCTGCACAAAATTTTTTGGGCAGAGTGTGTTGTCTTTTGCTACAGCATGATGTTGTTTAGCAAAAGACAACACACTCTGCCCAACTGAGTACATGTGTTATGTACTCTAATGGAAACCAAAACATAAACTTATATGAGTAAAAATGAACAATGATTCATGTACAGAAAGTCGTATATTCCATAAATAAAAAATGTACAAAAGTGTGGCAAAGCACTTCCATATAGGAATGGAATACAAAATTATGGTACATCATTGCCACATAGGAGTGTAATACAAAATTGTGGCAATGTGACAAAACACTTCCATATAGGAATCGAATACAAGATTGTGGTTCATCATTGTCATATGCGAGTGTGATACAAAATTTGTGGCATAGATCAAAATATTTACACCTACAATCCTGCAACAAAACATATGTATAAAATAAGACCAATTAACATGACATTTATAAACAACAAATAAAAACACTAAACCAAGATATAACTTTACCTAATCAAGAATATTCTCCCATGAGACGATTGCACCGCGTCCCTCTTAGTCTTGTAATAGTGCAGTCAATCCATGTCGATATCCATATGATTCTTTAGTTCGCGCTGGAGGATGACCCACTGCCAACTCCTATAGTAAATATGCAAAATGTTAGATGAATATACATAATATACTTAACACAAACAACTTCAATAATTAACATCATACTTACAAATTGGTAGCGCATACTGTCGTATCCGTCGCTACCTAAATGCGACGTTCCAACCGTATCTAAACGAGTGGCTATCGCATCTCTCTGTTGCCGATACCGATCAGGAGTATGTTGATGCTCATCCTGAATCAATTCCCATTCTTCGGCATCTAGCCATACAGGCTTTGGTAAGCCTGCTTTCAAAGCATCGTGAGCTTCCGATCGTCGATGCCACATCACTTCGCGTGTTGTATGTTGTATCCATTCGGAACTCACAATAGGATTGCCAGGTGCTGGCCGGTACTCTTCATATATACATTGTGTGATATAATTTTTAGAGTCTCTATCCTGTTCGGTCCATTTTAACATTACTGAATGACCGAATTCGATAGAGCAGAGTTGTCGTATCCGCTGACGCATTGACTTTCCCGCCACATCCATAACTGGAGCTCCATTACGGATATGATAGATCTTCGATTCGTCATGATCATGTGCACCCCAAGGTGTACGTGGAGATCCCATCTGATGCAATATGAAGATCTCATCTCATCCAATGTATATATATGCATGCTTAAGCTTGTGTACATATGCATTCATGTATACATATGCATATGCATTCATGTATACATATGCATATGCATTCATGTATGCATATGCATTCATGTATGCATATGCATTCATGTATGCATATGCATTCATGTATGCATATGCATTCATGTATGCATATGCATTCATGTATGCATATGCATTCATGTATGCATATGCATTCATGTATGCATATGCATTCATGTATGCATATGATTGCTTGTATGCATATGCATGCTTAAGCTTGTATACATATGCATTCAAGTATACATATGCATATGCATATGCATACATGTATACATATACATATGCATATGCTTGCTTGTATACATACTTGTACATATACATATGCATATGCATGTGTGTATACATATACATATGCATTCATGTATAATATACATATACATATATTCATGTATACATATACATATACAAAAACATAAAGTATGTGTGCATATACATATACATATATTCATGTATACATATACATATACAAAAATATAAAGTAGGTATGCATATGCATGCATGCATGTATTCATACGCATGTATGTATTCATATGCATGCATGTATTCATATGCATGTTGGTGCATATCAAGCCTTCACACATTGGCTTGGAACTTTGGAACCTTGGAAGATAAGATTGGCCAAGTGTCATCAAGGCTTCACTTAAAGGATAGGGCATAGGAACCCATACTTATGTGTTATTACCTTTTACTCATTGTAAAAAGGGTCTATATGACTTGGCATTTATTTGTATCACACCTAATTGATTAGTCGTGGATTTTTGAGTGGTATGATTGGAGAGAATATCTCCTTAATTCTAGAGTAGAGAATATAGGAGATTTGAATTTGAATTCAAATTCAAATCCCAACTCATACTCTATAAAAGCTACATTGAAAAGTCGCGGGTTGTCCATCATCAATCCCGAGGCTATCTGTACTATCTAGTGAGTGTGTAAGGTCTACTCCATAGCCTACACCTTTGAGTACCATTGTGCTATGTCTATCATGCCAATGGGAATGTACATTCATATGATATAATACAAATAGTTACATTCATCATCTCTGTTTTGTCTGAGTTTCCTACTCCAAGTCTGTAAACTTCCAAGGAGCATTTCTCAGTGCTCACTGAACCAAATCAAGAGATCTATAGCTCATTGGAACCAGCTCAACGTCTTCTACAAGCATACAAAATCTCAAAAGATTTCATTCAGCCATTTGGGAGAAATCCGCTTCGAAGTGCACACTGGTCTGTGTCTGCAGAGTTCCTAAAAATTGAGGGTAATCAGAATTTTGCTAAACTTATTTCTTAGTGTATGGTTTATCAATTTGAGTGATTCCACTTGTGATTGGTAGCTTGTTAAGGTACTTTAATACTCCCAAAAGGAATTGTTTCAATTTCTAGTGTGCTGGTCACACTGAGCATAACACTGAGCAGGTGTCATTACAGAAATAGCAAGTTTTCTAGAATTTGTGAAGTGCAAAGTTGTCTGTTTTGATTTGGTCATTACACAAATCATTTGCAAAGTACATATATGGTTTCTTTGTGTCATTTGGAAGCTAAGCAAGTGTACTAAGCATATCTGGAGCCAAAGGAGGGCAGGTGTGAAGCAGGTTTTGCAGCATCAACTCATTTCTTGAGTGCATCCAACCATCACTCCCAACAATGCATGCATGTAGTCATATGCATGTATGCATGCATGTATGCATATGCATGCATGCATGTATGCATATGCATGCATGCATGTATGCATATGCATGCATGCATGTATGCATATGCATGCATGTATGCATATGCATGCATGTATGTATGCATAAACATGCATGTATGCATATGCATTCATGTATGCATATGCATGCATGTATTCATATGCATGTATGTATTCATATACATGCATGTATTCATATGCATGCATGTATTCATATGCATGCATGTATTCATATGCATGCATGTATGTATTCATATGCATGCATGTATGTATTCATATGCATGCATGCATATGCATGCATGTATGCATGCATGCATATGCATGCATGTATGCATTCATGTATATGCATGCATGTATGTATGCATATGCATGCATGTATGCATATGCATGCATGTATGCATATGCATACATATACATATACATATATTCATGTATACATATACATATATTCATGTATACATATACATATACAAAAATATAAAGTAGGTATGCATATGCATGCATGTATGTATATGCATTCATGTATTCATATGCACGCATGTATTCATATGCACGCATGTATTCATATGCACGCATGTATTCATATGCATGCATGTATGTATTCATATGCATGCATGCATATGCATGCATGTATGCATATGCATGCATGTATGCATATGCATGTATACATATACATATACATATACATATATTCAGGTATACATATACATATATTCATGTATACATATACATATACAAAAATATAAAGTAGGTATGCATATGCATGCATGTATGTATATGCATTCATGTATGCATATGCATTCATGTATGCATATGCATGCATTCAAGTATGCATATGGATGCATGCATGCATGTATACATATACATATACAAAAATATAAAGTATGTGTGCATATACATATACATATATTCATGTATACATATACATATACAAAAATATACATATATTCCTGTATACATATACATATACATATTCATATGCATGCATGTATGTATGTATGCATATGCATGCATGTATGTATGTATGCATATGCATGCATGTATGTATGCATATGCATGCATGAATTCATATGCATATGCATGCATGTATGCATATGCATGCATGCATGTATTCATATGCATATGCATGCATGTATGTATGCATATGCATGCATTGTATGTATGCATATGCATGCATGTATGTATGCATATGCATGCATTCATGTATGCATATGCATGCATGCATGTATGCATATGCATGCATGTATGCATATGCATGCATGTATGCATATGCATGCATGTATTCATATGCATGTATGCATGCATGTATGCATATGCATGCATGTATGTATGCATATGCATGTATATATGTATGTACGTATGTATGTATGTATGCATGCATGTATGTATGCATATGCATGCACGCATGTATGTATTCATATGCATGCATGTATGTATGTATGCATATGCATGCATGTATGCATGCATGTATGTATACATATGCATATGCATGCATGTATGTATACATATGCATATGCATGCATGTATGTATACATATGCATGCATGTATTCATATGCATGCATGTATGCATGTATGTATGCATATGCATGCATGTATGCATATGCATTCATGTATGCATATGCATGCATGCATGTATGTATATACATGCATGCATGCATATGCATACATACATGCATGCATATGCATGCATGCATGTATGTATGCATATGCATGCATGCATGTATGCATATGCATGCATGCATGTATGCATATGCATGCATGCATGTATGCATATGCATGTATGTATGCATGTGTATGTATGCATATGCATGCATGTATGCATATGCATGCATGTATGCATATGCATTCATGTATGCATATGCATGCATGTATGCATATGCATGTATTCATATGCATGCATGCATGTATGTATGTATGCATACGCATGCATGTATGTATACATATGCATATGCATGCATGTATGTATACATATGCATATGCATGCATGTATGTATACATATGCATGCATGTATTCATATGCATGCATGTATTCATATGCATGCATGTATGCATGCATGTATTCATATGCATGCATGTATGCATGCATGTATGTATGCATATGCATGCATGCATGCATATACATTCATGTATGCATATGCATGCATGTATGTATGCATATGCATGCATGCATTTATGCATATGCATATCCCTCTCTCTCTCTCTCAAACAAAAATAAAGAGAGAAGATCGATGTTAGAAAACAAAAATATAAAAAGATAAAAGAGTGATATATCTTACTTAAATTGATGTAATTTTTGAATTAAGGTTGTCAAAATCCACTTGAAGTTCTCCTTCATTGAATTTCCAAAGATTTGATCTAAAAAATCTCTTGCAAAACTAAAGAGAGAAGATATTAGAAAAGCAAAAACATAAAGAAAAAAAACAGAGTGATACAATATGTGCGATCTACTTACCAAAGCGTCAGATCTATGAAAATAGAGGTGTGTTTAGAGAGAGAGAGAGAGGGAAGGAGAGGGAAAGACAGAGAATTGTTTGAATCACGGTCGGCAAAATCCACTTGAAGTTCTTCTTCGTCGAATTTCCAAAGATTTGATCTCAAAATCTCTTGCAAAACCAAACAAAGAACATATTAGTAAAGAAAAAACATAGAAAAAGAAAAAAAGAGTTTTACAATATGTGCGATCTACTTACCAAAACTTCAGATCTATAAAGATAGAGGTCTGTTTAGAGAAAGAGAGAGAGAGAGAGAGAGAGAGAGAGAGAGAGAGAGAGAAGGAGGGAGAGAGAGGGAGAGAGAGAGAGAGGGAGAGAGAGAGAGAGAGAGAGAGAGAGAGAGAGAGACATAGTGAGAGAGAGGGAGGGAGAGAGAGAGAGAGGGAAGGGAGGGAGAGAGGGAGAGAGAGAGAGGGAGAGAGAGAGAGAGGGAAGGGAGGGAGAGAGGGAGAGAGAGAGAGAGAGGATGACAAACAGAGATCTCTGTTTTTGGCACGCGCAAACCCAAAAGGAGAAGCTCCAGATTCAAAACGCTCAGAATGACAAATTTCGGGGTCCGGCTCGGTTAAAAAGAGAGCGTCAGTATGAGCGTCGGTATAAGCGTCGGTAGTTCCAGAAGAATACCAGCGCGTATATCGACGCTTATACCAACACTCATATCGACGCTGCCTTTCCGAGGCAAAACAGCTTTCCCAAATTCTCCGAGTGGTATACCGACGCCGACAGCTGTCTGTCGGTATTCCCTCGATATGTTGTAGTGAAAATTATGGGAAGTTTGATATATATCACAATTACAAGGCATGATCTAAGCTACATGGTTGGACTTGAAAATCAATGTATGTAGGTTCCTAGAAAACCACAATTAGATGCCTTGAGACATACTCTATGATATCTGAGTTGTTGGAGGAAAGCAATCACAAATTGATGATTACAAAGAGCTTGAAGCAAGTCAATGATCAGATTGAAGTGAAAGAAGTCATTTGAGAAAGTGAAGAGATCTCAGAAGTGAAGCTTGTATACATATGTACATTACATATGGAAATTCTTGTACTATGAGTGTAGATGATCCTTAGGATGGTAAGGAGTAATGTAATAGATGCGGGATAAGTCTAGAATTATATGTATATAAGTCAATGATGTGAAGAAATACATGAGAGAATCATGAGAAGCCAAGTTTCATTGAGATAGGTGTGTAGAGAGTCATCTTCACGAGTTAGCGTTGAGTCTTTCTCTGATTTCTCTCAGCCTGATCATGTGGATCAAGAAACCTTTTGTACACATCTAATCTAGAAGCTAATGAAGCTATGTTCAAATTTTCATGGTCTAATTCCTTTCATGCTATGAGTATGATCAATAGGAACATGTGTATGTAAAGTCTACAGGTAGACCTCTCAGAGTTGTGCACTTTTTTGTGTCAATGTTTTGCGTAGATCTCAGTGCATAGTGTAAAGTTTTTGATGAGTTAGCATTCAAAATCTAAGTTAGAAGGTAAGGAAGCTCAGGCTAAAAGCATTTAGGAAAACGGGATCTGTGCAGTGAGAAATCAACATTAGAAGTTAGCTATGTCAAAGTCGCTTGTTCAGAAAGATAGTTTCTGACATACTTTTGATCTTAAGGATCAAATTAAAGTTTTAATGATTCTTTTGAAGGACTAATGGTTGATATGATTGTGCAAAGGTAGCATGGAGATATGTGCATCATTAGTTTGAAGAAATCTGAAGATATGTGCAGGTAATGAAGTCAATCTTTGAAGCAGACTTCTTGAAGAAGAAAGATTCTCACTCAGAGAAGTGATAATTGAAGATTTGGTAAATAAAGGTAACATTTGTATAAAGTTTGGTCCATAACTGATATAGAGGTGCTCTTAAATCATTATATATCAAACCTTTGGATATTTAGAGGTCTCCAATAGTGGTATCAGAGCTGAATAAGCAATACAAGTGAAGTAAAGGCATTGGATGTCCCGACTGTTGCAGATATTGAAGTTCCTTCTAATTGAAGGTGGACAAAGTCCAATTCTTGAAGAGAACCTGAAGAAGTACAAAGCACGAGTTCAAAGGATCAATAAGGATAAGAGCTTAATATCAAAGGTACACTATATTATCATAAATCCTAGTAATTGCAGACACAGAAGATCAAAGATGGGAGAAAGCTTGCAGATTGATAAGCTAGATAGGGAGAACTATCTAGCTTGGTCCATGAGGATGGAGGCACACCTCATGAGCAAAGATTTGATGGCATTCATTATAGGAGAAGAAGAAAAACCTGAGTTTGAAGATCCTAGTGTTCCAATTAGGGAGGAACTTGCAGGTCTGAAGAACTTTGGATGAGAAAGGATGCTCAAGCTAGGAGTATCATTTACATGGTTGTAAATGATTATCTTCTACCTCACATCAAAGGATTAGAAAGTGCAATAGATGTGTGGAACGCTTTGGAAGAGCATTTACAAAACACAACCAAGTCAAGGAAGTCCTCATTATGGGCAGAGTTCACAACTTTCAAGAAGAAAAGCTCACAATCGATTTCTGATTATGTGGCAAGGACGAAGGATATTGTAGATAGCTTGGGAGCAGTAGATGAAGACATTGAAGAGGATAAGTTGGTAAGGCAAACACTTACAGGTCTGAGAGGAAATGAGATGTGGAAGCCTTTCATATTGTCCATAGAATTGTCACTAGATCACTTTACTCCTGATCTTAATCAATTGTTAGGATATATGCTAACCTTTGAGCAGGACATTAAGGGAGACAATGATAGGAGTGCAAGTCAAGCTATGTACTCCAAGGACAAGAAAAAGAATGGCAAAGGGAAGCAGTCAACTAATGAAGAAGGAACTTCAAGTCAAGATAACTTTACAAAAGGGAAGATGAACTTCAGAGGTAAAGGAAGAGGAGGTAAGAACAAAGACAATACTAAAGCTTGTTGGATTTGTGGCAGAACGAATCATTTGGCAAATGATTGTTGGTATAACAATCAAAATGGTGGAATTAATAACCAGAGCTTCAATCAAAGAGGTAGAGGAGGCAGAAATCAAAGAGGAAACTTCAGAGGAAGAGGTGGTAGGACATCATATGTTAGAGGAGGTGGAAGAAGTTTTCAATCTCAGTCCTACAACAATAAATATTATAATTATGGATCAGATCAGAAGGATGACATGACTCTTATCTTGAATGCAACACATGAAGCAGTAGGAGAAGACCAAAGAGTGTTCTATATTGACTCTGGATGTAGCAATCATCTGAGTGGAAATATATCATTGATGACTGATATGGAAGCAAAGGTGAATGGACATACAGTTCAAACAGGAGATAACACCAAGCATAAAGTGGAGAGCATTGGTTCAGTGAAGACAAAGATTGGGAGCACACTCTTAAGCAAGGTGTTTGCCAAATGTTGAAGGTCAACACATGGTGTACAAGTGTGAAGCTTGTCAATTAGGTAAAGCACACAAAAGTTCATACAATAAATCAGGGTACAAGTATTCAAATATGCTTGAATTGGTTCATACAGATGTGTGGGGTCCTTCAAGGGACTATAGCATAAATGGATCCAGATATTATGTGTTATTTGTTGATGATGCAACTAGATGGATTACTTTATATGTATATCAAGGACAAATCAGAAGTGTTCAAGACATTCAAGCATTATCATGCTTATGCAGAAAGGATTACAGGACAAAAGCTCAAGAGGTTGAGATCAGATGGAGGGGGAGAGTATTTCTCTAAAGAGTTTGATGATTATTTGTGGAATGTAGGTATAAAAAGAGAAGTAACTTGCAGGTACTCCCCTCAACAAAATGGAGTTGCAGAAAGAAGAAATAGAACTCTTGTAGAGTTTGCAAGAGCAATGATGAAGGAAAAGAATTGTCCAAACTACCTATTTGCAGAAGCTATCAACACTGCAACATACCTTGTGAATAGGTTACCTTGTAAAGCTTTGGATGGAAGAACATCTTATGAAGCATGGTGGGGTAAGAAACCTACTCTTGATCATTGTAAGGTATTTGGATGTTTAGCATATGCTTATGTTCCTTCACAATTAAGACATAAGCTAGAACCCAAAGTAGAGAAGTATGTGTTTATTGGGTATGATGATAGACAGATGGGTTACAGATTGTGGAGTCCATTTACAAAGAAATTACATTTGATGAGCAAAGCACATGGTATACAGGGTCAACAAATGATTATGCAGATGTTGAAGAAATACAAAGGAAAGGGAAGACAAAAGTAAGTGTGTATGAAGAAGATATTGATGATGTTGATTATAAAAGTAAATTGCAGGACAATTTTGAAGATGGGCCAAGATTTGATCCAGAATCAAATGAGGCTGAGACTTCAAGAAGTGCAGAGGTCAGAAGATCTTTGAGGGAAAGAAAAGAACCTATCAGGTATAGTTATTATACATCTTTTCTAACAACAAAAGATTATGCTTACATTGTGAAGATAGAAGAGGATCCAATCACATATGAAGAAGCTAAAGGTAAACAGAATTGGGAGAAGGCAATGCAAGAAGAGTATGATGCTCTACTTGAAAATGAAACATGGGAATGGGTGCCAAGACCAAAGAATCAGAAGGTCATTGGATGTAAGTCGGTGTGTAAAACAAAAAGGTTTGCAGATGGAAAAGTGTCTAGATACAAGGCTAGACTTGTGGTTAAAGGTTATGCCCAAACTTATGGGGTAGATTATGAGGAAACCTTTAGTCCTATTGCTAAGATGTCTACAATTAGATCATTGATTGCTATTGCTGCTTGTAAAGGATGGAAGTTATCACAATCAGATGTGAAGAATGCATTTTTTAATGGATACATTGATGAAGTGTACATGGAGCAACTAGAAGGCTTCATGGATTCAATTGGATCAGATTATGTGTGTAAGCTCAAGAGAGATTTGTATGGTTTGAAGCAAGCTCCAATAGCATGGAATTACAGGCTTGTTAAGTTCTTGAATGAATGTGGATATCAAGCATCAAAGGCAGGTAGTAGCTTGCTAGTGAAAGCAAGTGAAAATGGATATATATACATGTGTATTTATGTTGATGATATTATTGTCACAGGTACAGATGCTCAAGGAATCAAGGAGCTTAAGAAACAAATAGAGAAGGAGTTTAAGATAAGTGATTTGGGAAACTTATCTTATTTCTTAGGAATGCAGATTGTGTATACTCAACATGGAGTATATGTTACACAAGAGAGATACTTGAAGAATCTTCTCGTCAAGTTCAACATGGAAGATTGCAAGCCTTCAACCACACCATTGGAGGTAAATCATAAGTTGAGCAGATATGGAGGTGAAGAATTCAATGATATGAAGAAATATCAGAGTTTGGTAGGTAGTTTAATCTATGCTACCTTGATAAGGCCAGACCTATCATATGTAGTAGGTGTGTTATCACAATTTATGCATTGTCCAAAGAAGACTCATTGGATTGCAGCTCAAAGGGTACTCAGATATATCAAGGGAGCTCTAAATGAAGTTTTTTATTATGGATTTACTTCTGATACAAGAATCAAAGTGTTTAGTGATGCAGATTGGGCAGGTGATTCAGATGATAGAAGGTCTACTCATGGGTATCTCTTTTATATTGGATAAATTAGTTTCTTGGTGCTCAAAGAAGCAACATACAGTTGCTTTGTCATCCACAAAAGCTGAGTATAAAGGAGTGGTAGAGGCTGCAAAAGAAGTGGTATGGTTAAAGATCTTGTTGAAGAGTTTTGGAACTGATCAGAGTACTCCAAATATTTTTTGAGACAATGAGTTCATTGTATTTGGCAGAAGCAACCTATAGTGGTGGCATTGAGTTGTGAAGCTGAGTACATGACAATTTTCATAGCTACAGTGGAGTGCATATGGCTAAGAGACCTATTGATGGATCTTTCATGGAGATTGATGTTTTTATGCACATTCTCATGAATAGTCCGAGTGCATTATCTATTGCACGAAATCCAATGTTTTGTGCATAGACCAAACATGAGGTGCATTATCAAAATATGTGAGAGAACACTTTCATGTATGAGATATTGATTTGCTATATGAACCTACACAAGATAATGTGATAGACATATTGACCAAAGCTCTTCCATGATAAAAGTTTGAAGCTTTTCACAAAGCTTTAGGCTTATTGTGTAGTGGGGTGTAATTTGGCACTCCCTCTATGTGTTCACAACATTCACTCTAAGAGTTTTGTTACACTTATGTGTTCCACGAGTAGCTTTAATGTGAACCTTTTCCCTATATATGGGCACTTTTTACTCTAGTGATGGCTAGACATTTTTTACCCATGTTACACATACATGATACACTCATATGTGGTGATACTTTGTACTTAGGGGTATTATTACACTCTTACTTCAATATTGTTCATCATCAATAGAGAGAGAGAGAGAGCTATTCTAGCCCTCTGTCTTCCCTATGTGTCTTGTTGTGTTTGTGCTCCTTGTGTGTGCTTCTTATGTGTCTCTCACTCTTCTACACATGCAACAAATGTGATGAGGCATACATTAATAGTTTCTAAGATTTTAACCAACATTTGACAAGTGGGGTCTTGTAGGGCCAAAAATCTATTGTAGTGTACACATATACTCTAGAGTTATTGCATTGTCCTTTAGAGATTCCATGTATGGGTAGTTGAGCCAATATTTAGTAGTGTCTTGCTGCACTTGCATGATTTCATAATCATGCCATGAGTGTCCACATAACAAAGGTGCGAACCGGGGTTATATTTTACATATGTTGGGATTTGATGGAAAGTCAATATGGCATCAAGTCTGTTTCTGAATAGTCTATTCTGCTTCAACACCTATTTTTCTTTGATGTACACTTGAACCCTTGCTCAAATGTGCCTGTATGTCAGAGGGAATTTTCTTACGAGGTTGTTGATGTATGCAACATCACAAGAAATTAATAAATGTGACACTAGACAACCGCTTTGGTTACCATTAACTCAATGCTTCTCCAAACTTTGAAAAATGATAGCCAAAACTAAGAAATTTACTTCTTTAGAAATTTCTAGTCACTAAAATGACCTACCTTCTTTCTTTTGCTTACTTATCTTAGCACAAATATTACTTTTCCATGATCTTTTAATGGATGACAGAAAAAGAAAAGAGCTTTCCAACAAGATATTAGTTGCTAGAAATTTTGCACTACACACCAAGTTATGACCTTTACAAGTTGACCCTGTCTAAGCTACATAAATAGGAAATCTTTCTTGTTTAAGAAAAAAAATATATCCCTATATTGTAAATTCAATGGCTAGCATCGGCGTGCTACATAAAAGTGTACTTTTCAGCAGGAATTTGATGTCGGGCATCAACTTCCCACATAAAACCTCATATTTTCAAGCATGAAATAACTAGGTGAACCATATGCATAGAAAATAAGGAGTTATCAACTACAACTCGATGCCAGGCATCGAGTTGATCCAGCAACCTCCTATTTTGAAAAACTTTATAGTAGTAGTTGAAGCATATAAATAAAACAATGACTGATCATCTCAATCTCGATGCCACACATCGACTTGCTCAAGAAACTTGAACTTTTGAGATCATTACATAGTAGGCAAAGTTTGGAGATGGAAGAGAGAGTCTTATACACACAAATTTAATTAGTTCTTCTCATAGCTATGAAAAACTCAGAAATTTGCAGGTGCTTTCTTACTTAGAGAAGCCCAACTGTTTCGCAATCATACAAAATGAACTCTAGATCTCAATCTCTCATTCTCATATTCTCTCTCTCTCTCTCTGATATATCTCTCTCTCTCTCCATGTCACTTATATAGATTTTCTCACTCTCATGACTTTTGAAAATTCTAGAACTAAAGTTAAGTTTAACTTTACAAATATAGTACATGTGTGAAATTATCCCTTCACATAGGCATGTGCTTTTCTTCTTAGACTTTGACCTTCAACTTTATGTCCAATTTGTGATTGATTCTTCAACAGCTCCCCCTCAATCACTAATTGACATTCTCTATTTCTTCATATCATCTTCTTTTCTTTTTACTCCTGCCATGCTTTTGAATCTACTGGTCTCCACACAATCCAAGCTCTTTGTCATTCTATCTGCTATCTAATCCTTTGTAGAAATGTACTCCAGTTCAATTTCTTTCTCCATTACCTTTTCTCTCAAGAAATGATATTGTATCTCTATTTGTTTTGTTCTTGCATGAAATACTGGATTTGCTGCAAGATAACGTGAATTCATGTTATCTCCATGTATTGTAGGTATACCTTGATTAATGCTCAAGATTTTGAATAATGTCTACATCCATATGACCTCCTTAGCTGCTTCTACAAGTCCTTTGTACTCAGCCTCAGTTGATGATAATGCTACTGTATGTTGTTTCTTTGAACACCAACTTACAAGCTTATCACCAATGTATATCATGTAGCCATGAGCTGATCTTCTATCATCTTGATTACCTGCCTAGTCTGAGTCACTATAGGCTCTCAACTTCAAATTTGAAGTAAAAGGATAATATTATCCTTCCTTTATGGTTCCTTTGATATATCAGAGAACTCTTTGACCTGCAATCCAAAGTGGATCCTTTGGACAATGCATGAATTGTGATAGTTGATAGAACTCCCGCTACATAACTAAGATCAGGTCTTGTTAGTGTGGCATAAATCAAACTACCCACAAGAGATTGCTACTTCCTCATATCTTTGTATTCGACACCATCATATTTACTGGGCTTGTGATTGACTTCAAGTGGATTTGAAGATTCTCTGCAATTTTCCATACCAAACTTCTTCAACAGGTTCAGAAGATACCTTTCTTGTGATACATATATGCCATGATTTGTATAAGTGAATTCCATTCCAAGAAAATATGATAACTTTCCTAAGTCTCTGATCTTGAATTCTTTCTCAAGTAATTTCTTTACCTCCGTAATTCCTTCATTTGAAGTAGCTATGATTATAATGTCATCTACATAAATAAAAATGTAGATTGTACCTTCCTCTGTTCTTTTGATGAGTAGACTTGGATTTGCTTTTGAACTTTGATATCCAAGATCATTGAGATATTTCACCAATCTATAGTTCCAGGCTCTTGGATCTTGCTTCAATCCATAGAGTGCTCTTCTCAATCTGTAGAAAAAATTTGGATACCTGGAATCTATAAATCCTTGAGGTTGTTCCATGTATACCTCATCTGATATCTATCCATTCAAGAATGCATTCTTTATATCCACTTCCCAGCAATCAGCATATCATCGACATAAAGTATCAAGCATATCAAGCTGCCATCTGAGCATCTCTTTGTGGTAGAGACAATGATCCTCATCGCTTGAGAATAGCTATGAGACTTCATAAAAGCATCAAACTTTTGGTAACATTGTCTAGGGGACTGTTTAAGTCCATACAAGCTCTTCTTAAGCTTACAAACTAGACTTTCTGTGCCAGGAACTACATAACCCTCTGGTTGTTCCATATAGATCTCATCTGTGAGATCTCCATGCAAGAAAATAGTTTTCACATCCATTTGGACTAGCTCTAAGTCCTCCATTGCAATGAATCCAAGCAACATGTGTAGGGTAGTCATGTTGACCATTGGAGAGAAGATTTCCTCGAAATCAACACCATGTTCTTGCTTAAAACCCTTTGCAACAAGTCGTGCTTTATACTTTGGAGAAGCACTATCTGATGTGAATTTCAGCTTATATACCCATTTACATGGTAAATTTAGCTTTCCTTCCCTTTGGCAAAGGTACCAAATCCCAAGTACCATTCTTGTGAATAGAATCCAACTCACTCTTCATCACGCTCCCACTTGACATGATCCTCTGACTGCATAGCCTCTTTGTAGCAAGAGGGCTCATTGGCATCTGTTAGCATAACAAAATCTAAACCTGGAACATATCTATCAGGTGGATGTGAGACACGTGCAGAACGTCTCAATGGTTGCTGAACAGGAATATGTGTAGACTAATGTGAATGGACATTCTCTTGAACATCCCTATGTGCAACATTTTTATGCATGCTAATCGGAGGACTAGTATCCGCAAACACCACTCTTCTCACTTCAACCTCCTTAATGGGCTGTTTATGCATCTTAGACTCATTGAAAATGACATCACTACTTCTGATCACTGACCATGTTTCAGGATCCCATAAGCGATATCCGAATCTTCCTTCTTGACCATATCCAAGAAAAATGCATTTCTTTGACTTATGATCCAACTTTTGTCTAAGATTCTTTGGTATATGAACATATGCTTCACACCCAAAAACTCAAAGATGATCATGATATGGTGGCTTCCCTGTCCATAACTCTTGTGCCACTTTCAAACCTTTGGCAGTACTATGTGAAAGGTTAATCACATGAACTACAGTCAATACTGCATCTGCCCAAAAAACCTTGTGAGAGGTTTGCATGATGCAACATAGAGATTACTCTATCTTGAATAATTCTATTCATCCTCTCAGCTACACCAATCTGTATTGGGGTATAAGGAGCTGTAAACTCTCTACAAACTCCTCTAGACTGACAAAAAAGGCTAAATTCATGTGAGATATACTCACCCCCATTATCTAAACGTAAAGCCTTAAGCTTAGTTTTTTTTTAGTCTGAACTGAAGCAAGCCAGTTTTTGAAAGTAGGGAATACCTCATCCTTCGATTTGATAGGATATACCCAAACTTTTCTAGAAGCATCATCTATGAAAGTGAAGTAAAGAGAACCACCTAAGGACCTAGTCGGCATAGGACCACACACATCTGTATGAACGAGATCTAAAGGCTGAATTGAAGAGTCAATGTGTGTTCTATGCACATTTCTAGTTTGCTTTCCATATTGAAAATGCTCACAAAATGAAAAATCTGAGAAAGATAACACAAGTAGCCAGAACGAGAAAGATTTTCCATTCCACTACGAGATCTATGGCCCAAACAACCATGCCAAATACAAGCCATAGGCTGTTCAGTAACAGCTAACAAGTGTTCTTTCTGTGATACAAATAAAGGATAAAGTGAGCCAACTTTGCTTCCTTTTGCAATAACCATATTGCCCTTTGATATGCGAAACGACTAAGCATAGAAGACCACCTTGTAACCAAGGTCATCAAGTTGAGCAACTGACATCAAACTACGTGATAACTGAGGTACATGGTGTACATTATGCATAGTAAATTTTGAACCATCAATGAACTGCACAACCCCATCTCCAATCCCCACAACGTCACACTGGTAAGAATCACCAAGTCTCGGTACCAAGAGACTTTGCTGCATAATTAGAGAACCATTCTCTATGTGGCGTCAGATGGAAAGAAGCACCAGAATCTAGCAGTTAGGTGTGGGAAAGAGAATCAGCCATAAGGGCCTTAGTGGGCACAGTACTATCAAGTGACAACACATAAGCATCATCAAAAATAGCATTAATTTCTTCAATCTTCACAGTCGAAGTAGATGGTTCAGGTAACTGTTTAACATGCCCATCAACATTCTGTCCTTACCTTTAGCATTCTTTAATGCATAACAGTATTTCTTCATGTGTCCTTTCTTATGAAAATAATGGCATTCGATATCCCTCTTCCTTGATTTACTTCTACTCTTATTCTGTTGACCATTCTTTTCCTTGTTCTTGCTCCTACCACATTGTTGATTCTTTCCTTGGTAAGAATCACGAACATTATATGCATCTCCACTCTGAGTGCCAAACAGGTTTTCTATGAATCTCCTCACTCAAGAGTGCTCCACATATGTCATCATAGACGAGTTTACCACCAGGTGCACTATTCCTAATAGCTATGCAAAATGTATCCCATGATGAAGGCAAGGCGCATAACAACAATATTGCTTTCATTTCATCATCCATATCCATTTTCTGAGCCTGTAACTGGGAGAATATAGCATCAACTCATTTAGATGAGCAACAACACTATCTTTGTCCTTCATACGAAGTTCATATAATTTTCTCATCATATAGACTTTATTTGATGCCATCTCTTTTTCATATGTATTGCATAACTTCTTCCAAAGCTCCTCTGCACTTTCACAGTCTAACACTATAAAGTAAACATTATCTATCAGGTGCAAGCGAATGGTAGACCTGGCCATTTCATCTAACTCATCCCAATCATCTTCATCCATATCAGCAGGCTTCTTTGAAATTCCATTTACGGGCTTCCATTGCCTCCTTTGAATCAGCACATCTTTAATCTAGTTCTTCCATAGAGCAAAGTTTGTGCCATCAAATTTTTTGATCTCAAAATGGTCTTTGCCCTACAAGTTATAGCTCCTCCTCGGAACACTAGCACTAGACCCTGATCCATCGGATGTGCTTGAGACCTCTGATGCCATGATCGTAGAGAACTGAATGGAATGATAATGGAGCTAGAAGAGTCCAAACATCAATGAATAAGTGTATCAAGGAGTAAATCGACCACTATATAGTTGACAAAACCAAAAATCTAGAAAAATTTTGCTAGAGTATCCTCTGCAAAATGAGTGTATGACCACTGTCAAAATATCATAAAACTGCAAGTACTGACATGTTTGCCTGCATAATGAATCACTGACTCCACTGCATATAATCAATTACCCAATAGAAGCCAACTAGGCTTATCGAGCACCTATGAACAGCTATCATACATCTCCTATGGTGAGGCTGGGTAAGTCTTCCACCTACATCACTGAAGAGACCCCGACATCTAGGTGTCTCCCAGTTAAGTAAACCTCACCATGACCCTCTTTATCAAACCTAAAAGGCTTTATGCAAAGAACATAACCGCTATATCAATGGCCACAGGGACGTACATAGGTAGTATCCACAGAAGCATACACAATGTGTATGTGCTCAATATATGCAGTAAAATGAAACTAAAAGGCTGAATGCACAGCCCAAAAACTAACCAATAACAACTGCAAGTGTTTGTCAACTCTGATTTCTTTGGCTCAAAAAACCTGCATAAATTTGCAGTGGCTCCTCCCACCAAAACTGAAATCTTTCAAGAAACATGTAGTTTTGCGAGTGTGGCTGAAAACATAGCCCCAAAGGTTGATATTTAATGTTGGAGAAGTACAAAGAACACTCTTCTTGATGTTCTTTGACCTGTGTGAAGAGAACTATGAGCAGAAGTACTCCAAAACGGCTCCAAAAGACACCCCAAAAATGCTTCAGAAATAGGCTTTGAAAGCAAATAATGAAGGTTTGAGGGACCAAAACATGTTCAAGGTAATGTCAGCTTTAGTCTTTCCCCTTCTTCAGACACCACAAGAGTGTAGCTTAGTGGCAAGTGTTGGGAGAGATGGTAGGATGCACTCAAGAGATTGAGTTGAAGCTGCTAAACCTGCTTTGCTCCAGCCCTCCTTGCCTCCAGATATGCTTAGTACACTTGATTAGCTTCCAAATGATACCAAGAAAGCATATATGTACTTTGCAATTGATATGTGTAATGATCAAATCAAAACAGACTACTTGAGACTTCAAAAATTCTAGAAAACTTGCTATTTTTGTAATGACACCTGCTCAGTCTTTTACTCAGTGTGACCAGCACACTTACAATTGATCTAATTCCTTCTGGACATATTAAATTAGCTTAACAAGCTACCATTTGCAAGTGGAATGAAAGGAAATGACAAACTATACTCTGAGAAACGAATTTAGCAAATTTATGTGTACCCCCGACTTTTTAGGAACACTGCAGCAGAATACCAGAGTCCACTTCGAGCGCGATTTCTCTGTAATGGCTGAATCAATTGACTTCAAACTTTGTAGGTGTATAGAAGACTTTGAGCTGAATCCAATGTGCTTTGAATCACTTGATTTGGTTGAGAAACCACTGAGATATGCCCTGTTGAAGTTGACAGACTTGGAGATGATGACTCAGAGAAAACAGAGATTATAAATGTGTATACTTCTATTGATTAATGTAGTTGTACAATCTCATTAGCTTGACAAGCATAGCTAAATGAGGTATTGTGGTGTAGGCTATGAAGTAGCACTTACACACAATGAGTTACAATAATGAAATGCCTCGGGGAGTGAGCTGAAGTGAGTGACACACCCGCGACTTTTTTACATCATCTTTTATAGAGATTTAGTGAACATTTGAATTTGAAATTCAAATCTAAGCTCCCTAGAATCTCTCCTCTAAAAGTAGGGAGATATTCTCTCCAATTACTCCATCCAAATTCCACGACTCTAGTCAAGTAGGTGTGATCTTTTTACATGCCAAGTCATTTGGACTTTACAAGAGATAAAATGGTAATAACACATAGGAAAGTGTTCCTATGGTTCTAGCTTCTCATAGTGATATCCTTCAAGGGTTCCAAGCTAATCTTCCAGGAAGTACCGAGAACCTCTATATTCCTTGATCATTGAGGTCCTCCCTCACGCACAGCCAACAATGCCAACTGTGACTCGGATGAAAAGGTATGCCAAGGTCTATGCCTTGGTTGATGCTTTAGTCGTAAGCCTTGGAGAAACCCGAGGGGGGGGTGCTCGCTTTGCTCGCACAAAAGGAACAAAGCTTTTGCATCGAACTGCTCTGATACCAGTGAAGTATTTCGATGGCGATGCACCACAGTGCGCTCTCCTTCTCTCAATCTCCACGATGATATCCTCGAAGTAGAAAATCGAGCTCCTAAAGCCGCACACCGTACTCCGCATAGAGTCTGTAGAATATGCAGAAAAACACAGTACACAGGGAGCACGAAGACAGACTTCTTAGGTCTTACAAATGCGATCGAACTTATAGTCTGCGATTGACCAAGTCACTATATGTTTTAATAAAGAACATATACAAAGAAGTGTCCAATGGCCATTTGGCCTTTCACATGGACACTAACGGTAACAAGGTCCATTATCACTATGTGAGAGAGTTCCTTCATGTATGAGATATTGATTTGCTATATGTGCCCAAACGAGATAATGTGATAGACACATCGACCAAAGCTCTTCCGTGACAAAAGTTAGAAGCTTTTTGCAAAGATTTAGGCTTATTGCCTTGTGGGGTCTAACCCATCACTCCCTTTATGTGTTCACATCATTCACTCTAGGGGGTTTGTTACACTTATGTGTTGCACGAGTAGCTTTGATGTGAAAATTTTTCCCATACATGGGCACTTTTTACTTTAGTGTTGGCTAGACATTTTTTCCCCATGTTACACATACACAATACACTCATATGTGGTGTTACTTTGTACTCAAGGGTATTATTTGGCTCTTACTTCAGTACCGTTCTTCATCAATAAAGAGAGCTCTTCTAGTCATCTGTCTTCCCTATGTGTCAGACTTTCTAGTGGATCCGTGATTTGCTCATCACTTTTTTAAGCCTAAATAGGAACCCCCATGGCATGATCTCTTATGGTTGATTGTTCCTTATTATCTACCAAGGCTTCTGGTGGGATTCCAATTTGATTTGGATCTTTTGGTTGGGCACGGGGCAAATTAGATGGTTCATACATTGCTCTTATGTGGTTGATCTTTACCTGTCGACATTCAAGTTGTGCCCTAAGTGCATTATTTTCTTCTTGGAATGCTACTAGTGAAAGACTAATTATAGGAAGGAATGGGAAAGTTGTATCTTCAAATAATCTATCCCTAGAAATCCAGTATAAGTCTTATGCTACTCATCCCTAGCAATCCCTAATTAGCATTCCTTTGCATCTAGATGGAGTTTTAGTTAATCACTTGTAACATTAGATGATTCACTTTTTTTTTATAGTTTCTCTACTAGAATTCGAGTCTCCTTGTATCTCAAAGGCACTTTGAGTTTATGTCTCTTTTATGGTAGAGATATTCAACCATGCTTGCATGCTAATATAGATAGTGATTGGGCTAGTTTTTATGATACTCATGTGTCCACTAGTGTTAATTGCTTGTGCCTTGGAGACTCATGGAGATCTTGGTTAATTAAGAAGCAACCTATAGTGGCAATATCAAGTTGTGAAGCTGAGAACACAACAATTTTCATAGCTCTAGTAGAGTGTATATGGCTGAGAAACCTATTGATTGATCTTTCATGGAGATTGTTGCCGCTACACATATTCTCATGACTAGTCAAAGTGCATTAACTATTGCACAAGGTCAAATGTTTCATGCACGGAACAAACATATTGAGGTGCATAATCACTAGGTAATTCATCCAATATTTAGCAGTGTCTTGCTGCACTCACATGATGTCATACTTTGGCGATGAGTGTCCACATAAAAATAGTGCAAACCGAGGTTATATTTTACATGTGTTGGCATTTGATTGAAAGTCAATACAACATCAAATCTATTTGTGAATAGTCTAGTTTGCTTCAATCCCTATTCTTTGTTTGATGTATGCTTGAACCCTTACTCAAATGAGCTTGTATGTCAGAGGGAATTTTCATACCATGTCATCATGATGAATCTTTTCCATTCCTCAAAACATATGGATCAAGACATCTTAGTTCAAAATTACTCATTAGCTCCTACATCATATAAATTCTTTTTTCTTGTAGGCCCTCTACGATAGGATTCTTGATATCTCTATGTATATTATTTTCTATCTCCATAGGTTGAGACTTTGTAGTGGATCCGTGATTTGCTCTTCATTATCTGAAGCCTCAATAGGGACCTCAATGGCATGATCTCTTATGGGTGCTTGTTCTTCATTATCTACTTAGGCTTCTAGTGGGATACCAAGTTGATTTGGATCTTTTGGTCGTGCACTAGGCAAATCAAATGGCTCGTGCATTGCTCTTATGTGGTTTATCTTTGCATGTTGAAATTCAAGTTGTGCCCGGAGTGCATTATTTTCTTCTTGCAGTGCTACTAATTTAAGATTACTAGTCAATGAAAGGCATAGGAAAGTTGTTTTGTCAAATAATTTAGCCCTCAATTCATCCCTTTCTTGCTCGACCTTCTTCAAATCAACATAACACTTATGGTACTCATCTTTAGCAATCGTTAATTCATGTTCCTTTAAGGCATGTAGATGGAGTTCTCGTTAATCACTTGTAAATTTAGATGATTATCTATCTGTCTATCTATCTATCTATCTATCTATCTATCTATCTATATATATATATATATATATATATATATATATATATATATATATATATATATATATATATATATATATATATATATATATATATATATATATATATCTACCTATCTATCTATTTAATTTTCTATCTATATATCTATCTATCTATCTATCTATCTATCTATCTATCTATCTATCTATCTATCTATCTATCTATCTATCTATCTATCTATCTATCTATCTATCTATCTATCTATCTATCTATCTATCTATCTATCTATCTATCTATCTAACTATCTATCTATCTAAGTATCTATCTATCTATCTATCGATCTATGTATCTGTCTATCTATCTATCTATCTATCTATCCATCTATCTATCTATCTATCTATCTATCTATCCATCTATCTATCTATCTATCTATCTATCTATCTATCTATCTATCTATCTATCTATCTATCTATCTATCTATCTATTTATCTCTCCCTCTCTCTCTCTCTATCTATCTATATATATATATATATATATATCTATATCTATCTATCTATCTATCTATCTATCTATCTATCTATCTACCTACCTACCTACCTATCTATCTATCTATCTATTGGCCATATACATGGGTGACCAAACGATGTACGATTTTAGCTCTGTTTGAACCAGACGGACCCTTAGATCATAGACTTCTTTTATTATACTACACACGACATGCAAGAATTAAATACATGCCTTCTTGTTACAAGCAGACATTTGAAGGGTTGTTCTCCACTGGGTTCTGGGAATATCACTGGAAAATGTTCATTCCTAGATCCACACATCTATTTCATCTATTTGCGATGGAACATGCTATAGATGTAGACCAACTATTTATGCCCATGCGGGCAATCCAACTTTTGTAGATTGGGATCATTTGATGAGGGACTTAGCATGAGGTATTTGCCTAAAGGAACATGACTTAGCAGCTGATGTGGTGCAATATTATATCTCACACTCTCCATAAGAAGGGTCTATGAAGGATGAAAAACACGAGGGGGGGGGCATGATAGCAATCAAGAAAGCCAAACAAGATCAAGCATACAAAGGGAGTCAAGATCCTATGAATAGGCCAAGTTTCTTTTTCCAAAACAAATGTGTAACCAACAAAGGTTTTTATCACTTCACTACATTGTAAATTCCATTTTTTTATAAATCAAGTTCCATTTTTTCCAAGTCGAGGACCTTCAACTTGAGAAGAAATAGATCTACCTACTTTTTTGGAGCTCATTTGAGCCCCCAATTTAGCCTAGATACCTAATTTTTAACTAGGCTAGACACTAGGTCAGAACAAGGCCTAACCTAGTAAAAAAAAACTATAAAAGTAGCTAGAGAGCTCATTTATCAAGTTGGATTGTTGGGAATTGAGGTTAAAAAGAGCATTGTAAATTCCATTTTTTTATAAATCAAGTTCCATTTTTTCCAAGTCGAGGACCTTCAACTTGAGAAGAAATAGATCTACCTACTTTTTTGGAGCTCATTTGAGCCGCCAATTTAGCCTAGATACCTAATTTTTAACTAGGCTAGACACTAGGTCAGAACAAGGCCTAACCTAGTAAAAAAAAACTATAAAAGTAGCTAGAGAGCTCATTTATCAAGTTGGATTGTTGGGAATTGAGGTTAAAAAGAGCATTGTAAACTTATTTCTTGGACAATTGAAGACTCCCTTGCTCCATATCTTTGTTGTACCATGTATACATGTGTGAATGTGTGTGCATGTTAGAGTGCTTCTTACTCAGACACTTGTGTACTAGTTCACTCATGTTCATCATACCTCCCTCTTGTCTCCTTCGATTGAAAATTATGAGCTGGATATCCTCGTGTTGATACTTATCATTGTGATAGAGTGACACATGCCCCTAAGGTTACGTGCTCAATCCTCTTAGTAGTAGGGCTCCCTTTCCACTGGAACCACAAGTAGTTAGCAATCAAAATGGTGAGTTAGACTCCAAGGGTTCAATGACTATCAACCCACTTAGAGACTGTTTGGGACTTTAGATAACATGATACTCTAGTGGAGGTGATAATTGATCCACAAAATAGTTTGGTTCACATCACAAAAATAGGCCAATATGCCATTAAAAAACATCATTGGGCATTCAAATGTGAATAACACACTTGCCCGAATCTTTACAGTGCACTACATGAATAGGCCAACAACTAGCCCAAAACTCTGAAACTACATAATGGCGTTATTTTCCACACTAGGTATGCTCAAGCACAAATATACAACAAGAGAATAAGTGTGAAAACTAAGTACTAGAGCTCCTCTTCACACACATAAATAGAGCAATGGAGCAACATACATCTACCCTATATTGTATTCATGATAGGGGCATCGAATGAGTGCTCAAGAGTTGCTTATATAGATATCATGAGGCCATATGACTGGCCTTGCATGATCCATGATTATCCTTGGAGGGAGGCCAAAAACGGCTCCTTACATGGACGTACAAAGATAAGTTGCTCAAGGGGCCACCAATCCCAAGATTACCAACTTTTGGACTTTTTCACCATCCATCCTCACATTTGCAAGACTATCTAGCGACTTAAATCATAGACCTTGTCCTCATTCTCTTCTTACATCCTCATTCCCTTCTCACAATAGATCTTGATAAGCCAAAATTTACCATGGAGTCACAGGGGGGGGTCATCCAATTTTGAGGGAAATGGGGTTCACCTAGTTTTTGTGCAGAAATTAGGCAAGTGTAAAATGGGGCAAGTCTAAAGTGGGATGAGTGCAAAAGTGGGATGAGTGCAAAATTGGGAGAATGCAAAGTGGGGCAAATGCAAAAGTGTGGTGAGTGCAAAAGCGGGGTGATTGCAAAAGTGGGGTGATTAATTTCAAGTACCTTGAGTGGTGATAGAGGAAAATTGGGTGAATAATTTTGGTAAAATTTGGGCGAGTAGTTTTTGGGAAAAGGGGGTGAGTGGTTTTTGGGCTTCTTGGGTGTTGGTAGGGGAAAATTGGGTGAGTGGTTCGGAGAGGGGTAGAGAAATGCAGTAAGTGGCTCAGAGGAGGGTAGAGGAAATGGACAAGTGGCTTGGGGGAGGTTAGAGGAAATGGGGTTAGTGGTTTGCGGGAGGTTAGAGGAAATGGGTGAGTGGCTTGGGGGAGGATAGAGGAAATGGGGTGAGTGGTTAATAAGGGGAGGGTAGAGGAAAATGGATCAAGAGGTTTGGAAAGTGGTAGGGGAAAATAGAGCGAGGGTTTTGGGATGTGGTAGAGGAAAATAGGGTGAGGGTTTTTGGGTAGTGGTAGAGGAAATTAGGGGGATTCTTTTAATAGAAGAGAATTGGGCGAGTTTCTATTGTGGTGCAAGACATCAAAAGGTGACCATATATCCCTAAGACATCCATAGTGCTATAGTTACTCTTGAGGAGTACACAACCCTCTTAAAGGCACATGACCAACTAATGGAAGAATTCCAAGCATTAGAGGACATGAAACTTTTTGATGTACCAACAAGTCACACCTTTATGACTATTGTCCCATAGACCTCACCAAAGCTATTGGTACAACTAGACCAATTATGAAAGCAAGTAGCATATGAATACTAGAATACAAGAATATGAACTAACCATGTGATTGTCATCTAAAAGACCTAACTTCCCACTTGACCCACCTGAACCCAAGGAAGTGGTGATAATACCCTTGGACTTTGTTTACAAACAAGAATACGACTTGCAACCAGCTATTGGTGGTCGAGTTATGGAAGAAGGAAAAGCTATTTTCAAATTGCAAAGAGCTACATGGATTAAGAAAATTGAAGATAGTGCTAGCACCCATTCAACATGAGTGGAAGTACAACAAGGAGCAATGCCTTTTGTTGGAGTTAGAAGTCTGCCAAAGCACGTCAACAACACAAGGAAGAAGAAGAAGCTTGGAGCACAACACACAATACTGAATGTATTACCACTACAATGTACAAAGATAAGTAGCATGTTAGGGCAATAGGCGTATATACAAGTCGGGGAAAAAAAAACCTCCTAAGGAGGGAAAAAAGTGCCCTAGTGGTCCTAGAGTGTTCACACACATCACTAGCTAAATATATCAACAAATCCCCCTTGGGAGTGCTGCGGTGAACAAGGAGCTGTCACTCAATGTATAAGGAAGTGCCAAGCTATGTGGAATCAATCCACAAAAGGAAGTAAGCCCAAAGCTTTGTGAAAAGCTTCAAACTTCTCCCTACGCAGAGCCTTCATAAAAAGCTCTGCAATGTTCTCCTGTGTGGGCACATATGCCAAGCTGATCTCTCCAGCAGAGAACCTTCCCTGACATAATGATAATGCACCTCAATGTGCTTAGTGTGAGCATGGAACACACAGTTGCTCACAACTGTCAATGTTCTCTGACTGTCAGTGAAGATGGTGGTGGCACAAGGCTAACCAACACCCAAATCAGCCATAAGGCATCTGAGCCACACACACTCAACAGTCACTATGAAAACTGCCCTATACTCAGCCTCACAACTGGAAGTGGCCACAGTAGGCTGCTTCTTGCTCAACCAAGATATACTTGAGCTACCAAGCATGAAGAAAAAGCCACTAGTGGAGACATGAGTGTCATAGCGACCAACCCAATCACTATCAAAAAAAGCATGCAAATATGGCGGTAGTTATCCCCCCTTGGGATAAAACAATCCAAGTAGTCGGGTATCACTCAAGTAGCGAAAGATGCACTTAACCTACTGCCAATGCTTAACACCTAGGCAATGAATAAACCTACTCATCTATGAGACAACAAACTGAATATTTGGCCGAGTAATGCATAAGTAAATCAAGCATCCAATAGCCTGCTGATAGAGAACAACATCAAATGCATCTCTAGCATCATGAAGAGTCAATCATAAACTTGTCTCCATAGGAGTGGCAATAGGCTTACAGCCTTCAAGGCCAAAACGCTGCAATAATGTGTTAATATATTTCGTCTGACACAAAGCCATTCCACCATCAACTTGCATAAACTGAATGCCCAAATAGTGATGCAAATGCCCCAAATCAGACATCTCAAATGAGGCATGCAAATCAGCCTTAAAATCAGCAATATGCATGTCATGAGGACTAGTGAGCACCGTCTCATCAACATACACCACAATGATCAGAAGCACATCATTAGCATGCTTAAGATATAAGGTGATTTCAGTTGGATTGTTCTCAAAACCATGTGCAATGAGATAGGCATGTATCTTTTCATAAGAAGCAGGTGGTGCTTGCTTTAAACCATATAATGCCTTCTTTAACCTGCACACCTCGTATTCATGCCCTTTCTACACAAAGCCATAGGGCTGAAAAAATTACACTTCTTCATGCAAGTCACCATTCTGAAATGTTGTTTTCATGTCCAACCGATGTACATTCCAACCATGATGAGGTGCAAGTGCACAGATGCTACAAACAATAGTCATTCAACAAGTAGGAGCAAAGGTTTCATCAAAACCAATGCCTCTTTCCTATGCATAACCCTTTGCAACAAGCCTATCTTTATACCTATCAACAGTTCCATCAGATTTATGCTTCAGCTTGTATACCCACTTACTGCCAATGGCCTTCTTGCTAGGAGGCAAGTCACATAAAGACCAGGTACCATTTTTCATGATAGCATCATATTCAGATTGCATTGTAGCCATCCAATGTTCAGAATTTTGTGCTTTGTCAAACGAAACAAGTTCAGTCTCATCACATAGACTGGAGGCAGCCATAGCATAGCAATCTGATGCAAGAGAGGCACTATGAGAGCCTGACCGAGTACAATATGATAGAGGTGCATCTAATTTGCTGTCACGCAAGGTCTGCACTAGCCATTTTGGTATATTATTGCCTACTCAATATTAGCTCTCTCATCAACAAGCACATCATGTAAATATGCATAAAAAATGGAATGATCTACATCATCACATGAAGCCTACAAAGGCTGAGAAGTTGCCTCATTAGGACCAGCACTAGACTGTCCACCTGTAAAAAGAGGCAGCAAAATATCATACATGTCTTTGGAGCTAACAGATGTCTCTGTAGTACATGAAAGCAATGGCTGAATAGCATCTTCCACAAAAACAACATCATAGCTAACGAGAATGAATTTAGTTTGTGGATGATACAAACGGTAGCCTTTACTTTCAGAACTATACCCAACAAAAATACATTTTACTGCTTTATCATCCAATTTTCTGCGATGTTGTTCAGGCACTAATGCATATCCCAGACAACCAAAAACACGCAGATGAGCAACAGATGGCTTGCAACCATGCTAAGCCTCATATGGAGTGATAGACTACAACGCTTTAGTGGGACACCTATTCAATACATATCTTGCACACATAACAGCCTCAAGCCAGAAACTGTGTGGTATTGACTCTTGACCATACACCTCGCCATCTCCATGAGTGACCTATTCTTTCATTTAGCAACTCCATTTTGTTGAGGTGTATATGACATTGTACACTGATGTTTTATCCCATGTTCAACCAAAAATGCATTAAAGTCATAAGACATATATTCCCCCCCTCAATCAGAACAGAGGGTGCCCATTTTACATGCTGACATATTTTCAACCAAAACGAGAAATTGTTTGAAGCACGTAAACACTTCGGACTTTGCCTTCAGTGGATATACCCATGCATGCCTGGAAAAATCATCGATGAAAGTCATGAAGTAAAGATAGTTCCCAAAAGAAGGTGTTTGCATAGGATCACATACATCACGATGTACGAACTGCAATTTTTGAGTAGCCCAAACTGAACCATCTTTTGGAAAGGAAGAATGCTACATTTTGCCCAAAATACAGCCTTCACATACATGTTTACCTGGTGCCTCAAGTTTGGGCAAAGAGGACACCATTTCAGATGGGATAGCAAACTAGCAAAATTCAGATGACCAAGCGTGCATGCCAAAGCTTTGCATCTGACATAGCCTGAGAATCATGTACTCCACATGCCAAATCATTTACAGATCTTTCATAGTCTATGAGCTTATATAGCCCATGACATAAAATGCCAGAAGCAATAATGACGTCACCATTTGACATATCATGAACTGTGCATCTGTCATCAACAAATTTCACAACCAAGCCAATCTTGGATAATGCAAAAAATGATAACAGATTTTTCTTTATCCTTGGCACAAACAAAGCATCTAACAAAGTGAAAGAACTACCACCAGTAGTAGTCAACATGATCTTACCAACTCCCATAACAAGATAGAAGGAGTTGTTGGTGCATGTAACAATATTCTCTATAGGGGCAGGCTCAAGTGAAGAGAAGAAACTCTGCTATGAGGTAATATTTTTGGTCGCCCCACTATCAAATTACGGAACATCCGAGTCTACTGCAAACATGAACTGCTCATGAGAAGATGGGTCAAAATAGCAAACAGTAGTAGACACCCATTCTTCTTCCTGCACAAGATTAGCAGACTTTGTTTTTGGTGTAGAGGCCTCTGCAACAACCATTCCAACTTCTTTCTTCTTTGCCTCTTTTGCAACCAGTTTTGGATAGCTCTTAATGACATGATCATTTGCTTTTTAGTAGGTGCAACAGAAACAACAACATGAACAAGAATCTGTAGAATATCATAATCTTTGACACCATCTCCATTAGCTCCAACACCTATATTTGCAGTACCTCTATTCGCAGGTGTAACAGGACGTCTTTCAACACCTTGAACAATATTCCATAGTCCTTTTGTGACCAATACATGATGCATCATATAAGCCCATAATGGGTAGTTGGTACCATCCAACTTATCCTCAATAGCCAATATATGGAATACATCACTGCTTTCAGCCATGGCTGATAACTAAAATACCTTGATGTAGAAAATTGATTGTATCTCAAAAAGTGGAACAAAATTGCCCAAACAAATTCTGCTAAACCTCTAGCAGACTTCAAGATGCTTATACTGGTGAACCGAAACTCGTATATACCTTTGGCACAAAAAGAAGAAATAGCCTTCACAAGCGCTGCGATAGTGCATTTGGAAACACCTTGACTATGCTTACCAAATTTTGTGCAATTCTGAGACTGCAACCGGAGAGGTGTAGACAACGCCCTAGATGAAGCGGTGACATGCTCTGATACCAATTGTTGGATTTAGAAGTCTGTGGAAGCACGCAAATAGCACAAGGAAGAAGAAGAAGCTTGGAGCACAAAACACAATACTGAATGTATTACCACTAGAATGTACAAACATAAGTAGCCCGTTAGGGCAATAGGCGTATATACAAGGGGTGGGGGAAAAAACCTCCTAAGGAGGGAAAAAAGTGCCCCAGTGGTCCTAGAGTGTTCACACACATCACTACCTAAATATATCAACATCTTTATTTGAGAATTCAATTCTCAAATCAGCCTACTTCCAGCAGTTAACACCTTGTTGCCCCATTAAAATGGATGAATTATAGTACTATCCTTCATACTCATGGATGTACACAAGATAAAAATTCAAAAGATAGTAAACAACCTGTCAACATTTGCTACACAGTTCGAGCCAGAGGATCTAGTTGAAGCCACCCATAAAGGAACTATCTTTCAACATAATTGGCCTGCTTATTTATTATAAACTTTCCTTGAGATGATGGAAACTTGGAGCAAGGTATCACTACATATATTTTATGACCCTTTATGGACCACTACCACATAGACACTATTGAAAAGCTCTTGAGATTAAAGTCAAGAATGATCCTAAATGTGTAGACAAAATCGAACATAACTAGTATTATCACCATCTTAAAAAGATTGTTGTTATTGAGAATATGAGTACAACTATTTGTTTTTGCGTATGAAAGTTTTTGGTTCGCATATGTGTGAAAATATGATTATTTGGCCAACATATTTCTAGAAATCATTCAAGCCTATAAGGTCAACATATTTGGCCAACATATGTGTACAAGAGCATCAAAGATTTGAATTTACCTTTTTTTTAAGATATAAGGTCATATCTCTTGTGTAACAATCACATTAAGCATTTTTCTTGGACTAAAAGATTGCCATTCTTGTTCAAGCCACTTATCAAATAGGCAAGAAGATATTTCGAATTGCTTTCCTTACCTCTAGCTTTTCAATGCATCGAAGTGAATGGAAACTTTCTTAAGAGCAAGATAACCAAGCAGGTTATGAAGGGCAAACTGCTTTTTGGGACATAAAAAACCTTTGCATCTGCGTTCATTTTAAGTGCAAATTTCTTAGAGTATGTATTAAATTTTCTTTTCTTATCAAGCCCAAAGACCTTAAGTTTTTCTAAGTACATCCATAGATATTCACAAACTTATGGGTTCATATAGAGACTTTTCAAAAATACGAGGCACAACTCCACAAATTTTGGGGCGAATAAGAAAGTAATAAAAGGAAGTCCCTCTCCAATCATGAATTAATAATCACTCAATAATATAATAGATTCATGGTATATAGTAGTTAAATTTGCACGATCAACCATTGCCAAGGGGCAATAAACAACTCCTAACACTAAACAGCTCAACATAAAGATTTGATTTAAAGGTAGTGGTAAAGGTTCAATCTCTAATGAAAAAGCACATTTTAATGAAAGCCTTGAATTGATGAATGTAAACCACACATTTGTTTTTGGACAATTTCCAATATTTCTCGCCTCTCTTTGGATATGGAAACATAAAACTTGTAAGTTGTTAAACTTCACATGACTTGTGTACAATTGGTTTGTAGGACACGAGAGATGTTACATAAGAAGTTCTATAGCTACCTTTGAGTGTGTAATCATAACATTTGTAAGTTGTTAAACTTTTCTAAACAAAAAAGGCACATGACATGGCAGCATTGATACAGAATATCTTTGACAAGAAGCTACGTAGGATCACATATGAAGGCATTTCACCATATTTTGGATGAAAACTTACCTTTTTGGTGATTCAAAAATAGTGAGGCCAACGGATTGGTGTCCTCACTACCTTGAGCACTAGTTTGTTCGGGTCACCTAAAATCAAGCATCCATTTTTTTATTATTTTTATACAGAAAGCTTCCACAATGGATTGGAACAATGGTCCTATGAAGTTCACACTTTCATAGAACTACAAAAGATAGACATCAAATTTTTTGTCTAATTTCATGATTTGTGCAAAAGAAGACTACAATACTAATGTTTATTTCTCAACAATCTAATTTTAATCTCTTTTTGTCAGTTTATGATTTGTGCAAAAGAAGACTACAATACTAATGTTTATTTCTCAACAATCTAATTTTAATCTCTTTTTGTCAATTTTGTTTATAGGTATGCAATTTGGATGAATAAAAATTCGATGGTCATATTATCATATGTGCCTAAATACGGTGATAAGATGCTCAGATCACTTCAAATCCAATCATTGGATCATCACATGCATCTGATGCACTTTTTGGATCACCCGAAAAAATACATTGGATCACCCAAAAATGGATGCATGTGCTACTTCTATCAACTTTGGATGATCCAAACTAAAATTTATTTAAAAATATGTGTGTTTTTTTTTAAATATAAAATGAAGGTTCGATAAGCACCTAATCTCCCAAATTTTAACTTTGAAAGAACAACTCTACAAGTGAATGGGCATAATACTATGGGAACCCCCCGTATCTCACAAAGCAGGGGTTATACAAGGTTAGAACTGAAACAACCCCGAGCTGAATATATAATAGCTTTGGCTAGTTTAAAAATATGTGTTTTGTTTTGAAAAAAAAAAATATATATATATATATATATTTAAAAGTAGGTTTTGTGTTCGAGTCCGCATAACCTAGTGGCTGAGGCCTTGAAGCTGTGGGAGGAAATCTTGAGTTCAAGTTTTGGCTGGACATAACCATGGGTCTCTCATGATGAGTGCCTCTACATTATAGGTGTGTGTATTTCCAATTCATTGTACTAAAAAAAAAAGGGTAGGTTTTGATATTCATGAAGAGCATTTTTCAAACAATTGAATGAAGCCTCTAAAAGCTCAAGCTCAGCGAAAGCCTCTAACAGCTCCGGAAGAAGGCTCTTCTAGCTCTGGATGGACCCATTCAGGCAGAGACCTAGGGTAAAAACAAAACATTCGTCACTTTATTTCATTGGGGAGAGGAAAACTTGGAAGTTAGCCCTGCCAATCATGAGCGGGATATATCCCCGGGTGGCTGGAGGTAAGCTGCTGGACGCCTGCTTGGCGCATGGTGGTGGTGGTGCTTCTCTCTGCACTATACAGAGATTACAATCCTCTCTTCTGACGACAAGCCATGGAGAAAAAGTTGTACGAGCCGGATAGCATTCAATGTCCTAATCATGAGTTGGCGCAGGCGGCCCGGCCTTCAACGAGCTCGCTATCGCCATCTCCAGGCACCACCTTGCTCGCGGGCCTCTCCGCCCTTCTCCGGGGCCGGCGAGCAGAGAATTCACATGCATAATGCCACGCCCTGCGCGAGCTCCTCTCCTGCCAGAGAGAGAGCTCGCTCCTCGATAAACGGTAACCATCACACAGATGCGATGAGAATATTCAATTATTTACGACGTAACCTAGGCTTATTCTAAAGGTCGCCCTGCTTGCAGAGCATTGCAGATTTGCAGCCAGGCAGTAGACGCCTCAGATGAGGCTGGAGCTCCAGAGTCCCTTCCCCCCATTCCCCTGTTACTCGTGACTGTTTGCAGGGGGTGAGATGAGGGCGAGGGCTTTATCATCTCCCTCTACTTGCGCCTGCTCATTCCTCAGGTCAGCTCAGCTCACCTCACCTCAGCCTCGCTGTGCAGTACAGGAGCCTGGAAGTCACCATGGCAACCACGGTCCACGTCTTTTCACTGTAGTAGCTCTCTCTCTCTCCCGCACTCTTTCTCGGTGTGCTGATTCTTTCATCCTTGAGTTCCTTGCATGAGTCTGTGGGCTTCATCAGGCTCAAAATGTTATCTTTCCCCGCACAAAAAGAGAGAGAGATGACTGTGGGTCTCCGCAGCGTTCCAGGCACGTACTAGTAGGAGAGGTCAGCCTCACATATACTGTCAATCGGAGGAGACGGGGTGCTGACGGAGTCGAACGTCACTCACCAGTTTGAGTCGCTTGAGTATCTGTGCAGCGTTTACCGCTCTCCGAGCTCCCTCAGCAATGCATTCCCCATTTCCCCATGATTTACCGCGCCCTCACAGGTTACACCTTATAATTCCCCCATGCCTTATTCTCTCTCTTACATACACACAATCTCATTATCTCTCTCTCTCACTCTCTCTCATGCTCTTCTGTAGCTCCTGGACCTCTGGACTGTGAACTGTAGGTACTTTCGGGCCATCCTCTCTCGCTCCTCCTTCCATCCCTTTCTTCCCGGCTAATAGTGACTACAGCCGTCCCTATATTATGTGCAGCTTTACTCCATATAGCAGGCCATCCGCTTGTCCTCCTGCGTTCTCTTGCCCTTCCATCCCATCGATCTCCATTCCTCCGCCTTAATCGCGTTTAAGCACTGCCTGATAATTCCCTTCCATCCCTTCTGCTCCAAGCTCACATGCTGTATCTCTGTGTCGCCTTCCTCTCCGTTCGCTCCATTAGCGTCGGCCTCTCCTGAACTTATACATCGTCATTCTCTTCTGAGGCTTTCCTTCCTTTGTCCAGTATGTGTAGAATGCCCGAGCCTAGAAACACTGCCACTCGCAGCCAGCCGCGAGTTGACGACGCAGAGGTTCGCATTCGGAAACATGAGTGGGAAGAAGCTGTCTCTACCCACTTCGTAGAGCTCTTCGGCAAGTCTTCCAATGACATGCTCCTTCGGTCCGATCACCAATCTTTGCCGCGCGAGCCCTTCTCCATCAACTGGGTTGAGGGAGTGATCATTGTGGGTGCCGGCCCGGCAGGCCTTGCTACTGCGGCATGCCTTAGCAAGCAAGGAGTGCCAAGCCTCATTCTCGAGAGGGAAGACTGCATAGGCTCTTTATGGCGCTACAGAACCTACGACAGGTTGAGACTGCACATCGCAAAGAATTTCTGCGAGCTTCCATTCAAGCCATTCCCCGCGTCGTTCCCGACGTTTCCGACGAGGGCGCAGTTCCTCGAATACTTAGATGAATATGCGCGCGAGTTTGACATACGGCCACAGTTCAATGAGTGCGTGAAGGAGGCAACATATTGCCCTGGCACAGGTCTTTGGCGAGTAGAGAGCAGAGGTCCCCTCGGGAGCAGGACCTTCATTGGGAGATGGCTAGTCGTGGCTACTGGCGAGAACGCTGAGCCTTCCTGGCCGGATGTACCTGGTATGGAAACCTTCAATGGGAGTCTGCTCCATAGTTGTGATTACAAGAGTGGGGCTGAGTTCGCGGGAAAGAGGGTTCTGGTCGTCGGTGGAGGCAATTCTGGTCTGGAGGTTTCCCTCGACCTTGCGAACCATCAAGCCGCCGTCTTCCTGTCTGTAAGAGGCGAGGTACTTCAATGATCACATCTGATTTTTCGGTTCAGAATGTTTCGGAGTAGTTCTGTAGTAATGGTGTTCTTTCGTAAGCAGGTGCACGTGCTCCCGAAGGAGATGTTGGGGTTCTCAACGTTTTCCATCGCAATGACTCTTCTGAAGTATCTCTCCTTGCAGTGGACAGATCGGGTGTTGTTGCTTCTATCGCGAATCATATTAGGCGAGACAAGTCAGCTCGGCTTCAGACGGCCTAACTTGGGGCCAATGGAGATGAAATCAAAGGAGGGGAAAACGCCATGTCTTGACGCTGGCACGCTCTCAAAAATAAGAGAAGGCTGTATTGAGGTGAGCATATTTAGCATACAGTTCTGACAGTGCATGCCATAGCTACCAACATCATCTCATGTTTCTGTTCAAGCGTTCATAAATGACGTTTACCGTAATATAAGATTTCCACAACTCGAGCATTTGCACGGATCGTGAATATGTAAACTGAGTTTGCTGAGCTTGGACGTGGAAAGTCTATCTACAGCATTGTTCGCTAGCGATGAGTAAATAAATTCTTCGAGTAAAACTTAGTTGTTTTTGCCGAAGATGTACTGGGAGAAATGCCTTATGATTGCTTCCAATTTAGTTCTTAATGTCCAGGCTCATCCATTAATGGTTGTCCAATTCTTAATGTCTCTTAAGTAAGATAGAAAGACTTAGTTTATTTAGTGGACTTGAGGACTCGCTGATGATGTTCGGGCTGACGATGCAGGTTGTTTCTGAAGTCGAAAGCTTCGACAGCACTGGCTGTTACTACATGGATGGTACGCCGCGCATGGAGTTTGATGCCGTGATTCTTGCGACTGGGTTTAAGAGCAACGTCCCGAAGTGGCTTAAGGTACGGTTTTGCATCGATAACATGGCGTTTGTCTGCTAAATTTTGAGAGTAATTTCAACACATGTATTCATGGATTGCTGATAGATTGGTTTTGGACGTGTATACAGGAGGGTGATCTGTTTTCTTCGGAAGGTTTTCCGAAGCCTGGAGCTCCTTGTAATTGGAAGGGAAGGAATGGGCTCTACTCAGCTGGATTCGCGAGGAAAGGATTGCTTGGAGTCTCCATGGATGCACTGAATATTGCTAAGGACATTGCGAGCCTGTATATTCGCCAGAATACCATGCTGTGAGCTTCAATTGAAGTAATTGTTCGCGCATGTTGCGCTTATATCAAATTTACGTTAAGGCCGCTTGGTTGTGCGTCTCATTCCTTTTCGCACTGGTATTTCATCGGTGCGTACGCAAGCAGCGAAATCTCCCGTAGCCGCATCGGTAGAGTGGAAAGGGGGGCACATCAAAATGCAAAATGGAATAACTTCGACATTTTTTCACATGGATCTACATGTCGTGATTAGAACCATGTGATTCAGTCGTGAAGAAGCATCTGATACCAAGTGTTTCTGTCAATGCCACGGAGATTCGGGAGTCCTTTTCTTCCTTTTTGGTGCGGAATCGTCATGAGCGGCGAAAAAGCATGTGCACACTGCTGGCGAATGCAGCGGATCATCAGAGCTTTGGCTATGAAGCCCTCTTCTTGTAAGGGGGTGGGTGTGACGCCATGGAGCCCCCATCTGCTGCGGACCCCATTACAGAACTACCAGCGTCGTCGTCACTCTCCTCGACCTGCAACTAATCTCTTTCCATTGTGATGATTGTTTTCATGATTGATCGAGTACACCGCCATTTGCGTACGAACTCAAACTCGTCACATAATTATAAGCTTTTGTACTTCAACGAGTGTATATTAACATCAACGAGATTACAGAGGGCGGAAAAAGCCTCTTTTCTATTGTTATTGACAATTTATGTGTCCATGTCGCCTGCTTTTCGCATTGTGCATGTCATGGTGGCTATGGCTTCTTCTAGTCTGTCGTTTTTCTCTTCCTATTCTTTTCAATCTCGTCCTGCGCAGTCACCTTCCCCTCCCCAATCATTCTGCATATCGACGATTCGTCCGTCTTTCGACGGCTCCCACCATGGCCGTCATCACAATCATCATATGGACGACGTAGTAGCCTTTTCCGCCATATCCCGGACAGGTCGGACGCATGGTCATTGGTCCACGCACAGCCATGCATCGCCCACGTACAAGCACCGGCCTACCGGCTGAGCAAATCTCTTCGAAATCTGATATAGATTATTAGCCTGAAAACAGCTGCGATGCGCGAATCGATTGGCAGCTGGAAACACCATTGCGTTTGGCCGTTTTCCTCCATTGTGACCGCATGTATTACATTGGGGACCTGTTATGACAAGCTGGATGAACGCTGCCATGGCTAACAGCATAAACTCATTCTGCAAAGCCTCTTGTACACTGTCTTAGGATCTTCACGTACACTGTTTTAGGATCAGGAAAGAAAGGACGGGTCTCAAAAGAAAATGAACCATGTGTGGCGAAGCTTGTGATACATTTTTGCCGTAGTGAGGCTCTGTGAAGTTCCTCCAAAACATTGAGGTGGCCATGATTGTCGAAACCATAAACCTGCCAAGATCTTGACATAGGTCACCTTGTCTGTTTTTTCTTTTCTTAATTAACTTGTCTAAAATGAGATGGACATGGTTTTCAAAGCCATAAACCTGCTAAGATCTTGGCATAGGTAGCATAAGTAAAGCTTGGCATGATTATCACGTTTCTCGAAGACTATGTTAACCTTTTCCTGATATGAGGTATCCCACAATGCTTCCTCGTTGTAATTGTACCTTACTCGATTGAGAGTCTGGTCCTCTGCTTGTATTTTTGTTTTTAGCATCAATTTTATACTTTCTGTTTTTCAAAAAAAAAAAAAAAAAAAAGCTTGGCACGATTATAAATGCAGCAGATTGTCGTGCAGTGTTTTACAGATTGTTCTGTCAATTTTTATGATCTCTTATGGGCTAGTGCAGTTTCAACCTCTCTAAGATACCAAGTTGTCTTCGCCATTCCATGACATAGGAAACGATAAGTCAAACCTTTTAAGGAGGCAATCCGTTTAGACATCTTGCATTGATGCCTCATTGAAAAGACAACATCGTAGTTGCACTTGTATCTCAATAGGTTGATGATGTTTAGAGCCCATGGATCCATCTTGTATTGATGCCTCATTCATAAAGCATCAGCGAGGTCTAGGATTCCCTTGTTTCCTTGCAATAAAAGCTTGGAAGACTACCATTAACTCACGGGTTTCATGAGGAGAGTGGTTTTTGACATCAAAATATTAAATTGCAACCCTTGATGACTTTAAAGATGTAATGAATGTCATGAAGTCGGAAAATTTAAGGGTATTTTTATTATAAGCCCTTGGATCATAAATACGTCTTATGGATCCTACTGAATAGAGTATTCAAATGTGGCCAACAATGGTAGCTGTCCGATTGATCTTTCTATCGAATGGTTTGAATTTAAAATAGTTAAAAACTAGAAGCTACAAATCTAAGCCATTGGAACTAGGAAAGATTCGATGGCTCGAAGACAATTCCAAAAGCTTGAAGGCACCTTTAATTCATGGCCATTGGATGGTCGTTCCGATTGAACATCGTGTGTTGCCTATGCAAAAAGATTAGTGAAAATGGTGGAGAATTATCAGATCTTGAATGATATAAGGGCCCCTCTCTTTTGTCCTCTCCCACATTCTCTCACTATTGACCTCCCCAACCTCCATGAGAATCTTAAAGATGTCTTCAACACAGTTCGAATTCATCTCAACCATTCATAGTTTAAATCCAATAGCCATAAAATTCTTGTTTTAACCCTTCAAATCTAAGAGGTTTAGCATGATATTTATAATGGAGAAAATCGCTCACGGTTTTGGAATGTCCCCTTTAATCAAGTTATCAAATTTAATTCCTAAAAATTAGAGATCCTTACAAGTTCGAAAGAGCGCTCACTTTTTTTCCTAATGTTATCATCACATTGTCTCAATGGGGATTAAGTACAAAAATACAAGTCAAATCTACATTATCAACATTTATCAACCTTTGAAAAGACTATGTGTGAACTTCGCATCCAATAGTACAAACATATGAAGTAGGTGGATTATAATAGTCTCCGACTAATTTGCTATGTAGATCCATTTCTATGCACTACTCAGGTATGGACCTAGCAAAATAGATGGATCTCTTACTAATTCAAGACTTTGAGAAGTCTCCTTAAATTGAGGTTGACCAAAACATCTAAATCTTACTATTTTCTACTCCTTAACCAACATCTACTGATCCCTTTTTCCAAATACAGGATTATCGTGTCCTATTGTCATTTAGAGTCAACGTAGAATGTAGGAAAGAAGTGACTCAATTCTTTGGGCAACCAACTTCAAAATTATTTTCCCAAGACTTTCTCAAACACCTTGACTTGTTTGGAACTATTAGAATCTATAAAGAATTCCTAAGAGTTTTACTTCAAATTCTTTTAAGAGAACTTTTTAGATTCTTCATCCATTGATATGAAATCAATATTAAGTGGATGAATGAATACTCTTAAACTTAAGTGTCTTCTAAAATTGAAGGGGTTCTATACAAAACATCTATCTTTTGATGTTTAAATTGGTTATCCATTCCATCTAGCTAAATTTGATCTAGGAGTGACTCTGAAGATGCCTTCCAAGTCAAATCCAAGGCCTAGAAAAGCAAGATGGAGGAACCAAAACTTGATGTAAACCGATTCAACTTTTGAGACACTAAAATGGTTTGAGTCAAGTCAGATGAGACTTAAAACTTTAGGGATTTAATCTAGCTAATAGTTTGAAGCGTTGTTTTCTATCTTTATGAGATTGAATCTAAATTCTTAAGAAGATCCTTTGGGTAAGGTTAAACCATCACCCATCTACCGAAATCTAGTGGTATAAGACATATATGTCTCGAGCCATCGAGTTTTGATGATGTTTAACTTTACTCTCAAACAATGATGCTTCAAATATCTTAATTAAGAAGTTAGTCCTTTTCAATTCTTGAGACTCCTATAGACTGGAATACCAAGTCTAGTATAAATCACTTACTTTAGGAGATTGATTACCTTGTTGTACTATCAACAAGATGTTTTGGACTAACTTAGTTTAACTCTGATTATGTAGATAACTAAGCCAATCTTTTTCAATATCTCTTGATACATCTTTATTCTAAAAGATATTGACTCACTTAGTTGTATTTGTGAACTAAGTGTTTTATCCTAGATTGACTCAGTCGAACTTACCTTTCTTGAAAGCATCTTTCCAAGTTCTCTCTCCAAAAATCCATGTAACATTTCTGATAAAGAGCTGCAAAATCCTTAAAGAGACTACACTAGTCTTACTAAATATATTTATGAAGGTCTAGAAAGTGATTTCACTTCATGATCTTCAAACTTTCTCAGTTACTTGATATGGTCATATTCATGACCATCCTATACTTCATTTTTGTCTATGAAGTTTCAATTGCCATTGGGATGTGTAGGGTGTTGAAAAACATCCTCTTGCACCTTCACATACACTTATTGAAGGTGATGCAAATGGCATTGAAGATGATGATCTTTGAATTCTTGTTCATGCTTTGATTCGTGCTGCCCTACTATAAAGAGAATTTGTTGAGAAGGCAGAGATGCTTAGGCACATGCATTGATAGCTTTGTCTCTCAAGTGTGCCATTATCCCTCACATTCACTCCTACAAAATAGCAAGGGATGTTTTAGATACACTTACCACTTTATAGTAGGAAAGAAATGATGCTTGTGTTGCTTATGTCCAAAAATATTTGGAGAGTGAGCATATAAATGAAGGAGATTCTATGGATAGTTTCTTGACAAAGATCAAAGATTTGAAAGTGTAGTTGATTTTTGCTAATGAAGTCCTACCAGCTAGTTCACTTGTGCAGATTGTTCTTAATGGTCTTCCAAATCCATATCATAGTTTTTCTTCTACTCTTTCATTGATGATGAAAGGCAATCCAAATGCCTTAGTGTTTGAGGAGTTAATCTCTATTTTTTTTGCAAGAAGATTATGTTATCACTAGTGTCCATGTGAAAGGCCAAATGGTCGTTGAACATGTTTGCATATGTTCTTTAATAAAACATATAGTGGCCTGATCAGTCACAGACTAGTGGCTCGACCGCATTTGTAACACCTAAGAAGTCATATAGCATACATACACACATGCATACATACACACACACACACATATTGTTAGCTCGAGTAGTGGTTGATTTTTTGGTGCACTAATACATGTTTATTTTGCAACATGTATGTTTGATTTAGGTATGTGGCAAAGGTGAGCAACTAATTAGCGATGTTAAAAGCGAATTGTGGATAAAAGGGAGGATAATTGTGCAGGTGGAGCATCAAAGAGCATTGATTTTCAATGGGAAGTTCGGTTAATGGTGTTGCAATATCAAGTCCTGCAAAAGATGATGTTACACCCACATTTGTAATGAGTGTGAACCCAAATATCGTAACATATAATGGAATAATTTCTGGTTTCACACAACATGGGTATGGCCAGGAGGCCTTGCAAGCCTTTCAGCAAATGCAGCAGGTAGGAATGGAGTCAAACCAGGTTACATATCATAGTATTTTGAAAGCTTGTCACAATTTTGCTACTTTAAACTGTGCCAATTCATTGCATTGTTGTGAAACATGAGAGCTCATGAGCATTCCATAAAGTCAAGAGGAAGTTCATGAGCAAGTTAGGACAGGTGTTCATTGAGCTACCTCTAGAAGATGTTCTAAAAGATACCAAAACTAGAATTAATTTCTAGTAAATCTTCTAGAAAATTTTTAGGTTCTACACAAGTATAAGATTGCTTGAATAGTCCAATATTAAGATGAGTCATAGTACTTACTCTCTAGTTGTGAATGAAGCCATAGATTTCATAGTTTTCAAGGATGAACAAAGGGGGGAAGGAGGCCATAGTGCAATATTGGGAGGAGTCATAGTACTGACTCTCTAGTTGTGAATGAAGCCATAGATTTCATAGTTTTTGAGGATGAAAACCCTTCAAAGGGGGGAAGAAAGTATCAAAATTATCAATAATTGGTACAATTAATTCTATAAATAGAAACTTAGAATATAGAGATAAAAGAACATATTTTTATATATAAGATGTTTGGCAAACAATGAGTTGCTCAGAAAGCAACTTCATGGCATGCTAAATCTAGCATTGGGATCCCATCAAGATCACAAAAGATTTCGAAAAAAGGTGGTTGTAAGCCATGAGCTCGAATAAGGCATGCCAAAGGTTATACTTCTCTAAAGGGAAGTAAGAAGGAGAGAATATAGAAAGTACGCAGTTTGCAACTTTGATAAATGATACTTAAGTCTAGGGAAGGTGAAACTTGTATTCACCTATTCTTAAAAGGATTTCAAGAGAAATCTAAAAGCATTAGGAGATGCTTAGACTTGAGTAGTAAATGAGATTCCTAGAAAACCCTAAGGTAGCTTTTTGAAAGCTTTTGATAAGGAAATGAAGCTAAAAGGCAAGAATAATCTCTTTTCACTACAAAAACTAAGATCCAAGACACCTGAAATCACACTTGAACATTAGAGATAAAGGATTCATGATTATTCCATCAAGATAGCTATTTATTTTATCACTATGGATTTTTATTCATAAAATGCTTTTCCAATTCAAGTCTGGATAATTAAGATTATAGAATGACCTTGAATTGGAAGCCCTAAAATCCTAAGTAAAATAGAAGAGATAGAAGTAACTCCTTGACTTCAGAAGAGCCTGAGTAAAGGGTACTCTATAGTTCGATCAAGCTTCTCGACTCTAAGATAAATATCATCCACACATCAGTGTTGGGTATAAAGTATGGTGGTATGGGACACTATACTTTATATCCACATTAATGTAGGAATGATGGTATGGGACATCATACCTTGATATATCTTTTAGTATTGGCCTCATGAGTTGGAGTGAAACTATTCCGCAACCCTTTTGCAACCAATACATGATGCATCATACATAGTACAATCTAACTATTAGATATGCTCAATACTCCACTCTCAAGTGACCACAAATGATCCATGGTGCTCTAAGTTGAGCCTTAATGGTGGAAGTACAGAGGGGGCTTGCCCCCTTCTGCAAGGTCTGGGGGCCTATCCCCCTACCCCATAGGGACGAGATGATAGGACTCCTGGTCATGCAGATATTGTCAGATTGTATATTTTGCCGACTATTTTGTATCTCCCGACAATGTTTATCTATACCTACTCCCCTTATAAAAGCTATATAAGCATGGTCGAGGTTGAGCTTTACATAACATTGTGCACTAGTAAACCCTTCATCTAGACTCTATCTAGATCACCATCTAAGCTCCACATTGGGAGCACATCGGTAGACATCACCATCATTGTAAGTGCATTATGTTTGGAAAAGTGAGAATCTGAGTTCTCGATCTCTCAGCCAATGTCTATCTTTTTCTGCATTTTTCTCTCAATTCTACCTCGTGGTCTATTCTACTACGCTGTTATTTTCTTACACTAACGTATCCTCAAAAACCAACATATGGAACAAATCATTGCTCTCAACCATGGCCAATGACTAAACATGTATTAGACTTTTAGGCATTTGTACTAGTGAATCGAAACTAGCATATATGGTTGGTAAAAAAGGAAAAAATTATCTCTCTGCTAAACATGTATTAGACTTTTATGCATTTTTACTAGTGAATCTAAACTAGCATATATGTTTGGTAAAAAAGGAAAAAATTGTCTCTACAATCACTTCAATAGTGCATTTGGAGGCCAAAAGAGGTTAGATCAAAATTTCGATGCCACACAACAAAGTTTTTCTAACTACTAATTGCCTTGATTATGCTCATCAATTTTTGTGTAATTTTGAGGCTATGATGAGAGGGGCACCAATGCCACCATAGATGAAGTGGCGACCTGCTCAAATACCAATTGTTGGAGATGGAGGTCTATGGAAAGACATAAACAACAAAAGGAAGAAGAATAAGAGGAAGCTTGGAGCACAAAAAATCACAAAATATATTACTAATTGAATATAGAAAGATAAGTCACATCTTAGGGTTTCAAGCATATATACATGCTGAGGGAAAAAACATCCTAAAGAGGGAAGAAAGTATCCGAGCAGTCTTAAGTGTGTTCACACACATGACTATGGAAATATATCAACACTACTCACTTTTGGGTCTCAGAGTCATTTCATTTTGTGAGTACATTGGTCATTTCATTTTGCTTTCACATGTGTACTCTCTTGCTTACAACTTTATACGAGAGAAGAAATAAGGCTCGTGTTGCTTACCTTCGAAAATAGTTGGAGAGTGAGATGAATGATTGTGATTCTATGGATAATTCTTGAAAAAAAAAAGCAGTTGTCTTGTATGATTGGTTTTCGAGTTTCTTAAGAATGTGCATTGCGCATGATAATGTTATTGATGGCTATTAAATTCTAGAGAACGACATAGAAAAATTGTTTCCAAAGCTAGTAATATTGGAGGGGTCAAAATTTGAATGGAAGAAGGAACCAAGTTCAATCCAAACCCTAACTTCCTATGAATGTCCCATGCTAGTTCTCTTATCGATATAACTCTACTCAATGGTCATGGCATCCTTTCTAAGAAAAAAAGAAGGCTTTTCAACCTTCCTAGATAGGGAGGGCATGGCTTGCATGAGGCTCTTTGTGATGGTTTCTCAAATCCAAAGGAAAAACAAGTGTTTTTGCATAATCACAAAACTAATTAGACAATAATGAAAATAGGTAATGTCTCCCCAATGCCCTAATTTGCTGACATGGCAAAGAATATTTCAACCCTCTAGACAAAATTCTAGGCTTATCAAATACCTCCATAAACACTAGTGATTTGTTTAATGATAAAGGCAAAGGAAAGGTGTCTGAAGGTATTGATGGTCATGTAATCAATTTAGATAATGACTTCATAGACAATGATACTTCAACCTTGGTTATAGATAAGGGTAATTATGATTCATGGCAAAACCAGATATCTAAGAGGGTACTTATAGGTCTTTGCCATGGCCCCCCACTCAATAAAGTCTCAAGTAATGGATAAGATAGAACTCAAAATTAGGAGGGTTGTTTGTGCACAATATTCAAAATTTACGTAATAAGTATTTCCTCTTCTTATTTGATACTTCCGAAAACGCTCTTATAGTCAATACTGAGGGATAATGGTTTATTAGATCTATTTTGATTACTTTCTTTAGGTGCTTTCAAGGTTTTAACCTGAGAGGCCCCAAACCAATAAATATACACATTTTGGTAGACGTTTCTGACATGCATGTTGTTTCTAATCCATTGCCTAACAATTTGGGTGTTTTTGATTGGCAAGGTGCTTGGACAAAAGGTGAGAGGTGGAATACATCCAAAAATGGGATCCATGGATTCTAGTAGAAGGGGATGTCTCAAAGGAACTCAAATCCTTTTTTATCATAAATGACTCAGAGAGCAAGAAATTCCATGAACAAAAGGTAATTTAAAGGAACTTGCCAAATGCATGACTTGTTTTAAACAAGGGGCATATGGTCAAAGATTGCCCACTTTAGGTTTGATTCAAGCCGGTTCACATAATCTTGGTCATGCCCCCCTTGATTTTCGTATGCTCCTTCAGGTTTGGTTCAAGCAAGTTCCCATAATCTTGGAAATGCCCCCCTTGTTTAATGCAAAGAAAAAGTAGTCTTTAGATAAAAACAAGAGGAAAGGTAATAAGAGCCATCATCCTTTTTGAAGTTTTTCTTGAGAAATTTTTTAATCCCTTGGATATCACAACTGAACTAGATAATGAGGAGAAGGAAAATTTTTCTCCCAATCATGTTCTGTAGATAATTTGGAGCTTCATGATCACTTGGTAGTTAAAATTCCCTCCTTGAGTAAAAGTATTGACAATTGGATGCGAGTAGGTAGTAGTAGGTTCAAGAAAAATAGCACAAAGGCTGCTATCTTGCCTCCACCCATACTTAATAGGTTCATAAAAGATGCAAATGACCAACACGATAGGGACATTGTCTTTTCATCTGAGCTTTAAAGGTTAGATCAACAGTTCATTCAAACAAATGAAAATAAATAATCACTTTGATTCTGACGACATCACCATGACCTAGGTAGAGAATGATGTTGTTCCTTTGTCTCTCCCAAAAAGTTCCAAAATGAAAGGTGAGAATTCCACATACATTAATAGTGTCGACGTCCCTCCTAAAACCTTATAAAAGTATTAAGAAATGAATAAACCTCACAGAACAGTAAAGGAACAATGGATCTTGTTTGTGCTAAGACCATCTCTTGTTGGTTAAGGGACTCATCCCTTTTTTCTATTTGTGTTAGCTAACCATAATGGTAGAGGAGGTTTTTCCTTATGCATCTCCCATTCCTTAGGTCATCTCATTAAGGATATTAGAAGAAGCCCATGCATCAATAGGTTTTTGCTAATATGGTAGAGCCCATTAATATGATCTTGGTGAGTCTCTATGCTTCTAACTCAAACGCACTTAAGGATGAATGGTTGGATTGAGCTTTTGAGCTTGGAAGCTCCTCTTTTCATAACTAGTGATTTCGATATGATTAATGATCTTAGGACTCTTGTCTCTTCAAGGGATGTTTGGGCTAGGAAGGTTGATAGACCAGATAAAAGGATGTTTGAATTGTTAGAGAAAAAAAATCAAGGATTTCATACATATGCTCAAGAAAACTTGCATGTGGCTGTTACTTTATTTATGTTTTCTCTAGATTTGCCAAGTGTGGTAAGAATATTAGAGCTCCAAAGCTCAGATTTCTCTTCAAAAGAAAAAAATTCCAACCCAAAGCCATCTTAGACCTATCGCTCACTATCAGGAGGGTTAAAGAAACTATCGATAAATTGAAACCTAGAAACTCAATTAGTATTGATGGCATCCCTATTGAGTTCCTTCTTGAAATGAAAGACTTTCTCACTTTGGTATCTTGATTTGAAAGAAATTATTAGAGGTGAAAATCTTCCTATTGACATCAACATTGGAGCCATAATGTTGATACATAAACCTGGGGCCAAGGATGATCTAAACAATTGGTTGGACTTCTATATATAAACTTTTTGCTTCCACCTTTGATAGAACACCTAGATCCATGATGGATAGTATATAAAATGCCTTCATAAGAGGTAGATATATTTTAGATGTTATCATCTCCATATGGGAAGGGATTGAGTGTGCTAAGTGTTGAGAGTTTCATGCTCCACCCTTTTGTCCAAGCCTACATTCATTCTCATGCAAGTCCAATTATTCCACATGTGAGGAGATTTGCCCTCAACTCCATATAAGGAATGCTTCACTCCCAACGTGACTGACACTCTAACCCATTGCCAAGAGTGTGCATCCTCTCCTCATGGAGTCTCCATGCTCATAGAGCATCCTGTCTAAGGCATTTCCATTTAATTTAATTCATCATGTATTGTTATCTTTCATTTCTTCCTCCATACTTTGGTAGGATCATGTTCGTTAAGTAGAATAGTAGTCTTTTCAATTTCAAACATGGCAACATAGCATATGTTAACTGCTTTTCCTTTTGAGTTCTTCTTTCATTGGTTTCATCATTAACATGTATCCTATTCTTAATTCCTCCCTCCCTCCCATTTCACATCTTTCTCAATAAGAATGCTTTTCAATACTAGTTCTATTTTCTTTCCCTCCCATCACACTACGCATATGTTAACTGCTTTTCCTTTTGGGTTCTTCTTTCATTGGTTTCATCATTAACATGTATCCTATTCTTAATTCCTCCCTCCCTCCCATTTCACATCTTTCTCGATAAGAGTGCTTTTCAATACTACTTCTATTTTCTTTCCCTCCCATCACTACGCATGATCAATATCATTTTTTTTTCTCATCATCATTGTTTTTTTTGGAAGCTGCATCCTTGCATCATTGAGATTGTTGCTTATCCCCTTCAATAAGGAGTGCTTATAAGCACTGATAATGTACGTTGAAGCTCCAGCTTCTTATTATTAGAGTCTTCATGCATATTTGTGTCATTTTGCTCAATTGAGAGAGACTAGGTGCTTATATGCTTTGAATGATCATGAAGTGAGAAGTGGCACTATTCACTCCCCTTTTTATGCATCTTCTCGTCTTGTTGCTCCCACGATGTGAGCATTAACTACCTCCCTTACGATTGTGCACAATGTATGAGAAAATGGTCCCGGTTCGCTGGCCTGGTGGTTGGGCCTCTCGCCTCTTGAGGCGGGGGCGAGGGTTCAACCCCTGGCAGCAACATGTAGGGACATATAAATCCCAAGAACTGATGTATGTGATTGTTGGCCACCGTTTGACCATCCCCGCGGTAGTTGTGACTGCCGTTTAACCCAGTTGTAAACCCCTGTTCTTGTGGGATAAGGGGGGTCCCATGGGTACTATGCCCTTCCTTGTACAGTTGTAATTTCAAAGTTAAAGTCCGGAGGAGTAGGCCTCGGCCGAACCTCCATTTAAAAAAAAAAATGTATGAGAAAATGGAAATCTGGTGCACCTCCTCCATGATGAATGAAGTGCGAAGGATCACGGATAATACTGTGCAATTGAAGTCTGATTGTATTGGTACGAATCAATCCATTTCTTCTCTGTGCCCATGCTGTGAAACTAGGAGATATTGCACCTGTTGCATCAAAGTGCTCCGCTTTTTCCTTGCACTTGTGTACACTCTGGAGTTGTCAGCATTCTCCTACAATCTAGAGCAACATTGATGCTCTGATGTGTTTTGATCACTACCCACTAATACCGTCCAGCTCGTCGATCGGTTGTTTGTTTTTCAAATCTTTCTTCTCCACTCATATGGCAATTCTCAATGCGTTCCTCTGCTGCGTATATTACACCTGAAAGCTACTAACGAATTGATGGAGGACAACAGATGTTGTAGAGACGCACGCTAACTCCTACTGAATTGGTGGCTGGAGGAGGACATATCAATGAGGAGGACATCGGCCTATTATCGCTTGCCCTATGACCAACATTTGAGTTTTGTGTGGTGCTGACAGTTAGGAGATCGAGCGACAGGCATCCCTGATGATTGTTGCTCACAGGACTAAAGATTAACTACAGAGAAGAGGGTGCATGTCAGACTTCTACATCTGTTCGTCTTCAGAGGCTCGTGGGCTCGTGGTACAATAGATACGATATAGTACAGTAGATATGTGTCCACTCGGGTTGTAAGCTGACTTTACATCCAGGAAGAGAACTAACAGTGACAGAACGAATAGCCATTGTCGTAGTTGCTGCACCTCATGTGAGCTCAATCAATACACTACCAATAGGTCACGTATGCCAAAAATCCTCCAACTCCTTGTGCAAATCAACTCCTTGTGCTACTCAACGCTACTGTAGTGAAGGAAGCACAAGCTTGCACATCTAGCTAAGTCATGCGCCATCTCAAATCCACATAGAGAGAGAGAGAGTGAGAGGAGCAGGTCCTCTTGTAATGCTTGACGGGGGACCTCGGTTCATCCTCTATGCAAAACATTGGCAAACACCATCTTCAAGATCCACAAACGCACTTCTGCTTCAGCAAGCCTACTGAACGAGCCCCTATCATCGATCCTGTACCTGACGGTCGATCGGCTCCACTCGTATGCGCGCCATTCTGATGCGGCATCAGGATAAGAAGCATCCACGTGGCAGATCGTGTGCAATTCACCGAAACAGCACATTGGTTTCAAGTGGCAATAACTTCACGCCTAGAATATTGAATTGTGACAGCATGCATTGAATCGAATCACCTCAATTAGTATGCGACACGTATTGATAAGGAATTTGGACCCAGTGTTAGGTGGCTTCAGATGGTGTTCACAGCCCAATGATACGACTGTTACATTCTATAGTTAGTCACTCATATTGCACCACCATATCCAATTTTAAAGATCATGAATGATGTCATGTTTTAATGCCGATAGCAGTAGGAAAATGCTTTCAAAACAAAATCATTGAACAAGCCACATTGTGAATCTCTACGCTTGTAATTGTATACCCCTTGTCGTGTACTCCATGACACATCATTCATATTGTGAATTTAGAACCCTTTCTTCGCCCATCTCTTTTCTCAAATTCTTATTGTACTAAGCAAGGGATTCCATTTGTATTTAAAACGATCTCCACCCTCAACTTTCACATCATTTGGCACTAAGTGCCTTTCTTGTAACTTCAAAATATAAGAAGAAGATCTTATGTGTGTCCTGGGAGGCTACTCTAAGCCCCCAAGTGTGCCCTTCTTTGTGTGCAATGGGCTACTCTAAGCCCTCCTCTCGCGTCGACTTATCTTGATGTTGTACAAGTGCAGGGCTACTCTAAGCCCCCCCCTCCCCAAGAATTTTAAGTTTTGTGTCCAGTTGTTCATTTCAAGCTTTGCAATTATTTTGAAGCGATATTTTTGGCAAGTATCTTTGATACTGTTTCTAAACACTTTATCCTCAAAGCTTTGTAATGACCAAAAGTGAAGGTAGCTCATTATCTATGGCTAACTTCTTACCCTCTTTCACCCCTATTTTTATGCCTAAGGATGAACGTCTCAATAGACAAAATTACAATTTATGGAAAGATGTCATGCACGCATATCTCTACATGAATCTCCTTCATGAGGTAGTAGACGGGTCAGACACTGAACTCAATAGGGATACCAACTTAGACAATTGGCATGTGTGGAATGTCAAGGACAAAAGACCTTTAGGTCAGCTGTTACTTGCTTGTGACGAACTAACGAAAGGACATACCACAGCCTGTAAGACGTCCAAGGATGCTTGGGATACGTTAGCGACTTTGTATGAAGACAAAACCCCTTCGAAAATATATGCATTAGAGGCCGAGTTTCATAATTTGACCATTCGGCCACACGACACAATTACCAAGGTCATAGCCCATTTGAGGATTACCAGCATAAATTAGCACTATGTGATAGGCAAAATTCTAGTGAAGACATGGCCATTAGGCTTCTTAACAAGTTACCTAAGTCGTACGAGACATTTGTCACAACTTTGTATAATCGCGGCCAAGTCTTAACTTAGAAAGAGGTTCGTCGAATATTGCTCCTTCACGACTCGCAAGCCAAATCGACTTCCTCCCAAGAGTCTGCCATGAAAACCAAAGGCCCATTCAATAAGGGCAGAACCACAAGTCATCATGCTAGCAATGGATCTAAGCAAGGATCACATAATTCATCGAAGAAGTTCAGCTGTAATTTTTGTGGAAAATCAGGACACTTAGAAAAGTTTTTCTATAAAAAGAAACAATCATCGAAGGCTTCTACGTCTAGGCAAGCATACAAAGGATCCCAACATAGATCCCACTGCTCAAGTGAGGAACTCTTCATCTCCACAGAAGCCAATGCCCTAGTTACTTCTAGCTCCCCGCATGAGTGGATCTTTGATAGCGGAGCTACTTCCCATATGTGCAAAGACAAGGACTCCTTTCAGGAACTCGAAGAGCATACGGGAGAAGTCTATCTTGGCAACAACAAAAGTTTACCCATCAAAGGAAAAGGGAAAGTTCAAATTACCAACAATCAGGGGGAATGCAAGTCTTTATCCAATGTTCTTTTTGTTCCAATTTAATCTACTTTCCGTCAAGGCCATTACAAATCAGGACAAACAAGTATGGTTTGATAACACCTCAGTTAAGGTAGTTGATCCCCATACAAAGGATGTCATTGCTCAAGGTATTGAAGAAAAGGGCCTCTACAAACTATCTTGCTTTGTATCCAAAGAATCAACCTCCAGTTTGTGGCACCAAAGATTTGGCCACACTTCTTACTTATCAAAAATCTCTTCATCCCAACTTGTGAAGGGATTTCCAAAGATAGGGCAAGTTACGGATGTCTGCCAAGCTTGCACCCAAGGTAAGCAAAATAGGGCCCCAATTCCCAAGGAAGCTTCAACACGAGGGAGGAACCCTCTAGCCCTTATCCACATGGACTTATGTGGACCCATGAGTACCCCATCCCTGAGTGGATCCCTCTACTTTTATCTTCTAATAGATGACCACTCTCGCTATATTTGGGTGTACTTTTTGAAGTCAAAGGCAGACACATTCTCTAACTTTCAAACTTGGATCAAGGAAGCTGAGAATGAAGCTTCGACTAAAGTCAAAACCATCAGATCAAATGGAGGTGGTGAGTTTATCAATCATGACTTTGATAACTTTCTCAACCAGAAAGGGATCAAAAGACAAGTCACTCAGCCTTATACTCCATCCGCGAATGGAGTAGCTAAAAGAAAGATATGCAGTGTGATGGAAATGGCAAGAACTATGCTTCATCACAAGGGTCTACCCTACAAGTTCTGGGCAGAAGCCGTGCATACTACCGTTCATATTCTTAATCGAGGATTTACAAGTGCATTACACAAAAAAACACCCTTCGAAGCATACTATGGAAGAAAACCAAATGTGAATTACTTTCGAGTCTTTGGTAGTGAAGCTTTTGTCCATGTACCAAAAGAAGATAGAAACAAGTTACAATCAAAGTCCAAGAAACACATATTCATAGGGTACAGTGACCAATCAAAGGCATACCGTCTATATGATATGGAAAACCACTCCATCACCATTTTGAAGGATGTGATCTTCAATGAAGCTTCCACATACTCAAGAAAAGATTCAAGTACAAGTCTTAGTCCACCTATCTACACTTCAGAGGGCGACTCAGTATTTCAAAACTCCAACTCAGAAGCCAGTACTTCACAACAACCACGCCAATCTCAAAGGCTACTTGATAAGAGACAATGCGAACAAAGTCATTATGTTAATTATGCTCTAATGCACCAAATTCAACAAATTCTAGAGCCTCCCAACTACAAAGAAGCTCAAGGCCAACCACAGTGGGAAGCAGCTATGAAAGAGGAACTGGACGCAATAGCAAAGAACAAAACTTGGACATTAGTTCCCAAACCAACCAACCATCAAGTCATAGGATTCAAGTGGATATACAAAGTCAAATACAAGTCTGATGGCACTCTAGATAAATATAAGGCAAGATTAGTCGCTAAGGGATACAAGCAACAACATGGCATTGACCATCAAGAAACCTTTGCTCCTACTACAAGATTCACAACCATAAGAACCATCTTAGCACTAAGTGCTCACTTTAAGTGGCCCATTTACCAGCGGGACGTCAAAAGTGCATTCCTCAATGGAGATCTTCAAGAAGAAGTATATGTTGAACAACCTGAAGGCTTCAAGATCAAAGGAAAGGAAGATCAAGTGTACAAACTTCACAAAGCACTTTATGGACTCAAGTAAGCTCCCAGGGCCTCATATGAAAAGATTCACAAGTTCTTTGAAGACAAGGGATTTCACAAAAGCAATGCTGATACTAATCTCTATATCTATCAAAAGGAGTCTTTAGTAGCCATCATCATTCTCTATGTAGATGAATTGATCTTGACAGGCTCAGATGAACAACGCATCTAGTTTATCATCACACAGCTTCACCTTGAGTACTCTATGACAGATCTTGGATTACTACACTACTTCTTGGGTATGGAAGTTTGGCAAACAAAAGAAGGTATATTCCTATCACAAAAGAAGTACTGCTTTGATCTACTTTCCAGATATAACATGGACCACTGTCGCTCAATTTCTACACCACTTGATCCAAACATCAAGCTTACACTGGAGGACTCATCATCACTTGTGGATGTGCATACCTATCGACAACTTGTTGGGTCGTTACTCTATCTTGCCAACACTAGACCAGATATTGCTTATGTAGTTGGTATACTCAATCAGTTTGCACATCAGCCTCGTCAGACTCATTGGGATGCTGCTCAAAGACTACTTCGATACCTTGCCCTCACCCGACATCATGGTCTTTGGTATAGAGGGGGCATCAAACTCGTCGGATATTTAGATTCTGATTGGGCTGGTGATCCTGATTCTCGACGGTCTACTTGTGGGTATATATTCTTGCTTGGCTCAGGACCTATCTCTTGGGCAAGTAAGAAGCAGCCTACTGTTGCTCTATCATCTATCGAGGCCGAGTACCGAGCATCCAGCTTTGCAGCATGTGAGGCCTGTTGATGTATAAAACACCACAAGAAATGAATTAATGTGACACTAGAACACCTCTATGGTCACCATTAACTCATTGCCACTCCAAACTTTGAGAAATGATAGCTTAAAGTGAGAACTTTGCTTCTACAGAAATTCCTAGTCACCGAAATGACATACCTTCAGTATTTTGCTAATTTCTCCTAGCTCAAGTATGCTTTCTCCATGAAAATGTATAGGCTGAAACTAGAAGAGTAGAGCTTTCCAACAAGCTATCATATGCATCAAACGGAGCTCTAGAACTCAAGTTATGGCCCTCACAAGATGACCCTGTATGACCTTCCAAAACTGGAAAACTTGCCTGTTTTAGTAAGAGCGCCTGTTTAAAATTAGAATTCGATGCCTAGCATCGACTTGCAACGAGAATTCGATGCCGGGCATCGACTTGGGATGTTTTTGGCCACTTTTCAGCAGGGATTCGATGCCGGGCATCGACTTCACGCATAAAGTCTTGACCTTTTTGACACCAAAACTATAGGTGATTTCATGCACACTTAGAACATGACTTATCAACTGGAATTCGATGCCAGGCATCGAGTTGCTCCAACAACATCATGTTTTTCAAACACTTCAGTACTGAATGAAAAATATAAAAGAAAATATGAATTATCAACAGAGATTCGATGCCAGGCATCGAGTTGCTTGGAAAACTTGATCTTTGTAACTCATCACACAGTAGGTAATCATGGAGATGATGGAGAGAGGCTCATACACAGAACTTTACTTAGTTCTTCTCATAACTATAAAAACTCAGAAGTTTTACAAATGCTTTCTCACTCAGAGAAGCTCGACTATACTCAGTCATACAAAAATGAGTTCTTCTCACTTTCTCTCTCTCTCGTCAGTTGATACAAACTAACTTATATAGATTTTCGTATTCTCGTGATTTTAAAAAACTTCTAGAACTAAAGTGAACTAACTTTACAAATATGATACATTTGTGAATTTGTCCCTTCACATAGGCATGGGGTTTTCTTCCTAAGATTTGACCTTCAAATATATGTCTAATTAGTGAGTGTTTCTCCAACAGCTCCCCCTCAATCACTAATTGACATTCCCTGTTTCTTCATATCATCTTCTTTTCTTTTACTCCTGCCATGCTTTTAAATCTGCTGGTCTTCACACCATCCAAGCTCTTTGTCATTATGTCTGCTAACTGATCTTTAGTAGAAATATACTCCACTTCAATCTCCTTCTCCATTACCTTTTCTCTGAGAAAATGATACTTTATCTCTATGTGCTTTGTTCTTGCATGAAATACTGGATTTGCTGCAAGATAAAGTGAACTCATATTATCTCCATGTATTGTAGGTGTACCTTGATCAATGCCTAAGCTCTTGAACAATGTCTGCATCCATATGACTTCCTTAGCTGCTTCCACAAGTCCTTTGTACTCTGCTTCAGTTGATGATAATGCTACTGTATGTTGTTTCTTGGAACACCAACTTACAAGCTTATCACCAATGTATATCATGTAACCATGAGTTGATCTCCTGTCATCTTGATTACCTGCCCAGTCTGAGTCACTGTAGGCTCTTAACTTCAAATCTGATGTAAAAGGATAATATAATCCTTCCTTTATAGTTCCTTTGATATATCTGAGAACTCTTTGACCTGCAATCCAATGTGGGTCCTTTGGACAATGCATGAATTGTGACAAAACTCCCACTGCATAACTAAGATCAGGTCTTGTTAGTGTAGCATAAATCAAACTACCCACAAGAGATTGATACTTCCTCATATCTTTGTAGTCTGCACCATCATATTTACTGAGCTTGTGATTAACTTCAAGTGGAGTTGAAGCTTCTCTGCAATTTTCCATATCAAACTTCTTCAACAAGTTCAGAAGATACCTTTCTTGTGACACATATATGCCATGATCTGTATAAGTGACTTCCATTCCAAGAAAGTATGACAACTTTCCTAGGTCACTGATCTTGAACTCTTTCTCAAGTAATCTCTTTACCTCCTTGATTCCTTCATCTGAAGTACCTGTGATTATAATGTCATCTACATAAATACAAATGTAGATTGTACCTTCCTCTGTTCTTTTGATAAGTAGACTTGAATCTGCTTTTGAACTTTGATATCCAAGATCATTGAGATACTTCACCAGTCTATAGTTCCAAGCTCTTGGAGCTTGCTTCAATCCATACAATGCTCTTCTCAACCTGCAAACAAAATTTGGATACCTGGAATCTATAAACCCTTGAGGTTGTTCCATGTATACCTCATCTGATATGTATCCATTCAAGAATGCATTCTTTATATCCAATTGACTTAGAGTCCATCCTTTTGAAGCTGCAATAGCAATGATTGTCCTTATAGTTGACATCTTAGCTACGGGACTGAATGTCTCATCATAATCTATGCCATAGGTCTGGGCATAGCCTTTCACCACCAATCTAGCTTTGTATCTGGCTATACTTCCATCTGCAAGCTTCTTCACTTTATAAACCCATTTATTTCCAATTACTTTCTTACCATTTGGTTTAGGAACAAGTTCCCATGTCTTGTTCTCCTCCAGTGCATTGAACTCTTCCTTCATTGCTTCTTCCCATTGCTTCTTACCTTTAGCTTCATCATAGTTATGAGGTTCTTCATCATCTTTGACCATATATGCATAGTTCTTCTGAGTTATGTAAGAAGTATCATAAGAATACCTTTCTAGTTGTCTCCTTGTCCTGCTTGACCTTCTTGGTTCACATTCTTCATAAGTTTCTGGATACACTTCTTCATCAAATATAGGAGCTTCTTCATTTCTTCTTGTTAATCCACTTGTGGATGTACTTGCTTGCATATAGTCTTCATCTCTATTTACCTGCACAATTGATTTTCCTTTCTCACATCTTCTTACCTCTTCTTCAAATTCTTCAGCTGTATGACTTTGATCTGCATACCAACTTTTCTGTTCATCAAATGTAACATCTCTAGAAACAATAAATTGTTTTGTTAGAGGATTCCACAACCTGTAACCCATCTGCTTTTCATCATAACCAATGAACACATATTTTTCTGCCTTTGGTTCAAGTTTATGCCTAAGCTGTGATGGCACATAAGCATATGCAATTGATCCAAACACTCTACAATGATCTAGTGTTGGTTTCTTACCCCACCAAGCTTCATATGGAGTCATACCATTGAGAGCTGCACATGGTAATCTATTCACAAGATATGTAGCTGTATTTACAGCCTCAACCCAAAGATAATTTGGACAATTCTTCTCCTTTAGCATAGCTCTAGCAAACTCAACCAAAGTCCTGTTCCTTCTTTCTGCTACACCATTTTGTTGTGGTGTATACCTACAAGTTATTTCTCTCTTAATACCTGCATTCCAAAGATAATCATTGAACTCTTGGGAGAAGTATTCTCCCCCTCCATCAGACCTCAGTCTCTTAAGCTTTTGACCTGTGACTCTCTCTGCATATGCATGAAAATGCTTGAAAGCTCCAAACACTTCTGATCTTTCCTTCAAAACATATAATGTTATCCATCTTGTAGCATCATCAATAAAAAGAACATAGTACCTTGAGCCACTGATAGATCCTTCTTTTGTTGGTCCCCATACATCTGTATGAATGAGCTCAAGTACTCCATCATGTTTGAATCCTTTCTTTTGAAATGGTAACCTGTGTGCTTTACCCATTTGACATGCTTCACATTTATAAACCATATGTTGACTTTGCACATTTGGTAATCCTAGTACAAACTGATTAGCAACCATAGCTTTAATTCCTCTTTCATTGAAATGACCTAATCTCTTATGCCAGAGATCAAGTTCTGTAATCACTGCTTCACCATGTGTGAGCAAAGCTTGACCAATGTTTCCTTGCACTCTTAAAGTAAAGAGTCTACCTTCTTTCTTACCAGAGACAATCTGATTATATCCATTCTCTGGATCTTCCACAAATACTCCTTCATTTGTAAACCTGACTTGAAAACCTTTTTCAACTATCTGTCCCACACTAATCAAGTTTTTAGGTATTGTTGGAACATACAAAACATTGGTTAGCAAATCTGCTCCACTCTTGCATTTCACTTTTCCAATTGAATGTACACTATGTCTTGTATTATCACCAGTTTGAACTGTGTGACTAGAAATGCCTTTTTCCAAATCTGACATCAATTCTATGTTTCCTGACAAATGATTAGAACATCCAGAGTCAATGTAAAATACCTTTAGATCTTCTTTGTCTGATGTGCTGATTGAATTCATCATCAATGATGTATGACTTTCATTCTGTGTGTCATTTGCATAGTTGTAGTAGGTGGTGTTGTAGGATTGATTCTGTCCCCAACTTCTTCCTCCACCTCTACCATAGCCTCCTCTTTGACTTTGTCTACCTCTTTGAAAATTACTTTGATATCTTCCACCTCGACCTCTGCTATTGTTGTTTTGATTCTGGTTTGATCCTTGTTGGTTGTGCCAACAGTCATGAGCCAAATGATTACTCAATCCACAGATCCAGCAAGCCTTTTTGTTGTTATTTTGATTACCTCTTCCTCTTCCAAAACCTCTTGCTCTTCCTCTGCCAGTGCCTTTACCTCTTGCATAATAAGCTTGAGAATTAGACTCCTCTTCATCCTTTGCTTTACCTTTATCTCCTTTCTTCTTATTCTTCATGTACATTGCAGAACTTTGACCTTTATCTCCATCTCCCTTCAAGTCTTGCTCATATGTGAGCATCAAACCAAGCAACTGGTTCAAATCTGGAACATAATGATTTAATGAAAGTTCTGTTGATAAGACAAAAGGTTTCCACCTTTCATCCCCTCTCAAGCCTGCAAGTAGTTGAGCAATCAATCTGTGATCTTCAACATCTTCATCTATGGATCCAAGACTATCTGCTAGATCCTTCATCTTAGTGACATAATCACTAATGGTTTGACTTGGCTTCTTCTTGAATGTTGTAAACTCTGACCATAGACTTGCTTTCCGTGCTTTAGTAGTGCTTTGGAAATGATATTCCAATGCATTCCATATATCTTCTGATGATTCCAATCCTCTGATGTGTGGTAGCAAATGATCTGAGATTGTATTGTAGATGTAGGCTTTTGCACTTGCATCCTTCTTCTGCCAATGCTTTAAAGCATCTAGTTCTTCTTTCTTTGGTCGGCTTTCATCTTCGAATACTGGCTTCTCTTCTTCACCTGTAACATATATCATGAGATCCTTACTCATAAGTAAGGCTTCCATTCTCATTACCCATGCGGGGTAATTATCTCTGTCCAGTTTGTCAATGGACATATGATTTGCCATAGTTCTTTCCTTCTGCTGCAACCTGTGAGCTTAAAGGATAAAAGATAATACCTTTTGAAGTTCTTTGTGTATGAGGATACTTTTGAAGTAACCTTTTGATGCCTTGTGTCTTCAAATGCTTCACCTTTCAAACTTTAATGGAAAACTTTACAAAACTTCTCGTACCTTTGTCGTCTTGTGCTCTCGAGAATCTTTCTGCTCTGATACCACTTGTTGATGTATAAAACACCACAAGAAATGAATTAATGTGACACTAGAACACCTCTATGGTCACCATTAACTCATTGCCACTCCAAACTTTGAGAAATGATAGCTTAAAGTGAGAACTTTGCTTCTACAGAAATTCCTAGTCACCAAAATGACATACCTTCAGTATTTTGCTAATTTCTCCTAGCTCAAGTATGCTTTCTCCATGAAACTTTATAGGCTGAAACTAGAAGAGTAGAGCTTTCCAACAAGCTATCATATGCATCAAACGGCGCTCTAGAACTCAAGTTATGGCCCTCACAAGATGACCCTGTATGACCTTCCAAAACTGGAAAACTTGCCTGTTTTAGTAAGAGCGCCTGTTTAAAATTAGAATTCGATGCCTAGCATCGACTTGCAACGAGAATTCGATGCCGGGCATCGACTTGGGATGTTTTTGGCCACTTTTCAGCAGGGATTCGATGCCGGGCATCGACTTCACGCATAAAGTCTTGACCTTTTTGACACCAAAACTATAGGTGATTTCATGCACACTTAGAACATGACTTATCAACTGGAATTCGATGCCAGGCATCGAGTTGCTCCAACAACATCATGTTTTTCAAACACTTCAGTACTGAATGAAAAATATAAAAGAAAATATGAATTATCAACAGAGATTCGATGCCAGGCATCGAGTTGCTTGGAAAACTTGATCTTTGTAACTCATCACACAGTAGGTAATCATGGAGATGATGGAGAGAGGCTCATACACAGAACTTTACTTAGTTCTTCTCATAACTATAAAAACTCAGAAGTTTTACAAATGCTTTCTCACTCAGAGAAGCTCGACTATACTCAGTCATACAAAAATGAGTTCTTCTCACTTTCTCTCTCTCTCGTCAGTTGATACAAACTAACTTATATAGATTTTCGTATTCTCGTGATTTTAAAAAACTTCTAGAACTAAAGTGAACTAACTTTACAAATATGATACATTTGTGAATTTGTCCCTTCACATAGGCATGGGGTTTTCTTCCTAAGATTTGACCTTCAAATATATGTCTAATTAGTGAGTGTTTCTCCAACAAGGCCATCTGGCCTCGACGTTTATTATCTGACATTGGTGTTTTGCAGGATACTCCGACATGTCTTCGCACGGACAGCCAATCAGCCTTGGTCAATGCCAAGAATCCAGTATTCCATGCTCGGACGAAGCACATCGAGATCCAATACCACTTCATCCATGAGAAGCTCATATCTCAGGAGATTACTCTAGAGTAGTGTACCTCTCAGGAGAACCTAGCGGACATGTTCATGAAGGCTCTACCTCCGATTCCGCTTCAGCGCTTGGTGGACCTCTGTAGCATTCAGCGCTCCAAAATGGAGCTACAGAGGGGCTGTTGACGAAATGATTGCTCGTACTTCATCTACATTTGTATCCGCATGATTGTATCTCCATTTTGTATGCAGGAGGCACTCCATTTCTAGTCTATTTCCATTTTATATTGTATTTCCTTTGTATTTGGGTACCTTGCCATGTGCTTCTACCAATTGTATTCATTCTCCTTTCAGGAGACTTATCCCACATATGATGTACTTTTGAGAGCCCCTCCCAAATCTATATAAGGAGGGCCTCTCCTCTCATTTGTACTTGGTTAGAAGCTTGAGGAGCCTACTCCATGCTCTTGGAAAGCTCATTTCTAATCCACATGAGTTTACCCATTTCGTGGTCTACTCATTTTGTGTCTCACACATTCTTTGTTTTGTAAGACTACTTTACTTTTCATTTTGCTTCCACGTGTGTACTCTCTACAAACCCTGCATAGAACTACGTCCTTCGTCCAATCCCAAGATTTGGAAAGTTTCAAAGAATTTGCTCTCTCCCAAGATCCTTGGTGAAGATATCTGCTCCATTTTCTTCAGTTGGACAATAGCTTATCTCCATGAACCCATCCTCAATCAAATCAAGCACAATGATATTGAAATTCTATGTGCTTGGTACTTGCATGGAAAATAGGATTCTTGGTGATTTCCATACAACTTTCATTGTCACACCAACTTTGTAGCCTCTCTCCTTGTATTCCTATGTACCATAGGATCCTCCTAAACCATATTGCTTTACATGCGGCAATACATGCAGCTTTGTACTCATCCTTAGTAGAAGATAATGCTACAGTCGGTTGACTCTTACTATTCCAAGAGAAGATCCCTCATCCTCAAGAAGAGGAATATCCAGAAACTAATTTTTTGGTATCAATATCTCTTGCCAAACCTGAGTCACAATATCGGACTAGAGATGGTCCTTCTTATAATGAGTGGTTCCTTTCACATAACTCAATATCCGCATGCTTCCCTTCCAATGAGTTTGACAAGGCTTATTCGAGAACCTGCTTGCTACTCCAACAGCATAAGAGATATATGGTCTACCATTGCACAAGTATATGAGACTCCCAATTAATTTCTTGTATCTTCCAATATCCGCTAGAGATGAAGTATCTTCAATAGATAATTTTTTGTTGACCTCCAAAGGTGTAGAAATTTCGCTACAACCCTCCATGTTCAATGCCTTCAATATCTATCTTGCATAATTTTGTTGAGAGATGAAAATCTTCCCTCATTCCTACCAAACTTCAAGGCCTAAGCAGTAATGCATTAAGCCCAAGTCTATCATTCCAAATTTTTAACTTAGGGCATCTTTCATTTGCTGAAGAAGAGCATCATCATTTCCTGTAATCACAAGGTCATCTAGATAGAGTACCAAGCACAATCGCTTTCCCTCCTCTATTTAGAACATACAAGTTAACATCAAAAGCACATCTTTTGAAACCTAGATCCAAGAGGTACTTATCTATCCACTGGTACCATGCTCTAGGGGCTTGTTTCAGCCCATATAATGCATTCTTCAGCTTACATACCTTGTTCTCCAAATGGGGAGCCTCAAACCCTAATGGCTGAGACACATATACCTCCTCCTTGAGGTCTCCATTCAGGAACACTGATTTGACATCCATATGATAAACTGACCAATGCTTATGTGCAGCCATAGCTAGTACCACTCGGATAGTAGTCATCCTTGCAGTCGGGGCAAATGATTCACAAAAGTCGAGGCCTTCAACTTTTGAGTAGCCTTTGTAAAATTTCTTGCTTTGTACTTTTCCAGAGTACCACGCGCCTTGTACTTTAGCTTCCAGACCCACTTGGTGCCAATGACTTTATGCTTAGGGGATCACTCCACTAGCTCCTAGTTCCATTCTTCATGATATTGTTGTATTCTATTTGCATGGCAGCCCTCCAATTCGGATCATGAAGGGCCTCTTCCACATTGATTGGTTCCTTAGCTTGTTCTTAAATGAGATCAGCCATTAGGTTTGTGTTTATAGTATGGGTGCTTGCCCCTCTCTATTCCTCTATTCTTTGTGATCATCTCAATACGTCTGTAACTTGTTCTAGTGACTATGGGATGGGGTTCGTAGAATCATAGAGCTGCCTCACCGAAGTGGCAATGGCTTTTCCACTTGGGTGCTGATAGGTTGGTGACCTTTAGACTCATCATTTGAAGATGATGCTTCTTTCTCTTATGTAGAAGGGATCGCTCTTAGGCTAGGTTCATAGTGTATTGCCCCTTCTCTAGATGATAAAGTGGAAGCTCTCTTTTTCTCCTCCACTTCGTGTGGCTTCTCTTCTTTAAACACCACATCACAACTCGCTACCTTAGGGTCACAAAGATTATAAGCCTTCTTATCCTTTTTGTACCCTAGGAAGATACATTTGATGCTTTTTTGTTGAGGCTTGCTTCTCTCCCTATTTGGAACATCTACATAACATTCACTTCCAATTACATGAAATGGGAAACAGAAGGCTTTTTACAAGTGTATGCTTCTTGTGGAGTCTTTCCATCAAGTGCCTTGGTGTAGCTTCAATTCAAGATGTAGATAGTAGTGTTGACAGCCTCTACCCAAAATTGATCAAGCAAACCCTTTCCCTTCAACATGCACCTTGCCATGTCCATGATGGTTTGATTCTGACATTTTGCAAAACCGTGTTGTTGAGGGCTATGTGCCACTGTGAGGTGATGCTTGATTCCTTTACGCTTGCAGAAATCTTCAAACACTATTGATGTGAGCTTGCCACCACCATCTATCTTGAATCTCTTCATCTTATTCCCTCTTTCAATTTCAAACACCCACATCTTCCTGCTATAGTCGTCGACAAGTAACATGAATTAGGAAGATTCACCCAAGGTTTGTGTAGGCATTTTTCTGCACAAGTAACATGAATTAGGAAGATTCACCCAAGGTTTGTGTAGGCACCAACTCTAGAGGATAGCTTGCCCTGTTCTTGCTTTCTTGTGGAAATGCCTTCCTCTACATGGTTCCTTCATTTTTGCAATCGATGGTAGGTGTGAAACCATACCCCTGCAATGCATCTCCTTCAGTATGGGGTATCCAATGTGGCCAAATCTCTCATGCCATAACTTACTTGTGCCCACACTTGTAGTGGTTGTAAGAGCACACAACTCATACAGGTTGTTCCTCTGTATGCTAGTCCCAACAATGTTGTTGTTACTGTCCATAATATTAGCTCCAATATTATTGAAAGATACTTGATGACCTTGATAAGTTATAGAAGCTACTGAAAGTAGTTTTCGTTTGATTTGTAGAACATACAACACATTTGAAAGTTTTCTAACACCCCCATTAGAGTTAATGAAAGAGATCATACCTTCACCCTCTACAAGACATCTTGCATTGTTTCCTACCTTCATTGTGATGGGTTCCTTCAGAGGCTATAAGGAACTATAAAGGTCTTTTCTACTCATCATGTGACAAGATGCACCACTGTCCAACACCCATGATTCATCCATGATTCCTAAATCTTCAGTCAAGGAGCATACCTTCTTTGCCCTTGCCACCTTTTGAAGAGCCATTCTTCTCTTCTACCTTCTTGATGTGGATGAGATTCACAACAATATCAGTAGTACTCATAACTAGAATGCAGAGTGCATCTGCGTTTCTATGTTTCCAAGAACATAGAAAATCACATCAGGAGGAATCATTCAACCAAGATTATTTGGATCAGGTGTTTCTTGGGGCTCATGATCAGTCCCAAGAACAGTCTCCAGAAGCTCATATGAATCAAGGATAGAAGTGATTTTAAAATTCCACAGGGTGTAGATCGTACCATCAAGTTTACCTTTTGTGAAGGCCAATGGTCATATCAACAATGTTGGGATGAACGGCATCATTACTACTCCTGTTTGTGCTCCACCTACTCCCATTAACAAACCACCTTGATTTCCAGTTGTAGATGATGACATGTTGATTGAAATCTTCTCTCTTTTGTCATTGAAACCTCTGTGTCTTTGCTTCTCCGGCACTCAAACTCCTAAGCTCTGATACCATGTAAGAAAATAATAGCACAGCGGAATAGACCAGTAGATAGAGTTGAGAGAAAAACACAGACAAAGATACATGCAGACTGAGAGATAGAGAACTCAAATTCTCAGATTACCAAGCATAATGTAGTTACAATGATGGTGTTTTCCACCATTGCGCTCCCAATGTGGAGCTTAGATGGCATTCTAGATAGACTCTAGATGAAGGGCTTGCTAATGTACAATGCTATGTAAAGCTCAACCCGGGCCATGCTTATATAGCTTTTACAAGGGAATGCGGTATAGATAAACGTAGGGAGATACAAAATAGTCGACAAAATACACAATCTGACAATATCTTCACGACCAAAATTCCTACCATCTCAGCCCTACGGGTCGGGGAGATAGGTCACCAGACCCCACAAAAGGGGGCAAGCCCCCCTATACACTCCCCCCAGGTTCTATGGGGAAACTACATGATGCCATGGGGCCTGGTAACCCAATGGCTCAAAAGTTTATGCCTTACCTAACCTAATGGCTAGGCTTACAAAGATCATCTATAACCATCAATGATGCATATAGACCTCATCTAACTTTGAAGTGTCTAGCTTCTCCTCATAATGGGGGCCGTACAATGTAGAGCACCATGGATCATTTGTGGTCACTTAAGGGTGGAGTATTGAGCATGTCTAACAGAGAGTCCATGAGGAGAGGATTCACACCCTTGGAAATGGGCTACAGTGTATGTCACATTGGGAGTGAATTAAGGACCTCCATATATGGAGTTGAGGGCAAGTCTCCTTGCATGTGGGATAAATGGACTTCCATGAGAATGAATGTAGACTTGGACAAAAGGGTGGAGGAGGACACTCTCAACACCAACTATCCATGTAATGACCCTTTTGTTCTTAATCTGGGGAATTAGTGATGTATGGCATCACTTAGTCCATTGGGTTTTTATATCTAAGGAAATATGATTCTCATTTTTGTCTCTCGGTGTTAGTTCAATTTACAAAATCAACTTGAACGCCACATGCTATCATGGAAATACTGCTTTGTATTATGTTCATACAATATGGATGGTTTTCCATTCAATCGATCTCTTCAATTCATTTAATTAGCAGTTCAAAGCACAGTCATTATTTAATATGCTAGCTAAAATAAGTTCTATATCAAACAAGAATAACCTTGTCCAACTCTTTTCTCTACCATTCCTTAGCAAGTGACAACATGGATGCTTTTTCTTGATACTCAATGACATTAGTGTTTATTTCATAGGAAATTGATAGTAGCGTTTTTCAATGGTCGTCCAAAGCAGCCATCGCACCTGTATGGCTTTCTTTTTCAAGAAGAAGCACCCATCCTTCCCTATCTCTTTGCTATGTGCATCATTCTTTGAGTGATAATGCACCTGCAATCGTACGTGAGCAAGAATGTGGCTTCATGTTTCAAATCATGTGACAACTTTTGTGGAGTTGTTCTCTATCACACGTATAAGCTGCAATCTCTCTCTCTCTCTCTCTCTCTCTCTCTGTTTCTCTTTCAGTGGTGACGAAGAATCCAGAACCAACTCACCCTCTTTGCAATGTATGGCTGCGTTATCTTTGTACTTGGAGCAAGTTGATAAATTCATCCATTCACTTAGTGGTGACGAAGAATCCAGAACCAACTCACCCTCTTTGCAATGTATGATTGCGTTACCTCTGTACTTGGAGCAAGTTGATAAATTCATCCATTCACTTTCTGGATCAAAGCTAAGGTTTTCCATTCAACAACTCTTTATTATCTTGCACATGATTCTTTCCTTCAGCCTGTAGGAAATAGACTAGAAATGGAGTGCCTCCTGGATACAAAATGGAGATGCACTCATGCGGATACAAATGTAGATGAAGTAGGAGCAATCATGTCATCAACAGGGTTGACATTGAGGAGGGGTGTTAAATGTGCTCAATTCTCCACCCTCAAGTGACCACAAATGATCCATGGTGCTCTACATTGTAAGGCCCCCATTATGAGGAGAAGCCATTATGAGAGCCCAAACATTTGTGGAACCCTAATTTCTAAGTTAGATGAGGTCTATATGTGACCATTGATGGTTATACATGATCTTTGTGAGCCTAGCCATTAGGTTAGGTAGGGCATAAACTTTCGGGCCATTGGGTTGCCACTCAAGACAAAAATAAAGGCCCTATGACATCATGTAGTTTCCCTATAGAACCTTTATGGGGGGAGTGCACAGGGGGGCTTGCCCCGTTTTGTAGGGTCTAGGGGGGCTACCCCCCTAGCATATAGGGCCCAGATGATAGGACTTTTGGTCATGGAGATATTGTCAGATTGTGTCTTTTATCGAATATTTTGTATCTCCCAGCTACATTTATCTATATCAACTCCCATTGTAAAAGCTATATAAGCATGGCCCAGGTTGAGCTTTAAATAGCATTGCACACTAGCAAGCCCTTCATCTAGAATCTACCTTGATCGCCATCTAAGATTCACATTGGGAGTGCATAACTGGACAATACCATCATTGTAACTACATTATGCTTGGCAATATGAGAATTTGAGTTCTCTATCTCTTAGTTTGCATTTATTTTTGTTTGCATTTTTCTCTCAACTCTATCTATTGGTCTATTCTGCTGTGCTATTATTTTCTTACAATCTCCACACTCATAGAGACTCTTATGTAAGTCATTTCCATTTTATTTAATTAATCATGTGTTATTATCTTTAATTTATTCCTCCATTTTTTGATAAGATTATGTTTGTTAAGTAGAATAGGAGTAGTCTTTTCAATTTCAACACTAAAGACCTTGGTAAGTATTTCTTTTCTTTTTTGTTGAAGTTTATTATGAAAAAGCCTATAATAGAATGGATTGGGATTTCTTTCTCGAATCTCTTCATGATCGAGGAGCGAGGAAAAGGTTCATCACCTTTATGCATTTTTTTTTTGGTGATTCCCACTCTAGGGTTTCTATTAATGGCATTCTTTCACATCCTTTCAGACTCCAAAGATCCATAAGGCAAGGTTCTCCCCTACCACCCCTTTTGTTTTCCATAGTTAGTGATGTTCTTCGTTGACTTATCAAGGATGCCACAAACAATTGTCTTTTTTCAAGGGATCCGAATTCCTATTTCCTGCAACCCTCTTATTCTTTAGATATAATGATACTAATTTTCTTTCTAGGATTGACAAGTCTTCAAATATGTTATTGGAATGTCTCAAAATAGTTTGTCTTGTGAGTGGCTTCCCAGTAACTTATAAAAGAGATGTCCTTTTATGCTTCTAATAACTTCATTCCTCAATGCATTGCAACTCTTGGTTGTGAGATTCTAAAGGATGCCCTTTTTTTTGGAGGCTTCTTGGAATATAATTGGGTTTCAATATTTCACTTAATCAGAGGTGGGAGTGGGTGATGAATAAATGTAGGGAAAAGTTATTTGAGTACTATGTAATGCAAAACTCCGTGGCCCACATGATTTTTATTTTAAATCATTATTTGGTTCCCTACCTAATCTATTTTCTTGCTTGCTGGAAACCTTCTAAGAAACAATTGAACCACGTTTGTATTTTGGCGAGAAGACTCCTCTAGGGAGGAAATGCTCATAATTCCAAAATTTCTAACGTTAGATGGTACATCTGTTGTATGCCTAATTATGAAGGTGGTCTTGGTATAATATGTCCTTCCAAAATGGATTTGAACCTTGTTGGTAAATGAATGTATAGTAATTATCTCTAATGATTATTGAGCTTGTCTACTTAAAAAGAAACACTAATAATTCTTCTCTTTTATAGTACATCCTAGAAAAATCACAACATATGGGACATTATGACTTATCCTCTTGTGTTTTTTCCTATTGGTAGTTTAGTGTACCAAACCTAGAATAGTTTCATGCAACTCAAAAGATATGTTTCTCCTACTGTTGAGTTATTTTCCAACTTTGACTTTTTTACCAAGCCTGTTTCTGAACATGTTAAAACCCATTCAAGACTTTATGTAAACTTTAAATTTGAGAGCATAAATGTTTCAAAAAAGGATACAAGATAATGATCGTACAGTAGCATAAGATAATACCATTCAATATCTTTCTAATATGTCTCTTGGAAGTTTCTATGAAAGTATTTAAAGAATTTTGTTGCACTACAGAAGTCAATCTCGCCAAGGTTGCACTGAACATGCTGAAAGAAGATAAGAAAGTTAGGGATAAAGTAGATAACATCATGCCCAAGCAAAAAAAAATATGGAATCTTAGTCAAATTCCCATCAATGAAGATACAAATTTAAATGCTTATGGGTTGTCCAATCAATGCTAAACATTCCTAATTTCAATCAAGAGGAAGATTTGCATCAAATGTTCATCTTCATGTAGAACGCCTTCAGAATCTTGGAAATTTATCTCTAACAGCTATAGGATTATGTCTCCCTATAAGCTTGTGTACCAAGAGGTTCTCCTTCAAACTTTCTTGAGACTTGTCATTGTCTTATGGTAGCTATGGAGAGAAAATACTCTCTAGTCCATATGGAAAACAAAAAACCAAATGGTTTTCAATAGTATCTCCAAACACATTTTGTATCATTGTTATTTAACTCTAAGAAAACTAGGGAATCTGAGTTTGAATAGTATCAATGATGCCTCATATGAGGGATGTAATTGTTTTCAAAACCTAAAACATTCTCCACCTAAAACCTAAAACATTTTTTAGTTTATAAGAAAAAAAGTTTCCAAAGTTTTTGGCAAGAAATTAAATCCAACTTCAATGGGTGAAGAATGCAAAAAGACGCTATTAATTCTGAGTTTACAACGTGAATAAGAATATGGAAAATCGTATGTGACTATGGTTTTATGTTGGCCAATGGCATACCTCAATTAAGGAAAAATCAGTTCACAGTACAACATCCATCAAGTCAAAATTTGAGAAAATAGATGAGAATCTCAATGATTCTTTACTATGGAGATCCTCATTAAGAAGAAAGGGAAAGAGAGATGGTTACTTTAATTTTTATAGTCAAACTTTGTCAATAAGCCTCAAATCTTTGTAGCCACACCTATTCACATAGGTTTAAGCATGAAAATTTTCAAATTTTTTAATGTATGGGAATTAGACATCTCCTCAAGGTAGAGGAAAGCACCTTTCTCTTGTTCAGTTTTAGATGTTTGTTTGTATAACTTCGTATATATAATGTGAGAAAAAATGATAACAACAAGTCAAATAGTAAAAAGGATGGTATGGAGTTAAGATCAATCAACAACAACTATAACAACAACGACAATTGCAATAACAATTTCCATCCGTCAATCCCTTTGCCCAGCTCTAGTTTGTCCTAGAGAAGGAAGGAAATATGTTGTGCCACCCGAGAGTGAGAGAAGTATATAAAATAAATTGTTCCAACCATTAGTTACTTTAGAGAAGGAAGCCAAAATACTATACTAATATCTTTATACATGAGAAGGGTCTTTACCACTCTCATTATATATAGCAAAGGAATAGTCTACCCTAAAGGGCTCTATAAAAAATCCAGTTCAAAGAGGGGGGAGGGGGATTGTTGGCTATGAGCTTGGTGGGAATCCTTTCCTAATAAGAGGGCAATCTTATCTCCTCCTTTATCCTTTTTTTATTTTCCTAAAAGCATCTACTCTTGTATTAGAACCCTTTTTTGTGAATGTGCCATAAGGCAAATTTCTCATGCCTTTATCCATGCATACATGTAAGAACTCTCTCTACATCTCCTTATCTGATCATGTATGAACAAGAGAGTTTTTATGTTTCTCTCTCTCTCTCTCTCTCTCTCTCTTTCTCTCTCTCTCTCTCTCTCTCTCTCTCTCTCCCCTTTCTCTACCTTTCCACCTCTCTTTATGGCATGATGGCACTATTGTGCGATCAACTTCATTCAGAAAGTTATGTAAAAAGAGTGTACATGTGGAACATATACACTCTAAGAACTAATATCCAAGTATCTTTACTAAATCATTGGAGGGAGTTAAGCTTCATGGCCTCAAAGAATGCATAAGTATGAATGACATAAGATAAGATGATAGGCTTCAATTATAATTTATGAGTTTTACATGCCTTGTGAGAAAATTAGTCTCCATATAAGTTGGAAGTTACCACTTGTGCCCATAACCACAAGGTTCTTTGCATTTTATGTTGTATTAACAAAGTGCTTTCTACTCTAAAAAAAGGGACCTTAACTTAAGCACACCCCCTATCAGCTTTCCATCCATCTTTAGGCACTCCTATCTCTCCATCTCGACAAACATTAACTTCACTAGCTAGATCTATTTGTAGAGCTAGTTTCATCTCTTCAGATATTATTTCTTTGTTTAGTCAACCAACTATAGGCTCTTCATATGATTGTCCAAAGAATACCATCCTCATAGATTTTCTCAATAGGCTAGCCTCATACCAACCCTCCATCTATCGATATTATAGGAGCTCTTTGACTTTCTAGTTCATGAACTCAGGTTAGAGTGATGGCTACCTAATTATTTCGGCTATGATTTGGCAGTGTGATTGATACTAGCTTCAGAAGACATTAAGCTTCCTCAATCCCACATTGTCAAGATACTTGTATGATCCCAGGTTCATTAATCTTTCTATCGTCATCCCTTAGGCTTTTCCATTCCCTTGAATCGGTTCTTTGACTTGCAATCACTTTTTTTTTTGTTTAATTATACATTTGGTTCTTGTATTTATTTAGCATCATCAGGAACAAGTTTCTTGTCTCGAATTTATCATTTTTTCTATTTGTTCTCATTCTTTCCTTTAGGCTTTCGATTGCTACAGTTATATTTATCAATCTTGAACTTTTTGTCCCTTTAATATGTTTTGAACTTTGAAGTTCCTACTACAACCCTTAAAATCTAACCCTATGGCTATCTGTTTAGCTTACACTAGAATTGACCAAGGGGGCTTAGTATTTTATGATGTTAAGTCATGTGGTCTACTAATCATCCCCATGCTCAGGATGACATCCCACGCTTGCTTCAATACATGAGAACTACAAGATCAAGCCATGGAGACACTTGAAGGCCTTGACTATGAACTAGATCCTAAAAACCCACCAAAAATGCATTAATTTAAACCTTACAATCAACTTTTTTTCTTTAAAAAAAATATCTATCTGTTGCAATAGGCCAGTCTATCACAAAAAATGGGCTTTGCCAGGGTAGAGTACTCTGTCATGATAGATAGGTTATGTCATGATAGAGGGGGTCTATTAATTTTGGTCTATCCCAAAATACAAGTTCTATTGCAATAGACTAGATCTATTATAAATTTAGTTTATCACAATAGAATGGTCAATCATGATAGACGGTGGTCTATCTTGTTCTCGATTCATCACAATAGTCTCGGTCTATCAAGGGCACTTTGTCATAATAATGCAATGTGTCATGACAGAGGGGGTATGCCATGATGGAGTGGTCTATCTTGATAGAGGGGGTCTACTATGATAAATAAATGCATCTGTTGGATCGATCTATCATGATAGAGTTGCATTCTCATGATAGATAGGGTCTATCATGATAGATGGTCTCTATCAAGAATTTTGGTCCATTGTGATAGATGGGTCTCTCATGATAGTCAATCCTTGTCAAAGGTTTGGTCTATCATGATAGATCGGGGTCTATCATGATAGAGGGGTCTGTCATGAGAGACAGGGTCTATCATGATAGAGCTTGTTTGCCACAATTTTGGCAGTTTGTGCAAGCTACTAGACTTCACCACTCCCACTCATGAGTCCTCAATGGTATCATCCCAAGATTCACAAGTAGCACATTTGCATTGACAACCACCTTTGTGAACAACAAAGTATTATGCTAATCAACATAGTGATAGGGATAGTTCACATAATGAATCTGTGATTTAGTAAATGAAAATTCTAATTAGGATAACGGTTGTGCTAATCACCATAAAAAATATGTTGAGTATCATAGTGAGTGTGCTAATTATCATACAAATTATGGTAGTAAAAACATTATTCTACAAATTACCATAATGATATGCTAATTGGCATACAACTATGCTAGCTAGCAAATCACTATGATAATTAGCAAAATGACATGTTAAATTATTAGCATAATGATTGTGCTAATTAACATACTAAGTGTGCTAATTAGCATATTAAATTATGGTAATTAGCATATGAACTATGCTATATGGACACTAGTGATTAGCATACTTACTATGCTTATTAGCATACAATATGTGCTATTTAGCATATTCAATGTGATGCTTATCCTACAAGATTGTGCTAATAAGCATATTTGGTGATTAGCACATAGAATGTGCTAATTAACATACAAGCTATGCTGATTAGTAGAACAAAAGTACTATTTAGCATAATGATTGAGCTAATTATCATCTTAATTGTGCTACATATCATATTTACAATCTTTGTTAGTATACTAGTAAGCTTCTTGGCACACTACTGTGCTATTTAGCATACTTACTATGTTACCTTGCATAGTGACCATGGTAATCAACATGATGATTATGGTAGTTAGCATGTTCACTATGTCTGTAAGCATATTCACTAAGGTAGTTATTGCACACATTGTCCAATTTAGTTCTAGTTCTCATTGGACCCGGAATGAATATCTAAAAGAGGAATAGCAAGTGGTCAATACATAGAGAGGGCATACATCACCTCAATATGTGGACAATAACATTATATCCATCCCTAAATTTATCATTGAAATATAGATAAAGCTTCCTATTTTTTCTTGAGAATAAGGGTTCAATATTTTTCTTGATCAATGAATGCCAAAGTAACTCAACCTTGAGTAAGATCTAGAATGGGACACCCAAATGTACACATTCTGCAAGAAAAAATATCCATGTAATAAAAATCACAAAATAATGTTTCAAGTCCTCATCATCACCATAAAAATAAGATCTATTCTCTCTCTAATATAAGCTTTCTCTAATCTATCTAAAAATATTTGAGTTGTATCGATAGGGAATTCAAACTCTTGATTTTCCAGCTAGGTGTCTCATGGGATAACCACTTGCCCCAAAATCCATGGTTGAGGATTACTTTGTAATCCTTCCCCTTAGGGTGTGGTTCAACCATCTCTTTCCTGTCACTTTATGACATCATTCCAACCTTTGTTGATCATTGTTCTCAATGATGAAGTCTTGAACTCCCTAGGGCCCTTGAATTGATGTGTTCAACAATGCAATGTCTCTTGAACCTCTTGTTCAAAACCTTGGTATCTTGAACCCCTTGCTCTCAACTTCAATATCTTGAACCTCATTCCCACAAATGCTTGGTATCATGAAACTTCAATCAAGTGTTGCAAAAGAAAAATTGATTTCGAGGGCTTTACAATGATTAGACATCTCAATTCAACCTAGGGATTGAGATTCAGAATACTCTCTTTGTTGGGTATAATTATCAAAGTGTTGTGCACCTTCCATCCACCCTCTGCAAGCCTAGTTCCTAGGCTCTTGTACTAGAATTGTATTCACATGGGATTTGGACTTGTGATTTTCCCACTAAGAGTATGAGGGGTTAACTTGTTGCCCAAAAAGCCATGGTTGAGGATTACTTTATAATCCTTCCCTTTAGGGTGTGGTTCAACCATCTCCTCTATGTCACTTTATGATGCTAGGCAATTATGTACAACATTGTAAAAGCATTATCTTTCATGTCTCTTGTGTGGATCAAGCAGAATGTAAGACATTAGTTGAGGTTCTTCCAGGAGATGCAATAGATGTTGCACGAAGCTTTTTCTCCCAATTCTCTTCCTATAGGCATCATTTTGTTGGGGGATTTACACATCTCAACTTTCTAGAAGTTAAAGATTATATCTTTTGTTCCTTATTTGAGCGGGCTTTAGCATTGTTGCTTATGACACATAGCAAATGAGAATAATCTAGTATTTGCATGTGTGAAGACGATCTTACTTGATACAAAGTGTGACAACCAACCTTCAAGACCCTAGAAAATGTTCTAATTGGCATGTTCTCATTGGAATTCAATATAGTTGATAATGTAGAGTTTCTAAAAATAGTTCTTGATTGTAATTTGGTTGTTTCACATGAGCCAACATGTTGCAAACATTTGAAACAATTGAACCTTTAAGTACCATGTCCTCAATGATGACATGATTAATCATGTGTAGTGCAAGATGTTAATAAGCCAAACTATCAAAGTTTGAGGTTTGTAGGAGCACATGAACAACACAAGGAAGAAGAAGAAGAAGAAGCTTCGAGCACAACACATCCTCAAATTAATTACCAAGTGAACGTAAAAAGATATGTGAAATGTTAGGTTTAAAGGCGTATATACAAGCCAAGGGGAAAAGCTTCCTAAAGAGGGAAAAAGGTGCTTTGGTGGTCCTAAGAGTATTTACACACATCACTACCAAAATATGTCAAGAAATCCCCCTAAGAGTGATACAGTGAACAAGGAGCTAGTGCTTGATGTATAAGGAAGTGCCAAGCTATGTGGAAAGATATCAATCCATAAAAAGCAGTAAGCCCAAAGCTTTGTAGAAAGCTTCAAAATTCTCCCTAGGTAGAGCCTTTGTAAAAAGTTCTACAATGTTATCTAATGTGGGCACATATGCCAAAATGATCTCTCCAAAAAAGAACCTCTCCCTTGCACCTCAATGTGCTTTGTGCGAGCATGGAACACATGGTTCCTTGCAAATTCCAATGCTCTCAGACTATCAATGAAGATGGTGGTGACAAAAGACTGACCAACACCCAAATTACCCAAAAGGCATCTGAGCCACACACACTCAATAGTCGCTGTGAAATCTACCATATACTCAAACTCACAACTAGACATGGCCATAGTAGGCTAATTCTTGCTTAACCAAGATATGCATGAGCTACCAAACATGAACCAAAAACCACTAGTGGACACAGAAGTGTCATAGCAACGAGCCTAGTTTGAGATAGAAAAATCATGTAGATATGGCAGTAGTGATCCCCCCTTGGGATAAAATAATCCAAATACCTGGGTATCACTCAATTAGCGTAAGATGCATTTAACCACCTACCAATGCTTAACACCTCCACAATGCATCAACCTGCTCATCTGAGGGACAACAAACTAAATATCAGGCCCAATTATGCATAAGTAAATCAAGCATCCAACACCCTGATAGAGAACAACATCAAATGCATATCCAACATCATGAGACTCGAATCTAAACTTGTTTCCATAGGAGTGGCAAGATGTTTATTATCTTCAAGGCTAAAAGATTTCAATAATGTGTCAATATATTTATTTCACATAAAGCTATTCCCCCATCAACTTGCATAAATTGAATGCCCTAAATTTGACATCTCAAAAGGGCATACAAATCAACCTTCAATTTAGCAATGTGCTTCTCATTAGGACCAATGAAAAACATGTCAACATACACAACAATGATAAGTTGTACATCAACTGCATGCTTAACATATAAGGTGCTCTCTGTTGGACTGTTCTCAAAACCATGTACAATCAAGAAGGCATGTATCTTTTGATACCAAGCACATGGTGCTTCCTTCAAACCATAAAATTCCTTTTTCAACCTGCACACTTTGTTTTCATTCCCGTTATACACAAAACCATGGGGCTGAAATACATACACTTCTTCATGTAAGTCACCATTTAGAAATTTAATTTTAATGTCCAATTGATGTACATTCCAACCATGATGATCTACAAGTGCACAAATGGTACAAACAATGGTCATTTAGAATGTGGGTGGAAAGGTCTCATCAAAATCAATGCCTCTCTCTTGAGCATAACCTTTTGCAACAAGCGTAGTTTTATATCTGTCAACTGTTCCATTAGGTCTATGCTTCAACTTGTATACCCATTTAGTGTTGATGGTCTTTTTGCCTGGAGGCAAATCACATAAAGACCAAGTGCCATTCTTCACAAGAGCATCATATTTTGATTGCGTAACAACCATCCAATTTTTTGAATTTTTTGCTTCATCGAAGGAAATAGTCTCATTCGCATCACAGAGAGTAGTCATAGCCATTGCATAGCAACCTGATGCAAAATAAGCACTACAAGATCCAATACAAGTATGATATGATAGAGGTGCATCTAATTTACTATCTCACAAAGTATGCAACAACAATTTAGGCATAGTTTTTTCCTCCTTTGTATCATCTCTCTCATCAACAAGTGGATCATGTAAATCTACATCAAAATTTGAATGATCTACATAATCATGTGTAGCCTATAAAGGCTAAGAAATCCCGTCATTTGGATGAGCACTTGACAATTCACTTGTAAAAAGAGGTAGGAAAGTGCCATACTGTTGACTTAAGCACCAACTTAAGGACTTGTGGAGTTATTTTCCTTCTCCTTTTCTGTCGGTCCTCCAGTCTCTGGCTGTGATTCTAATGGGTTTGCCATTTGCTTCCATAATTGTGGTTTAAGTCGAAGCAATTCTTCCACCGTCAATTGGCATCGTACTTTTGTTTTCTTTAGTTCTGTTAGATTGTGTGAATTCTCTTCTACCTTTTCCTTTTCCTTTCCATGCACTGTGGGTGCTCGTATTATCACTGACTCTCTTTCGTATTCTCCCATGTAATTAGGCAATGTTGAAATGCTTATGGATTCCTCTCTTCCTCTGTGAAGTCTTGATATTTCTTCGTACGCTTCCTCCAAGTTGGGGTGAAGTTGACAATCTTCCCCATCTATTTCTTCAAAAGGAGGTGTATTATCTCCATTCTTCTTCCATTGCTCCTCTCGTATTCTGTTCCACAAGTCTTTTGGCCAATCTGCCTCTAGATCTGGGATTATTGACATCGATTCCTCTTGGGTTGTTATCTGGCCGCTTTGGTCATCTTCTTTCCTAGGTTCTTTGTTATTGGACTTTAAGCATTCTTCATATAGATTAGGTGCAATCCTGGTCTCTGGTAGCATTGGGATAGGCTTTTCTAGGGTTGCTTGTGCTACTTCTATGAGTTTCCTGCATATGGTCAGTTTTTCTTTTTCTAATTCCCCTTTTGGGTAGATTTTTTCATGTTGTTCAACGCTTGGGCCCATCTTGATCCTAGCTTGGTAGGCTTTCAACCACATGTCTAAGTTGTCTGGCTTTGGGTCTGCTAGAATTGATCCGGGCTTCTCCCTATCTGAGCTAGGTTCGGGTAGCTCAGGGGTCTCCTTAGGATTCCCTTGTTCTTTGTGTTTATTCGGGTTTTTGGTTTGCTTTTTACTGTTTATAGTTTTGTTTTTTGCCCATTTGTCCTTGAGTTTCTCTCGTCTTTCCTTCCATTTCTGAGCTTTCGTGTTCCGCGAATTTTCACATGGGTCCTCAGAATCTTCCACTATCTGAATTGAAGGACTTATTTTTTTGTTGTTTTTTAGTTTCTCTTCCGAGTGCTGTTCTTTTTGTTGTTTCGTTTGGGCTCTTGTGATGGCCTTTAGTGGCACCGTGTACTCCTTATCACTTCCGGATCCTTCAATGACCTCAATCACATTGATAGGTGCAGTGTCTTGGGGTTTGGCTGGATTCTTAGGGCAATCTCTAAAAAGATGTTCCTTTCCACAATCACTGCAATACCCTTCCCAAACTCTGGGTGGTGGTGGATTATAAGGTCGAGGGCATTCCCTAATGAAGTGATCCCCTCCGCATCTATAGCATGGTCCTCTTTGCACCGGTGGTCTAACCGGAGGTCTTATGGGTTGTTGTGCTTTAGGAGCCGTATACATTAAGGTGGTGGTTTCTGCTCCATATGTCTGGTCATAGCCCTCATAACCATAATAACCCGTGTCATATGTTGGTTCATATCCCATCATGTTGGCTTCATATGGATAGTACTCTCCTGGTGGAGGTTTGTAACATAATCCTGGTAGGAGATGGTTGAACCACACCCTAAGAGAGAGGATTAGGAAGTAATCCTCAACCATGGCTTTTGGGGCAAGTGGTTAGCCCATCACATTCCTAACCAAGAGGTTGTGAGTTCAATTCCTTACACTGGTATCAGAGCCTAGGAAGTAGGCTTGGGCAAAGTGGAATGACTCAATGGCCTCTAAAAAAGGCGCTTGGGCATCCTCCATGTGAAAGGGTAGGAATTGTGGAAGGCGCGCGTCGATTTCAATGATGGACCTTACAATGATTGGGGTGTATCTCCCAATCCGTAGGTCGGATTGAGGCGTGTAATATACCGTTGGAAAGCTCTCGGAACGAACTTTCCAATGAGCTAGCTTGGAAGTGTGAATTCCTTGGGAATCCTTGGGTGGCACTTGATTGAGTGTTCAAGATACCAAGCATGGGTGAGAACAAGGTTCAAGACTGAGGTTGAGAACAAGGGCTCGAGACACCAAGGTTGCGAACAAGAAGGTTCAAGACACCAAGGTTGAGAGCAAGGGTTCAAGAGACCAAGGTTGCGAACAAGGTTCAAGAAACTGTGCGAGGTTGAGGGACATCAATTCAAGGGCACCTAGGGAGTTCAAGGGATTGATCACCGAGGCTAGAGGGATACAAGAGCAGATCATTGAGGACAATGATCGACCAAGGGGGGAAGAATGTAACATAATCCTGGTAGGAGATGGTTGAACCACACCCTAAGAGAGAGGATTAGGAAGTAATCCTCAACCATGGCTTTTGGGGCAAGTGGTTAGCCCATCACATTCCTAACCAAGAGGTTGTGAGTTCAATTCCTTACAAGGTTCATACCCTGGGTTGGTTGATTCCACATTGGTCATTATTGATGCTGGTACTATGGTTCTCTCTAAGTTTTCTTCTGGTTGAGCATACTTCACTGGTACTACTTGTTGAGGTTGTGATAGCTGGGGTCCCAGTACTGGCTGTGGTGGTGGGTATGGTGCTTGCTCATATTGTCTTGGTGCCCTTGCTTGTGTTGGATAAGGATTGTATCTAGGCATCTCCCTACCAGGCTCTCTCAGTTGATATCCATATGGTCGGTATTGAGGTGGTTGGATAGGCCGTGCTTGCCTATTGAAGGGACAGTTTTCAGTGGTGTGATTTGTGTATTTTTGCTCAATGTGGCAGTATGAAGAAATCCCTTGTTGTTGCTGTCTGTAGTATGGATACGTGGCTAAATGAAATCTTCTGAGATTTTGTATGCTTGTAGAAGACCTTGAGCTGGTTCCAATGAGCTATAGATCTCTTGATTTGGTTCAGTGAGCACTGAGAAATGCTCCTTGGAAGTTGACAGACTTGGAGTAGGAAACTCAGACAAAACAGAGATGATGAATGTAACTATTTGTATTATATCATATGAATGTACATTCCCATTGGCATGATAGACATAGCACAATGGTACTCAGAGGTGTAGGCTATGGAGTAGACCTTACACACTCACTAGATAGTACAGATAGCCTCGGGATTGATGATGGACAACCCGCGACTTTTCAATGTAGCTTTTATAAGAGTTGAAGGTTAATTTGAATTTCAAATTCAAACTTAGGCTCCCTAGAATATCTCTACTAAAAGTAGGGAGATATTCTCTCCACTAAATCATTCTCTTCTCCACGACTAATGAAGTAGGTGAGTGACTAAAGTGATTACATATGAATGCCAAGTCATATAGACTTTTACAAAGGGGTAAAAAAAGATAAGAACATCTAAGCATATGTTCATATGCACCTTGCTTCAATTGAAGCCTTGATAAAGCTTTGTCCAAGCTAGTCTTCCATGATTCCAAGCCAATGTGTGAAGGCTTGATATGCACCAACAATATTGTCTTGGTGCCCTTGCTTGTGTTGGATAAGGATTGTATCTAGGCATCTCCCTACCAGGCTCTCTCAGTTGATATCCATATGGTCGGTATTGAGGTGGTTGGATAGGCCATGCTTGCCTATTGAAGGGACAATTTTCAGTGGTGTGATTGGTGTATTTTTGCTCAATGTGGCAGTATGAAGAAATCCCTTGTTGTTGCTGTCTGTAGTATGGATACGTGGGTTGTGCACCAGCCCCTCCTCGGACGCACAAGTGTGTGGGATGCTCTCCTCCACATAAATTACATCTTCGTAGCACAGGCAATCTTTGTGCTGGGTTTTGGTAAGCTCTCTATCCCTGGAATCCTAGTTTCTTTGCTAATAATTATGCTAATTCTTCCATGTTACTGGAGTTGGACGTGATAGTGCTCCTTAAATCTTCTGTTTTAGTGTGGTCGGTTGTACCTTTGAGATCCTCGGCAAGGTTGTCTTCCAAATCAATGCATTCTTGAAGACACTCACTCAGTGTTTGTAATCTCTTCACATACACTAGTGTTCTTAGGGTTCCGTTGGTGAGTCCATCTAGAAATAGTGAAATCATCTTTTGTTGAGTGGGTCTCTCAGCCACTGGGCATCTATCCACATACTGGTTGAATCTTTGGGCAGCAGTCTTCACGGTTTCATTAGGGTTCTGTTTAAAGCTATGGATTAAAGATGCAGAATTGTGTTTAATCCCTCTCTTTGTGAATTCTCCAATGAATTCTTGAAAGAATTGTTCCATGTTTCCAAATTGATTAGGGTCTAAAGGTTGGAACCAAGTTAGGGCAGTCCCTGTGAGGGTGAGCCCAAAAGACTCATACTGCACAAAGAAGTCCTCTACTTGCTCCGCTCTTAGAACTTGTTTAAATTCTGCGATATGATCATAGGGCTCTCCCAGCCCATCATAATGGTTTCTTACACATTTAGCTACTTGGATAGGTCTCAGCCTTCTCATTGGTTCAGGTGGTCTGGGCATCATAGGGAAGACTGGAATAGCTGGCCGTAATGGCGGCACTCCAGGCTGTCTTCCTATCGGTGGTTGTGGTCTTACTGGTGGTCGGTACTGGTTCCCTATCCCTGCGTGGGCCTGATTGTGTGTGTGCACTCCTGGAGTTGCAAACTGTACATGAGTATGGTTGGGCACACTTCGTTGACTGGTCTGTCCAGATGTGGTTTGCTCCGTTTCTTGTTGATTCCCAAAAGGATTTTGTGAAGTAGTTGCCTGACCCCTCTGGGGAAATACAGGCGTACCCATGTATCTTAGTCGAGCCCTATCTAAGGCACTCACAGGCCAATATCTCCTTTGATCCTTATCCAAGTAAGTAAGCCTAGTTTCATCATCTGGGTCTTTCAACTCATAAAATGTCATGGGGCTTTCTTCTCTCCCTGGAGCCGGTAAGTCGGTTTGAAGCAACAGGTCTGATCCATGGATCGTATAAACTTCCAACAGGTAATCATCTTGAGGTATCAAATCTCCTCTCAAGACCCGTGACACTTGAGACCTTCCCCCTCGGGGTAGATACCAACTCTTCAGGTTGCGTTCTTTCGGAGTTGTTTGGGTCCACGAACTCTCCCCTTTCGTTGATCCTCTCAGGAAATTCAGTCACAATATAGATATGACCAATCTTATCTACATATGCTCCTCCTTCGTACTTGACAGCAGGTCGGGGCACAATTGTGGCAATCTGGGAAGTTACCATCCTAGCAACAGATCTATTTAACCCATCCAGGTAGATTGGGATCTCTTGGGCATTGGTGGACATATATTGTAAGGAGGTACGGTAATCCCCCTCGACAGTGGACATGAAATTCTTGTTTGGCGTTGGACCTTGCATGTCTTCCGAAGCCATGTGTAGTTCCCCTTCCGAATCACTAGAGGTTTCTGAGTAAATGGAGTGGTGACTAGCCTGGGCGGCGCTTCCTACCGAAGATATGACACTTCTTCGACTACTTAGCACTCTTCCAGATCTCAGGTTCATCCACCTAACAACTCTGATCAGTCCTTGCAACCTTCTAGCCTCTGGGGTTCTTCACTAAGGGTCAAAATTCTAGGAAGAATGTTGGCTAAAAATTGACTGAAAATAACTTTTCAAGTCACGATACTTAACCTCCAAATTCCACGATCTCTGACTACAGACGATACTCGATCGCTGGCAAAACGATACACGACACTGATCAAGTATCGGGATCTCTGAAGACCAGACGATACACGATACCTAATGAAAACGATACTTGATACTTGGGATAAAACGATACACGATATTTGCTCCCAAACGATATTCGATACTTGAACACAGACGATACACGATACTTCCACCACGTGATACACGATCTCTCACAAAACGATACCTCACAAAACGATCTTTCGCAGACGATCGCTGGCAAAACGATACACGATATTTGTTAGGTATCGCGATCTTTAAGCAAAACGATCTCTGGGTCAAACGATACGCGATCTCTGGTAAGTATCGGGATCTCTGAGAGACGATACCGATCTTTCACCGAAAAGTTACACGACACACGATACTTCTCAAGTATCGCGATCGGTATGCAACGATACACGACCAACGATCGCTAGCAAAAACGATCTCTGATCAAGTATCGCGATCTCTGAAGACCAGACGATACACGATCAACGATCGCTAGCCAAAACGATCTCTGGCCAAGTATCACGATCGGTATGCAACGATACACGATCGGAGGGAAATATCGCGATACTCAACCACAGGAGCAAAACGATACTTGCTAGGTATCGCGATACTCAACCGCGGGAGCAAAACGATACTTGATCCTTTTTCAAAATTTTTGCTAAGATTTTTCAAGTTTTGATCACACACAGAAGTTTTAAAAAGTCTCCTACCCTCTCCTCTCTCTCTGTATCATTCAAATCACACTCTATAACCTCTGCCATTCCTAAACGATACCTGACGCAGATCGTTTTTCTTTCCTAACTTGATTTGCTGAGAAATTTTGATCAAAATGGTGGGTTAGCTCACCTTGGTAGCTACTATGATCTCTTTGTCACTTCCCCTTGCTCTGTGCAACCCCAGCTTGCCCGTTTGCTCTCTCACGATCTCTGGCGCAGCTCACGATACTCGACGGTCTCTCTCACGATACTTGCTCAAAAATACAAGTAACTTGCAAAGTGACTTTTTTTGGCTTTTATACTTGGTATTTTCTTGCTTTCAAAAAGAAAACTTTACTGAACAAAGACTAACTCCTACTCTCCGGACTTGACCTACTCTCTCCCTACTCCTACTCCACTCCTTCTCTACTCCTTCTCTACTCCTTCCACTCACTTCCCTAGACTAACAACTCACTACACACACTCCAAGAATGAGAAGTAGCAAGTGCGGCTGAAAATGACTTACCAAAGAAGAGAAAATTTCCACTCCTCAACTTACTTCAATGCAAAAAAGCTACTTACCATCACACGAATGCCTCGGTTTGATTCGTCACTCCCCGGCAACAGCGCCAAAAAGTGTGTTGACTTAAGCACCAACTTAAGGACTTGTGGAGAAAGAGACTATACCTCAATCCCCTCTCAAGTGCATATAGTGGGGATACACACTTTTAATTATCAATCCAAAGAGTATACAAACCTAGCCGAGTGTATGAGGACATGCAATCATGTAGTGATCAATGCAAAAGAACTACTCAAAGAGTGTAAATAAGGTAAAGACGTATCCAAACAAGCTTCAACTGTTGGTCATGGCGAAACGATACTTGGTGCAGCAGCCGTCAGTATTTTGGACTTTTCTCCTAGCTGCGAACTCCAAATATAGCGAATAGCATATGCGTTTCGAAGCTCTCGAGAAGACGCATCCAATGGCAGTGGTCTCACTCAATTCGAACGCTCCTACTTCAAGTTATGAGCAAAATACTGAGTCGCGGGAATACTTTCCTGTACTACAGCACTTCCTCCACTTCGCACACCTTACCTACAGCAAATAAACACTTTCATGGATAGACAACGCACCCAAGAACTCTTTCCAAGCAATACACATGCACACAAGCTCACAGAGAAGAAGATATGGAGTGAAGAAGACACAAATTCGAATTTCTGTGCTCTCTATTCTCACAATGGCCAAAAAAGTCCTTTACAAAGAGTCACATTTGACTTATATACTAGTGCCTTAGAAATGGTCCTTTCACACAAGAGACCGGCACTTTATTCACTAAAAGACTAATTTCCTACTATTTTACATGGGTAAATCTCTAATCTTCTGTGGGGATGCATCTAGAGGACTCCTCTAGTGCATTTACAACGGGAAATATATTACAAGAATGATTATGATACAAAAATATGATGTCCAAATAGGAAAAATTTTGGGGCCCGTCTTTTTCTCTGCTTTGTGCTTCCTTTAGCTCTGCAACACTCTCCCCCTCTTCGTCTCTGTCGTCCCTTGACAGGCTTTAGCTTTTCGTCGGCTGATTACTTCTTTTCTCCGCGCGCTACCCTTGGTCAGTTTTGTCTGTAGTTAAACAGACATGCAGCTTTGATGGCCTGTTCTTGATTCAAGCTCTACTACTCTAGAGCCTGCTGCATTTGTCTTGCCTGTTGATTTGGGTTGCCACGCACGCCACCAGTGACTAGGCTCGCATCGTGTAATCTTTGCAACTCTGTTAGTTGTGTATGCATCTGTTGATTCTGAGCGATGGATGCATCATGTTGTATCTTGATTGCCAGCACCTCTGCATTTTTGACTGCCAATTCTCTTTGTGCTTCAATCAATTGTGCCGATAGCTGCTCACTCATGATTTGAAATTGATTCTTTTCTCTTCTTGCCTGATCATAGTCGGCATCTATTTCCATCAACTATTGTTGAGTGTCCATGGCCGTCTGAATCATTTGCTTGACTACCTGCTTGAGCTGAGTGACATCCACGTTCAGCCATGTTTTTGGAATGCTTGGTTCTTCGCCGGTATTAATATTTTTGCCCTGTGCGATATGTAATGTAGTGTCATGGGGCTGCCTAATCTGAAGCTGGATCCTTGGCTCAGCCCTCATGTTTGCCTGTTTTTCTTGAGGTGTGTCATCCGGTACCTCGATCACAATTTGTTCTTTGCTTTGTAACTCCTCTGTTTCCTTACTTACTGGAGTTTGGACTTCCTCTTTGATAGGTGGTTTTACATAAGTATCATTGGTAGGAGCTTCCTTGATGCTTATCTTTGTAGTATCATTCAATTGAATGACATGCTCCGGTTCCATGGGATCTTCTACATTCTGTTCCATTTCTTTATGATTTCCTGGCGTCACTTCCACTTGATCGATCTCATTCCATTCTTCTTCTTGAGTTTCTGTCCGTATATTGGTATCCAAGGTATCTTTTTCAGGGCTGGAATCTGTGTTGGTGCTGGAATCATCTATCCCTAGTTCTTTGTATCTTCCAACCTGTTTTGGTGTCTTCTCTGGACTCCGTTGTTTCTCTTGACTTGCCTGTCTATAATGATGACCTTGAATGTTTAAGTTCACTTGCCCTTGCATGTACTGATGTGTTTCTTCGAGGGCAGCGGAAAGATCTCTCCTTGTAATAGGCACTTGAGCCACCGTGATTTTCGGTAAGAGATGAGTTCTCTTTGATTGTGGTGTAGCTTGGGCTTCCTCCTCCCGTAGGCGCTTTGTACCCCTCATGGGTTTTTGCGTGCTCGTTCCAGCTTCCTCAACCACAACAACTGCTTTCTTTTTCTTAGGAACCGTAGCGGATTTTGCGTATTTGGCTAGCCCTTCTGAGGTCGGCATCTCCCTTAAGCAATTTTTCATCTCGAGAGCTTCATATATCAATAATGTTAATGCAGAACTGCCATTCAAAAACTTCTTCTGGCCCCATTTCTTCTGGGCTTCAAATAGCCGTTCTTGGACATACCCTGTTAAATTAATTTTGTTTCCAATTTGTCTCATGGCATGCGATAGTAATTGTACTACTATCTTCTGTGGAGCCGTATACCTGTGCATGCTTGGGAAACAAAAGTGTTGATGCACCAATCGAACAACATCTTCTATGTCAATTCTGTTTATATCCAAAAATGATCTCTTCTTGGGATCATGACACTCCTCTTTAACACTAGTAATTCCTGCTTGATTCCATCCAAAAGCTTTATTGATTATTTTGTGAGTGAATTGGATGGTTTTCCATGTCCCTACTTTATCCAATACTCGTGCTTCTGGGACTGATATTTTTGTTGCAGCCGGTTGCATGGTGTTCATTACTTGTGCACATCTTTGAAAATTTGGCACATAGATTGGCAACTTGAGGAATGCCTCTATGCCTGCTTGTGTCCATACATCTTCAATATGAGGTAACCCCTGTATTATTGTTTTGAAGTCTTGTGACATGATAGGAAAATAGTGATCTGTGTCCATAATTTTGACAGTTGCCATGAAGATGAGATCTGCCACTGGTTGGTCATCCCGAAACCAGTGACCTCTTTCTTTCGTAATTGACTCGAGTGGGAAGAGCTTGACCTCTTCCTCTTGTGTAGCTTCAGAATTAGTAGACGCCATCTGCACTCGATATAGAGCATGAATTAGTTGCCATATATTTATCAAAAATCCTCCTTTGTTTGTTTGTGATAAGCTCGATATTGCTCCGAGTGAATGGTGTCGTCCCTTGCCCGTGTGTGTGAGAAAGGTAATACCTGGATTTTTCACATTTTTAAGTATTTTTATATTTGCATCTGAAAAGGAAAACAGAAAAGTTAGTTTATAGCCGAAGCGGTTAGTAATTTTTTGAAGTAATTTTCTTAATGTATGTACAAGTGCTCTCCTATTTCCCAAGAGGAAAATGTGCTTGACTATCTGAAATAGAAGAAGGATGTGCCGAATGCTTGGCCTTGTAATGTGGCCCTATCATGCTTACTTGAGGTGCATTAAACACTTCATGAGTGCAATGGAAAGCTTCATCTCTTTGATCCTTCGCTCCTCGTGGTTGCTTTGGTTTCCAGACCCCTTTCGTGAACACTAAGGGAGGTCGTTTTGTTTCCTTGATGCTTACTGCTCCTTTTGTTCTGTTTGCTTCCTCCATTGTTCGATTGAAATTGGCATTGCTTTTCCAATTTCTTGGATGACTCTTATGTGTTGTTATCTCTTGCCTTGTCTGATGTGGTGCCTCTTCCTTTGTCTCTAAAGCCTGCTTAGCTGCTTGTTTGAGCTTTTTGGGGATCCATATCTGAAGTCGCGATCTTTGAGCTTCGAGTAAAGTCTTAGGGATCCATACTTGCACTGATTCTTCCTGTATGTACTTCTGTGAAGTTGGTTTGGTGATTCCTGTTTCCTTCTTAAGAGTGGGTGCGGACGCTTCTCGACTCTGTATTTGATCCTTGCGCACCCACTTATATTTGGGTGGGCCTTGATCTGGGTATCTGCTTGTTGGTTTCCAATAGTGCGATCTTTTGATGTTTTGAGCAGGTGTAGGAGAGCAAGTCTCCTTAACGGTTGGTTTTCCTTCAATTGCATTGGATGACTTCGATTCTAATGCTGACATTGCTAGGAGTGAAGTTTCAGCTTCTACGCCTTTGGTTTCAAAATTTTGAGGCTTGTTGATACTTTCTAACGTCGTTTTCTGATCTTCCTCTGAACTTGGCATTAATTTTGTAAAATCTTCATCCTCACACACTAGGACTCTTTGTTCCATTGATGAATTTCCTAGGTGGAGGGATACATTAGTGGTTCCAATACATTCTAGGGTGTGACCTCCAATTCCTATTAATCGGGCTTTTGTGGGATTCAACTCTAATTGCAGCTCTTTGGCTATTCTCTTTCGCATGCAGCTAAATCCTGCTCCTGAGTCTATCAATGCATCTATCAATTTGTACTCTGTCTTGCCAATCCCTAAGTTTAGGTAAGGTTGCGTTTTACACATACCCGTTTTACCATGATTTTTGACTTGGTAATTTGCCATAGGGATGGGCTCTTCTCCTTGGAGATAGCGTTCATCTCTTTGTCTCATCCATTCTTTCCGTTTCCTAATGCGCTCTAGTGCTTCTTGTCGAGCTTCCTCTCTAATTCTCTCTTCTTCCTTTTTCCTATTTTGAGCACCTACCAATCGTGCTAGCATTTGATCAGTCAAGGGCTCCATGAATCGTCTTACTCTACATCCACTGATGTAGTTGGGAAGAATTTCTCCGTCTAGCGTGGCGAGATTGACTGCACCACTAGTAGAGACTCGATTTATGATCAAAGGTCTGTATCCGCGTTTTTGTAACTTCTTGGCATGTTGTTTCAGGGTGTACACTAAGACTAAATCTCCTTCTTTAAGTCCTTTGTCTTTTATATGTGTTGGTGTAATTCAAGCCTTAACACTTGGATTGGATATCAACCTTGAAGACTTCACATAAATCTTGGACCCTTGAAGGATATATTTACAAGAATCAAGAACCATAGGAACCTAGTCTTATTGTTCTTACCATTTATCTCTTGTAAAAGTCAATATGACTTTAACCACTCATGTAATCACACCTACTAGTTTGATTCGTGGGAAAAATGATTGTTTAGTTGAGAGAATATCTCAATCAATCTTTAGGTGAAAGATTCTAGGAGATTGACTTGGATTTGAAATTCAAAATCTCACTCAATCTCTATAAAAGCTACAAATCAAAAGTCGCGGGCATCCTTCACTCTTCCCGAGGTATTTCTGAGTAAATCCTTGAGTGTGTGTGTGCTACACCATAGCCAACACCTCTGAGTACCATTGGGCATTACATTCTATGCCAATGGGAATGTACAATCAATAGATCTAATACATATACTCATATTTATCATCTCTGTTATTCTCTGAGTGTACTCTTCAACTCTGTCAACTTCCAAGAGGCATATCTCAAGATCTACTAAACCAAATTGGATGATTCCAAACACATTGGAACAAGCTTGAAGCATACTATATGCGTACAAAATTTGAAGGTCATTGAATCAACCATCTGGGAGAAATTGTGCTCGAAGTGATCTCTGGTATTTCTTTGTACAGTTCCTAAAATGTTGGGGATGTTCCTAAGTTTGCTAAATTGATTTCTCAGAGTGTAGTTTGTCATTTCCTCTCATTCCACTTGCAAATGAAAGCTTGTTAAGCTAATTGATTATGTCCAAAAGCAATTAGATCAATTTTAAGTGTGCTGGTCACACTGAGCATAACTTTGAGCAGGTGTCAATACCAAAATAGCAAGTTTTTCAGGATTCTTGAAGTCACAAGTAGTCTATTTTGATCTAATCATTACTCAACTCATTTCCAAAGTACATATAGCATATTTTGGTGTCATTTGGAAGCTAAGCTAGTATACTAAGCATATCTGGAGTCAAAGAAGGGCAGGTGTGAAGCAGGTTTTGCAGCACCAACTAATCTCTTGAGTGTATCCAACCATCACTCCCAACAGTGGTATCAGAGCATATAAGGTAATCATGGGTGATGGCTTCCCTTCCTTCATTGACAAATTAGACAGGAACAACTATCAAGCTTGGTCTCTAAGGATGAAGACCTATCTACAAGGAAGGAGCTTGTATGGATTCATATCAGGAGATGAGGAATTGCCCTCATTCAAAGCTAGAGGCCTACCCACCAAGGAAGAGCAAGAGAGACTCAATCAATGGTGTGCAAAAGATGCTTTGGCAAGGTCATACCTTCTAAACTCTATTTCTGATTTCCTTCTACCACACATAAGGAATTGCAAAACTTCCCAAGAGACTTGGGAAACCTTGTCAACTTACTTTTCATCAAGCACAAGGGCCAGAAAGAATCAGCTATGGATTGAGTTTACCACTCTTAGGAAGCAATCAAAGCAATCTGTCTCAGATTTTGTTACCAAAGTCAAGGACATTGCAGACCAACTTGCAAGTGTTGGAGAAGAGATTGAGGAAGAGCAAATAGTCAGACAAGTAATCAATGGACTAAAGGCAGATGACAAGTGGGAGAGCTTTACCACAGCAATGGACTTATACATGGACATCCAAGCACCTGATCTAACAACTCTGATTGGACAACTCTTCACACATGAAGCAAAGCTTACAAAGAATGGAGAGCAATCAAAAAGTAACAATCCCTCTGCCCTTTATACTGATAAGAAGGTAAAAGATAAAGGTAAAAGCAAGAAGGTTGATGAAGAAGGCTCTACCTCCCAAGCAAACTATGCAGGGAGAGGTAGATCTTCAAGAGGAAGAGGTAGAGGAGGTAAGTCAGGTAGGGGGATACCCTACAACCAATCTCCATGCAATATTTGTGGCTTGTCTAACCATACCACAGATGAATGCTACAAAAATTACAAGAACCAAAGAGGAAGAGGTCACCAAAGAGGAGGATACTTTCAAGGCAGAGGCAGATTCAACCAATCTCAAGGCTACCATGGCTACAACAATAATTATAACAACAACTACAATCACAATGGCAACTATCAAGGTGGATACAGGAATAGGAAAGACTACAACAATTATGCAGAGGAGCAAGATGACTCCCTATTGATCATGAATATGACTTCTAAGTCAGGTATCAATGATGATCACTTATTCTATATTGATTCAGGTTGCTCTAATCATGTAGCTGGAAATGTTGCATTACTTTCTGATTTGGAAGAACCCAAAGGCAAGCATCAAGTGCAGACAGGTGATGACACTAAACATTCAATTGTTAAAGTAGGCAATGTCAAAACTAGTGATGGTAATCAGAATCTATTGAGCAGAGTATTGTATGTTCCAACAATCACCAAGAATCTGATGAGTGTAGGTCAGATTGTGGAAAAAGCTCTACAGGTCAGGTTCACTCAACATGGTGCATATGTGGAGGATCCAAGACATGGATTCAGAAGGATAGCCAAGGGAGAAAAATCAGGTAGATTGTTTACCTTTGAACTTGAAGACACTAAGAGTATTGCTTTGTACAACTATAAGGATCAAACACTATCAGAATTGGAGATTTGGCACAAGAGATTAGGTCACATTGGAGAGAGGACCTTAAAGCAAATGAGTAGGGATCAATGTGTGCTTGGGATACCTAATGTATCCAAGCAACACATGATATACAAGTGTGGGGCTTGTCAATTTGGTAAGTCACACAGATTGCCTTATACCAAGAAAGGTTTTATGCATGAAGATTATCTGGATTTGGTGCATACAGATGTTTGGGGACCTAGCAAGGAGCCATCCATATCTGGATCAAGGTACTATGTGTCCTTCATTGATGACTATAGCAGGTGGACTGTCTTATATTTCATGAAACATAAAGATGAAGTATTTAATTGTTTCAAGAGGTACCTTGCACTAGTTGAAAATCAAACAGGTAGACATTTGAAGAAGCTAAGGTCAGATGATGGTGGAGAATACTTCTCCAATGATTTTGAAGATTTCTTGCAGGAAAGAGGCATCAAGAGGGAGATTACTACAAGGTACTCACCTGAACAAAATGGGGTAGCAGAAAGGAGGAATAGACTCATTGTAGAGACAGCTAGGTCTATGCTAAATGAAAAGAAATTGCCAAATTATCTTTGGGCAGAGAGTGTATCTACTGCCACATATTTAATTAACAGGTTACCATCAAAGACACTTGATGGAATGACACCCTATGAGGCTTGGCATGGTAAGAGACCATCTCTGCATCATTGCAAAATCTTTGGTTGTGTTGCATATGTGCATATTCCCTCACAGGTAAGGGGAAAGCTAGACCCTAAAGCTGAAAAGTGTATCTTCATTGGTTATGATTTGAATCAGAAGGGATACAGATTTTACAACCCCTCAAACAAAGTCTTCAAGGTAAGAAGAGATGTCATCTTTGATGAGAATGATTCATGGTATGAAAATGAATGCAGGAAGGTAAGTCTACCTTATGACATGGAAGAAGACTTTCCCAAGCTTATCAAGCAAGAACCAATTCAGAAAGAAGACACAAGCTCAGATGATGAAGACACCATCAACATTGAAGAGTTCAAGGCTTGGAAATCCAAAGGGAAGATGAAGATGAAGCAACTAGAAGATAATCCGGAACCCTCAACACAAGCAATGAGGAGATCTCACAGAGAAAGGAAGAAGCCTATTAGGTATGGGTATGATACTTCCCTTGTAACCAAGCATTCTGTATATCTTGCAAAGGATCTCTTGAGTGAAGAACCAGGTACATTTGAAGAAGCAATCACTAAACCAGAATGGAAGGAAGCAATGGATGAAGAAATGGAGGCTCTCAAGGAGAGTGACACTTGGGACTTGGTACCCAAGAAGGACTCCATGAAGGTGATAGGATCTAGATGGATCTACAAACTCAAAAGAAATTCAGATGGTACAATAAACAGGTATAAAGCTAGGTTGGTAGCCAAGGGTTTTGCACAAACCCAAGGCATTGATTATGAGGAGACATTTTCTCCTGTGGCAAAGATGCCAACTATCAGAGTTATGGTGAGTGTAGCTGCATCCAAAAATTGGAACATGTACCAATTGGATGTGAAGAATGCATTCTTGAATGGATGGATATCTGAAGAAGTCTACATGTCACAACCACCTGGCTATGAAGATCCCAAGAAGGTAAATCATGTTTGTAAATTGAAGAAGGCTCTGTATGGATTGAAGCAGGCACCTAGAGCATGGAATTACAGGTTAACAACATACCTTCTAGACCAAGGATTCATAATGAGTAAAGCAGATACTTCATTGTTTATCAAAAGGAACAATTCAGAGGTAATATACTTATGTGTCTATGTTGATGACATCATAATTACAGGAAATGATGTTCAAGGAATTAGACACATCAAAGGACAGATGATGAAGGAATTCAAGATTAATGATCTTGGATTATTGAAGTACTTTCTAGGACTTGAATTGGTCTATACAAATTCAGGTATCTTTATTACTCAGAAGAAGTATATTCAGGACATGGTCAAGAAGTTTAATTTGCAGGAAGCTAAAGTCTCAAGCACTCCTATGGAGGTCAACCATAAACTCAGTACTCATGAAGGAGAAGAACTCCAAGATATTACAGGTTACCAAAGTTTGGTAGGTAGTCTAAATTATGCTACCTTAACCAGGATTGATATATCTTATGGTGTTAGTGTACTTAGCCAATTTATGCACAAACCAAGAGTACCTCATTTAGAGGCAGCAAAGAAGATAGTAAAGTATCTAAAGGGAACACAACATCATGGTTTGTACTTTCCATATTCATCAGACATTGATATTAAGGTATATTCAGATGCAGATTGGGCAGGTTGCAAAGATGACAGGAGAAGCACATCTGGTTACATATGTTTTGCAGGTGATAAACCAATTTCTTGGTCATCCAAGAAACAACCCACAGTAGCTTTGTCATCTACTGAGGCAGAGTATAGAGGGCTAGCAAATGCCACTCAAGAAGCTATCTGGTTGAAGCTTTTATATTCAGAATTGGGCCTATACACAAGGCCACCAGTCATCTTTGGTGATAACACAAGTTCTCTTCACCTTGCAGCAAATCCAATTTATCATGCTAGGACAAAACACATAGAGGTTCATTACCACTATGTGAGGGAGAAGTTACTTAGCAAAGACATTCAATTGTCATATGTGTCTACTAATATGCAATGTGCAGATTTGCTTACTAAAGCTCTGGATGGAAGCAAGCTATGCAGATTTAAATCCATAATTGGATTGCAGGAAGTAATTGAAGACTAGAAATGAAGACTTGAGCCAAAGTGTTTGGCTTGAGGGGGAGCTGTTGGTGTAATTCAAGCCTTAACACTTGGATTGGATATCAACCTTGAAGACTTCACATAAAGCTTGGACCCTTGAAGGATATATTTACAAGAATCAAGAACCATAGGAACCTAGTCTTATTGTTCTTACCATTTATCTCTTGTAAAAGTCAATATGACTTTAACCACTCATGTAATCACACCTACTAGTTTGATTCGTGGGAAAAATGATTGTTTAGTTGAGAGAATATCTCAATCAATCTTTAGGTGAAAGATTCTAGGAGATTGACTTGGATTTGAAATTCAAAATCTCACTCAATCTCTATAAAAGCTACAAATCAAAAGTCGCGGGCATCCTTCACTCTTCCCGAGGTATTTCTGAGTAAATCCTTGAGTGTGTGTGTGCTACACCATAGCCAACACCTCTGAGTACCATTGGGCATTACATTCTATGCCAATGGGAATGTACAATCAATAGATCTAATACATATACTCATATTTATCATCTCCGTTATTCTCTGAGTGTACTCTTCAACTCTGTCAACTTCCAAGAGGCATATCTCAAGATCTACTGAACCAAATTGGATGATTCCAAGCACATTGGAACAAGCTTGAAGCATACTATGGGCCTACAAAATTTGAAGGTCATTGAATCAACCATCTGGGAGAAATTGCGCTCGAAGTGATCTCTGGTATTTCTCTGTACAGTTCCTAAAATGTCGGGGATGTTCCTAAGTTTGCTAAATTGATTTCTCAGAGTGTAGTTTGTCATTTCCTCTCATTCCACTTGCAAATGAAAGCTTGTTAAGCTAATTGATTATGTCCAAAAGCAATTAGATCAATTTTAAGTGTGCTGGTCACACTGAGCATAACTCTGAGCAGGTGTCAATACCAAAATAACAAGTTTTTCAGGATTCTTGAAGTCACAAGTAGTCTGTTTTGATCTAATCATTACTCAACTCATTTCCAAAGTACATATAGCATATTTTGGTGTCATTTGGAAGCTAAGCTAGTATACTAAGCATATCTGGAGTCAAAGAAGGGCAGGTGTGAAGCAGGTTTTGCAGCACCAACTAATCTCTTGAGTGTATCCAACCATCACTCCCAACAATATGTGCATCATAATATGCCTTTTGTCTCCGTTTAGCAGCGTAAATGCCTGCTACTGCTTGCAATCTTGTCTCATGTAACTTCTCAATTTGATCTAGTTGTTGGGATAATTCATGTCCGTTCCATTCATATTGCTGGGCCACTTTCAATGTAGGCACTAAGAAGTCAATTGGCAAAATAGCATTTTGCCCATACACTAAATTGAAAGGTGTAGTTCCAATGGCCGTTTTATATGCAACTCGGAATGCCCAAATTGCATGATGCAATTGTTTGTCCCAATCAGACCTTCCATTATTGACAAGCTTAGTCAATACCGTGCACAGTACTTTGTTAGAGCTCTCAGCTTGTCCATTGGCTTGGGGATGGTATGGTGCTGATTTTTTATGAATCACTAAGAACTCGTTCATTAATGACTCGATTACCTCATTGAGGAAGTGTGTTCCCCGATCGCTAACAATCTCAATAGGCAAGCCAAAGCGGGTGAAGATATGCTCAAAGAGAAATCTTGCGGTCTCAGAATTGCACGAATTTTGGTGAGCATACTCAGCGTGTTTTTGAGATCAAAACAGCTTTGCTGTGTGGTGCCAAAATCACGATCTAAGCTCGTTTAAGCTTCTGAACGCACTGTCGTAGCGCTTGTGCAGGCTATTTCGTCTTTTTGTGTCAAAGATATATACTAGTTTCTATTCACCACTATAAGCGTCTCGAAGTCTACTACAGGTCTAGCAAAATTTGTTTGGGTAGTTCTGTTCAACTTTTTGAGATATAGTCAATTTCTTGCATCAAGGTATTTTAGTCACTGGCCATGGCTGAAAGCAGTGATGTATTCCGTATGTTGGCTGTTGAGGATAAGTTGGATGGTACCAACTACCCATTGTGGGCTTATATGATGTGACATGTATTGGTTGCAAAAGGATTGTGGAACATTGTGCAAGGTGTTGAAAAACGTCCTATTACACCTGCAACTGTTACAACTGTAGGTACTGAAGCTGATGTAGAAGGTGTCGAAGATGATGATATTCTGCATATTTCTGTTCGTGCTGCAATTTCTACTGCATCTACTGCAAAGCAGATTTGCTGCGATGGCAGAGATGCCCAGGCACATGCATTGATAGCTTTGTCTATCAAACGTGCCATTATTCCTCACATTTGCTCTTGCAGAACAGCTAAGGATGCTTGGGATACACTTACCACATTGTACCAAGCTAGGAATGAGGCTCGTGTTGCTTACCTCCGAAAACAGTTGGAGAGTGAGAACATGAATGAAGGTGATTCTATGGACAGTTTCCTAACGAAGATCAAAGATTTGAAGGAACAGTTGATTTCTGCTAATGAGGTTATACCAGATAGCTCACTTGTGCAGATCGTTCTGAATGGTCTTCCTGATTCATATCAGAGTTTTGCTTCTACTCTTTGGTTGATGATGAAAGGCAATCCGAATGCCTTATCATTTGAGGAGTTAGTCTGTATTTTGTTGCAGGAAGATCAATCTAGGTAGAACAGGTCCATTATGCGAGTTGCAGATCAAGCTTTCGTGGCTAGTCAGAAGGGCAAAGGAAAATGAAGCTCTTCAATTAGTAAACAAAAATCTACTAATTCTGCATATTCGAAGAAGGAAGATAAAGATGAGAAGAAATAAAAAAAGTAGAAATTGTTTTGTAAGTACTGTAAAGGGAATGATCATATCATAAAGAATTGTCCAAAACTAGCTGCAAAAGAGGCAAAGAAGAAAGAGGCTGGAATGGTTGTTGTAGAGGCCTCTACACCAAAAACAGAGTCTGCTAATCTTGTGCAGGGAGAAGAATGGGCGTTTACTACTGTGTGCAGTTTTGACCCATCTTCTCATGAGCAGTGCATGTATGCAGTAGACTCAAATAATTGGTATTTTGACAATGGGGCGACGAAACATATTACCTTGCAGCGCAGTTTCTTCTCTTCACTCGAGCCTGCCGCTACAAGGAATACTGTTACATGTGCCAGCAACTCCTCTTATCTTGTTATGGAAGTTGGTAAGATCATTTTGACTACTGCTGATGGTAGTTCTTTCACTTTGTTAGATGCTTTATTTGTACCAGGGATCAAGAAGAACCTGTTATCAGTTTTGACATTAGCCAAGATTGACTTGGTTGTGAAATTTATTGATGACAGGTGTACAGTTCATGATCTGTCAAACGGCGATGTGATTATTGCTTCTGACATTTTATGTCGTGGGCTGTATAAGCTCATATACTATGAAAGATCTGTAAATTATTTGGCATGTGCAGTAAATGATTCTCAGGCTATGGCAGATGCAAAGCTTTGGCATGCACACTTTGGTCATCTGAATTTTGCTAGTTTGCTACGTCTGTAGAAATCTGAAATGGTGTCCTCTTTGCCCAAACTTAAGGCACTTGGAAAACATGTTTGTGAAGGCTATATTTTCGGCAAAATGTAACGTTCATCCTTTCCAAAAGATGGTTTAGTTCGGGCTACTCAGATATTGCAACTTGTACATAGTGATGTCTGTGGACCTATGCAGACACCTTCTTTTGGTAATTATATTTACTTTGTGACTTTCATCAATGATTTTTCCAGGCATGCATGGGTATATCCATTGAAGGCAAAGTCCGAAGTGTTCATGTGCTTCAAACAGTTTTTGGTTTTGGCTGAAAATCTGTCAGCATGTAAAATGGGGACCCTCCGTTCTGATCGAGGGGGGGAATATATGTCTTCTGGATTTAATGCATTTTTGGCTGAACATGGGATAAAACACCAGTGTACAGTTCCATATACACCTCAACAGAATGGAGTTGCTGAACAAAAGAACAGGTCACTCATGGAGATGGCGAGGTGTATGGTCAAGAGTCAGGCTTTACCACATAGTTTCTGGCTTGAGGCTGTCATGTGTGCAGCATATGTACTCAACAGGTGTCCCACTAAAGCGCTATAGTCTATCACTCCATATGAGGCTTGGCATGACTGCAAGCCATCTGTTGCTCATTTGCATGTTTTTGGTTGTTTGGCATATGCATTAGTGCCTGAATAACATCACAAAACATTGGATGATAAAGCAGTAAAATGTATTTTTGTTGGGTACAGTTCTGAAAGTAAAGGCTATCGTCTGTATCATCCACAGACTAAACATATTCTGGCTAGCCGTGATGTTGTTTTTGTGGAAGATGTTATTCAGCCATTGCTTTCATGTACTAAGGAGACATCTGTTAGCTCCAAAGACATGTATGATACTTTGCTGCCTCTTTTTACAGGTGGACAGTCTAGTGCTGCTCCTAATGAGGCAACTTCTCAACCTTTGCAGGTTTCATTTGATGATGCAGATAATTCCATTTCTGATGCAGATATACATGAGAGAGCTGATATTGAGCTGATATGTACATGACAGCAAATTAGATGCACCTCTATCATATCGTACTCGTTCACACTCTCATAGTGCCTCTTTTGCATCAGATTGCTATGCTATGGCTGCATCTAGTCTCTGTGATGAGAATGAGCCTGTTTTGTTTGATGAAGCACAAAATCTAGAAAATTGGATGGCTACTATGCAATCTGAATATGATGCAATAATGAAGAATGGTACTTGGTCATTATGTGACTTGCCTCCTAGCAAGAAGGCCATTGGCACTAAGTGGGTATACAAGTTGAAGCTTAAACCTGATGGTACAGTTGACAGGTACAAGGCTAGGCTTGTTGCAAAGGGTTATGCACAGGAAAGAGGCATTGATTTTGATGAGACCTTTTCCCGTACATGCCGTAAGACTACTATTCGGAGCATCTGTGCACTTGCAACCCATCATGGTTGGAATGTACATCAGTTGGACATTAAAAATGCATTTTTGAATGGTGACTTGCATGAAGAAGTTTATGTTTTTCAGCCCTGTGGCTTTGTGCAGAAAGGGCATGAGAACCAGGTGTGCAAATTAAAGAAGGCATTATATGGTTTAAAGCAAGCACCACGTGCTTGGTATGAGAAGATACATGCCTATCTGATTGCACATGGTTTTGAGAATAGTCCAACTGAAAGCACCTTATATGTTAAGCATGCTAATGATGTACTTCTGATCATTGTTGTCTATATTGACGACATGCTGCTCACTAGTCCTATTGAGAAGCATATTGCTGATTTTAAGGCTGATTTGCATGCCTCATTTGAGATGTCTGATTTGGGGCATTTGCATCATTATTTGGGCATTCAATTTATGCATGTTGATGGTGGAATGGCTTTGTGTCAAACAAAATATATTGACAATTTTGCAGTGTTTTGGCCTTGAAGACTGTAAGCCTATTGCTCCACTATGTGCATGAGTTGATTGAGGAGGGGTTCGTGGAGATAAGCTATTGTCCAACTGAAGAAAATGGAGAAGACATTTTCACCAAGGCTCATGGGAGAGAACAACTTCTTTGACACTTTCCAAAGCTTGGGATTGGACCAAGGAGGTAGTTCATCATACGGTGGACATTGAGGGTAGGGGTGTTAGATATGCTCAATAGTCCACCCTCAAGTGACCACAAATGATCCATGGTGCTCTAAGCCATAAGGCCCCCATTATGAGGAGAAGCCATTGTGAGATCCCCAACATTCGTAGAACCTTAACTTCTAACTTACATGAGGTCTATGTGTGATCATTGTTGGTTATCGACGATCTTTGTCAGCCTAGCAATCAGGTTAGGTAGGGCATAAACTTTCGGGCCATTGGGTTTCCATTCAAGGTGAAAATAAAATCCCTATGGTGTCTCGCAGTTTCCCCATAGAACCTTAATGGGGGGAGTGCATAGGGGGGCTTCAGCCCATAGGGCCAAGACAGTAGGACTTCTGGTCATGGAGATACTGTTGGATTGTATATTTTACCGACTATTTTGTATCTCCAAACTATGTTTATCTATACCGACACTCCTTGTAAAAGCTATATAAGCATGGCCCAAGTTGAGCTTTATATAGCATTGTGCACTAGTAAGCCCTTCATCTAGAGTCTGTTTAGATCGCCATCTAAGCTACACATTGGGAGCGCATGGGTGGACAACACCATCATTGTAACTAGATTACGCTCGGCAATCTCAGAATTTGAGTTCTCTATCTCTGAGTTTGTGTCTATCTTTGTCTACATTTTTTCTCTTAACTCTATATGTTGGTCTATTCTGCTCTGCTGTTATTTTCTTACAATTCTCACTAACATGCTTTTCATGTTGAAATGTTGCCCTTGATTTTTTACCAAACCGGCATGCTTCATATGCATTTTGCATCTCCACAACCTTGAATTTTGGCAGTCCATTAATAGATTTTTTACCTTCCCATCCTCCATGCATAGTTCTATGTTTTCTATATGCTCAGTAGGATGTGATGTATCATCACTAGTTTCAAAAATTTTAGGAACATACAGTTTCTTTGAACAACTATACAATTCTTTATGTCTATTCATGAAGGAGTTGACTCCCATAAGCCCACGAAAGCTAAACTAAGACTTTTGATTGCTAAGTTGTATCCCACCTTTAGAAAGTATAGAGGGAGTGTCTCTCAAATCCTTCAAAAACTTAATGAGAGATGGAAAGTTATGTAGGGCATACATCAATAGTGTTATAGATTTAAGTGTCTATGGGTTTACCCTTATGACATCAAGCAGCCCACCTTACAATGGCTTGTTATTCATAATGCTTTATGGACAGGAAGCAAAGCACAAAGAGTTGAAGTGAATGATGCAAGTTTTAATTTTTATGGGTAGGAGGAAGATTTGTACCATATTTTCTACTAGTGTAAAAATTCCTCGAAATTTGGTTGCAAATCATAATCTCTATATTGTTGTTCATAGCCTTACATTGTGCTAATCTCGTATATACTTATCTCAGATGGTTGACGTAAAGAAAATGGAGATAAGAAGGTAGACAATTGACGACTCACATGCATTGATATATTTATCTGTGTGTCATCTATATGCATAGTACGAACGAGAGATTTAATTCGTGAGAATTAATTTAGAAATTATTCGTGTTTTTTTTAATAAAAGGAAGTTCGGCCTTGGCCTATTCTCCCAAACTTTGATTAAAATAAAGAAGAAAAGTTACACGTGAATGGGACTAGTGCCCATGGGACCCCCCAAATCCCACAAAGCAGGGGACAAGTTCGATAAGCTAGAGGGCATTACAAATGAGGCGTACAAAACTATCATCTCACTCATGCGGGACCCATTTGGGTTTCACCTTGTTATCTACGAGGAGATAAATACAGTGGTGCCTAAATGGTGGAGATCTCTTATCTCGAGAGATTCTATTACCTAGAAGAAACAAGGATTTTTCAATCGACCATTCCTTTGAGGTTTGGCCAAAGTTGACAGCACATCGTTCCCTCCAAATCTTCCAAAGAGTGTCGCCTCTGACGGCATACCATAGCCTTGATGAGCAGCCAACCGCCTCACCCAACAATGCCTGTTGCCAATTGATTTGGTTTGAGAGACGCAAAATCCGTGTCACATGATGCCAGATAACGCGAGACTTGGGGCAATCGAAGAAGAGGTGAACAAGGTTTAGTACATATGGACCACAAATAAAATTCATGAATTCGTGTGATTTGTTTAGTACATTTGGACCAAAAATAAAATTCATGAATTTCATTTATATAGAGAATTTTATTTTTTTAATATATATATATATATATATATATATATATATATATATATATATATATATATATATATATATACTTTATAGATATATAGATATCAATCCATGTAAGATGCATGAAATACTTTGATTACAAGCTACAACATCACCTCTCTATCGACGGTGGAATTCTCAATATAACCGAAAAAAATTCGATATCTTAGGTGTATAAAATTCGCTCCATCCAAAATAATTTCCGATGCAAATTTAACAAATTTTATTTTATGCGAAAAATTCATGAAATATTACATTATGTCTGTACGAACTGACCAGTGTTATCTTATTTCCGTGTGTGCGTCATGTTTTTGCGTCCGTTTTTTTTTCAATTTCTTATTATTCGCAAAGGGAGCTTGGCAACGTGTCTTCACGACGATAGACATTGCATTTTGCATGGTCACTGGCCTGACCAGCCTACGAAAAGCATCAATTCATGCACATGGCACATGTGAAGCGAGAGAGGCTGTTGCATGATTGCCCACAGATCTACAGAATTCGCAAGTTTGGCGTAGTCCAAATTTCCAATTCAATATTCAGCAGGTTCCCGAGAGGTGCCTTCAATGAAGTTTACGTGGGTTGGACGGGCCGCGTTGAAAAAAGCAGCTAAAAGCCATCGAGCGGCCCGCGACGTGAAGTTCCTGAATTCTGATCCACCATACCAGAAAGAGAGCGCAATAAACAAAACCCTTCCACAATTTAAAAAAAAAAAAAAAAAAAAAGCAAAAGCGAAGAAACGCTGAAAAAGCAAAAGCAAGGAATATAATTATAAAGAAAAAGACAAAAGCAACCAATGATAAGAAAAATCGGCGGCTGGCAGGAGAGCAGGAAATACCTCATGATTCGCCATTTCGGAAGCTCGGAACAGCCCCTTGAGCTTTTTGGCCATCATTTGCGAGCGGCCTCCTTTCGATTCAGGCCCCAATGCCCCATTGCCGCCCCGAAGCTCGTTCTCTGGCTCGCTCTCGTCTTCTTCCTCTGTCAGAACATTTGGAATAGTTACTACTTTTCTCTCGTGCTGAGCTTTCCGGCTCGTACCTCAACTAAATACACAGCTGGAGCTGCTTGACGCTATGGAGTCAGTCCGCAAGACCTTTTTAAGGAATCATTGGAGCGAGGCCCATGAAGAAGTCGATGAATGGCCCTTATCAGCATCCTCATAAATATCTCCCTTCTTTCATCGTCATAAACTCATAATGGGAGCAGAAATAGCTGTGGATTATCGGCGAAACTCCTTTCCTCATAGGGCGAGTCTTGTCATGACTCGTGTCGTGAGGATCACATAGTCACATCATCTGATGGCGGTTCCAGTTGGGATGGACTAAGTCTTGTGGCTCATCATCACTTCTAATGATTAGTTATGATGAAGCTTTCCACATGGAAGTGGTCCCCAGTGACTACCCACTTATCCCCTTTTTCCATCAATCATTTCGAAAATGGCATCATTGCACACACACCACCAAGCTTGCACATCGTGGAAGAATTATGCAAACCAATCAACTTGAGGCAAAGGCATCCACTAGCAGAGTGGGCATTTAAGCACTACCACACCTAAAACTAGATAATCTTTCATGGGGAGCCAATAAAAATCATGTACCCTTCCCGCCGTTTCCTACTTAGGGAGGGAGAGGATTCATTCTTTTTTCTATCGCCAATAAAGGCTCCTCTTTGGAGGGGAATTTTGTGAGATATATTATGATCTCTATGACACAAGCACTCGCCTTTTCTTATGTGCTAAAAAAAAAATTGGAAGCTTGCACATAGAGAAAGATGAATGTGTGAATGCCTGTTGTGCATGTAAAGGCTAAACGTCACCATCTTAGAGAATCTTCCCTTCAACCGAAAGCTGCTTCCTACATAAACACCAAAAAAGACCATTGTATACGTTATCCTCGTGCCTACGATAAAGTATTTGTTTTTTTTTTTGAGACAACAGGAAAAGAGAGTAAATTAAGTAATAAAAGTACAAAGTGCACAGGGAAGCAGTGATCCCATCAGGCAGAGGTTACAAGTTGAGGACCATGATAAATCTATCACTGGAGTAACAATCCAGAAGAGATTCTCTCCACTTACAGGGAGGAAGGGACTTGGTAATAACACTTTGATCCTGGGGGCCCTGTTTGGTAGACAAAAGACTCTGCATACCAGAGAGATACAAAGCTTTTCTAAGGGAAAACATATAGTTCTTTTTATCATTCTTGAAGAGGGCTTGGTTCCTACTAATCCATATGTGCCACAGGATGTGTCCCCTCCATAAGTGCCATAGCACTAGATCTAATTTATTACAACAACCGAGAATGATCTCTTTAAAACCAAGTTGGGGAAGCTTTTTGAAAGCCAGGATAGGATCCAACACTTTCCAGAACTGTTTAGCATGCCAGCAATTACAAAAGAGATGGGTTAAATCCTCTTCCCTGCTGCACAGAGCACAGTTGCTACTATTTATATTTGCTCTCTTAGCCCTGTTGCCAGTCCACAAGCCATTGTGAAGAATCAGCCATTCCAAGTAGGAATGCTTGATATTATAGGGGAAAGCCCAAATAACTTTGAACCTGTATCTCCATTGATTGGCAGACCAATTACACCCCCATCTGGAGTTAAGCTTGTTAGTAATACTGAGAACAGAGCCTTTGTTGAGTTTGAAACTTGTCCATATATCTTTGACTACTTCAGTGAAATGAAGGTTGACAATCCTACACTCTTCAAGTTTCTTCTTCAGGAGGTTCTTCCTTTCCAGAAGGATCTGCAGACACCCAGGAGAAAAATGGGTCAGAGACAGAATATAATCATCAGATAACAACTCACCTGAGTTATAAAACCAGGCCCAGCTTCTGACACCAAGCTTAAAACATTTGTGTTCTCTAATCTCAATATCTCTGTTATTCCATAATGCAATCCAGCCTAACCAAGGAGATTCCTGAAGAAAAAAGTTAAGGTTAGTTGAATACTTAGAAATAGGAGAAAAACAGAGTTTAGCTTTCATCCAAACGGACCAAAACCTGCAAGAGAGACTACTGCCAACAGGAACAAAGGGGGTAGGGGAGATAACAATATCCCAAAGATGATTGTTAGTCCAGGCCTTGTAGTTTTTGATATAAAACTTTTGAGTGTTTCTTTTAAGCAGACAAGCCCAAATGTCACTAGAGCTTAAGGATCTGTAAACCCATTTAGAGGCCAGGTTCTCAGCCATTTTCATAGGGCAAATAATACCCAGGCCACCTTCATGTTTAGGCAGACAGCAAATCTTCCAAGCCACTTTAGGAATTTTGTGGTTCTGGTCATTGCCTCCCCATAAGAATCTTCTAGCCAGAGTAATAACCTGATTAAGTTGCTTCTTTGAAGGACTCCAGCAAGCCAAAAAGTACACAATGGAAGGGAGGAGATAATGCTTCAAGACAAAACATCTGTGAGAAAGGGAGGCGAAAACATTATACCACCTGAGCATTTTTACCTTGAATTTTTGAAGCACCCAATCCCATCTTTGCTGCATAGAGACATTAAAACCCATGGGAATACCCAAAAGCCTAAAAATCATACGATCCTGCAAAATGCTACAGCCAATGTCAATAATACAATTGGGGGTGATATGATTAGAGGACCAGAAACCAGTTTTGGTATGATTGATATGAGAACCACTGGCCAGACAAAAGGTTTTTAAACAGGCCAAGAAATTTTCAGCAAACTGAGGATGAGCAAGAGTACACATATTAGTATCATCTGCAAACATTTGAAGCCCAAGTTGATGATTAGAGTTGGGGATGGGTATGCCTTTGATTTTCCCATTAGACAGATCATTATTCACAAGCCAGCCAAGGGCATCACTAGAAATGGCAAACAGAAGGGGGGCCAAGGGACATCCCTGCCTAATGGATCTAGCAATCTTAAAAGGGGGGGAAGATGACCATTAAAGGAAACTCTGGACCAAGCATTCCCAAAGAGGGTACTAACATACTTAATGAACTTTTTACCCAAACCAATATCATGAAGAGATTGGAGGATAAAGTCCCATTCAATTCTGTCATAAGCCTTGTCAAAGTCAACCTTGAAAAAATAGTAGTCAAGATCAGCTTCATTAGCAAATTCAAAACCTTCCCACAGAGAAATAATAGCATCCAGAATGTATCTGCCCTTAATTAAACCTTTTTGCATGGGGAGAATGATAGAATTCATGATTGGACTAAGCCTTCTAGCAAGGGCAGAGGCAAAAATTTTATAGACAGAATTGAGACAAGAAATGGGTCTCCAATTATTGAGATCTTCCTTAGGGCCCCTTTTGTGGATGAGTCTAATAACTCCCATATTCATGGCAGCAGACAAGGATCCTTTCCTAGTGGCCTCTTTCCAAATCTCCAGAAGGTAGGGAGTGATGAAGTCTTTTAGCTCTTTGAAAAGTTCGTTAGGACGATAAAGTATTTGTGCCCTATACATGTTTAACATTTTTCCTATATTCCACATTCAGGACAAAGACAAAGGAATGCAACATGCACTCCTTATCTTAGATAGTGGGAAATAAAAATAAGATAGAAAATTTTGTAGGCCACAACAAAGATAAGCAAAACATGTATGGGGATCCTGCAACCCCTAAATGGGGATTGTATGAGGTAGTTTTTTAGGATATGTATATGTATAAAGTAATAACACATGAGATGGGTCACATGGACTTTCCAAAACCTAACATATTCGCACTTAAAAAGACACATGCCCATTAGTGGGAACCAATATGAAAAATGATGTAGGACTATAAAATATATATAGGCATAACCACAACCTTGATGGAAGAAAATGGACTTCCTATGCAACTACCCAAGGCACACTCTATCTTACCTTGCTTTAGAATCAATAACTAGAGAATATGCAAAATTAACCAAAAAGTTTTTGCATACTTGAAATCAAATTTGATGGCTTTCTAATAAACATAAGATCATTGAAAACAATTGCTTATAAAATGATAATTAGAGCCTCCAAGATAGACTACTTGATTCCTACATAGAGAGTATCACATAGATACATGTACTCCACTTGGGAGTGAATCTTAAAAAGATCAAATTCGAGAGTTGAGCCAACCATAGATTACAACATTAGCTTCCATGTGTTTAAGATGATTAATAATGAATAGAATATGAAGAAGAAACCCTACCGACAAATCAGGACAAAATAAACACAACATTCCTAAAACACAAAGATACGTATGGCTTCACAAACTTTGAGACAAAGTAGGCTATTGATTGCACTAACTATTTGAGCTTAAGTGCACATGTGATAACTTTGATTCGTTACCATTCATGTACATATGAGAGTTCAAAAGTGGTCATTAAATATAGGAGACATTTTTTCCTAATTTTCCTCCTCCTAATTTGAAGGTATTGATTGATAGAATTGGGGAAATCTTTTGCAGATTCAAGTAGTTGAAATAATGGTCTAAAATAATTCTTTTGATTCCTCCATGTAGCCTCATTATTTACAAAACATTGTTACCTTTGGATCTTAGTCTTTTAAATTTCTCCCTCAAGTTTTGTTTCTCCTAATTCATCCACTTTAATTTATGTTGATAGAATATAGGAACTTTGCAATCTTTACTCCATCTAAACCCTTCTTAATCATCCTTGGTACGTATGTGAAATATTGAAACACTCTTGGGGTTCACACTTCCCCAACTAAAGTGAAAATGCATTTCAATGTTCTTGGTTTAAAATGGTACATATGACTTGGTGCTAGATGGATGTTACTTCTATTATCATAAAAGATTGGATATGTGTCAATGTCCAAGTATATCTTCATTAGAAACTCAGTAATCCACATTAAATCACATGTAACTTGATCTAATTCTCTATACTCCAACTTTGTGAAAGATAATGATCTACAGTTGGATACCTTTCATGGAGCTACCTAGCATGAAAGGTGTCCAAGTATACTCCTTCTATATTCATTGGAATCTCACCAATGTACATTAGGATAATCTTTGACATACATATCTTTTAGAAAGAGTACAATAATACATAATTTATAGTCGATTTGAGATAGCTTATAATTTGCCTTACAATTCATAATATGTGATAGCATTTCAACTTCATAAGCTATGTTGAGTCTAATTGTTGTTGCATAATTCGAAGAACCTAGAATCAACCTCTACAAGACTACATCCTTCATTGGCTTCTCTATAGAGCTTACATTTAGATTAACTTCCTTATGAAATGGGCTTGAAATGTAGCATCCAAATCTATCAAGTAGGTTTAGAACATCCTTTGCATGAGCATGATACCTTCTTCTTTGTACACAATCTCCAACACCAAAGATTCCCATTTCCTTGCCGAATGTTTCCTTCATCAACTCAATGTTGTTTATATCACTTTCTATAATGATAAAATAACCTACATATACTTCACATACATAGTCTAAAAAAATCTCATCTTTGGTTTATGAGGAGGGATGGAACTACCTTAGATTGATCGTAACCACATTTGATCAAATAATCTACTAGTCTCTTGTGGCTTTTGCAACTTGGAAACATGATGTGGAAGGTTCTTTATAGCAGATTTTAATGCATGTTCCATGTATACCTCATCCTCTCTTGTGGCTTTTCCAACTTGGAAACATCATGTGGAGTGTTCTTTATAGAAAACTGTAATGCATGTTCCATGATGATCAAGAAATATGGATTTTGTGTTGATATATTTTGATAGTGATGTGTATGAACACACTTAGGACCATCAAGGCACTTTCTTCATCTTTAGGATGTTATTTTCCCTATACACGCCTATAACCCTAATGGTTCACATATCCTTTTACAAGCACTTGGTTATTCATTCAATGTTGTGTTGTGCTCAAAGCTTCTTCTTCTTCTACTACTACTTGTGCTATTTGTGTGCTCCAAAAGACCTCAAACTCCAAAAATTGGTATCATAGTAGGTCGTCATGTCATCAAGGAGATCGTCAACACCCCTCCGATCACAGTCTCAAAATTGCATGAAAATTGGTCATCATACTCATCATGATTAGTAGTTCAGAATAGCTTCATTAAGTGGTGTCAAAATTATGATATAAGCTCATTTCAGCCTCCAAATACACTATCACATATGCTTATGTAGGAAATTTTTTCCTTTTGTGTCAAAAATATATACAACTTTTGGTTTGCTAGTACAAGCAACATGCTACAAGTTTAGCAAAGCTTGATAGGGTGATTCTATTCAACTTTTGAGATATAGTCATTGTCCTCCATCACTATATTTAGTTAGTGCCCATGGCTAAAAGCAATGATGTATTCAATATTTTGGCTCTTGAGGACAAGTTGGATGGTACTAATTGCATGTTATGGGCATATATGATGCATCATGTATTTGTAGCAAAAGTTTTGTGGAATATTGTGCGAGGTATTGGAAAACACCCTACTAAACTTGTGAATATAGTTATTGAAGGTGATGGAAATGGCATTGAAGATGATGATATTTAGATTCCTACTCGTGCTACAGTTCTTGTTGTACCTACTATAGAGAAACTTCATTGGGATGGCAGAGATGCTCAAGCACATGCATTGATAACCTTGTCTGTCAAACATGTCATTATCCCTCACACTCTCTCTTGCAAGACAACAGGGATGCTTCAGATACACTTACAACCTTACACTAAGCAATACGTGTTGCTCCTGTTGCTAACCTTTGCAAACAACTCGAGAGTAATCACATGAATGAAGGATATTTCTTTTACTAAGATCAAAGATTTGAAGGAACATTTTATTTATATTGATGCACAATACAACCCAATGCTTCTGTGCAAAATCCCATAGAGTGCGCGATCACAAAATACAAAATACCCAAGGGTCTTGTTGCTGCCAGCCTTCTCTACACTAGACCTCCACCTTCTCCAAGCCTGCACTTGTGCACACCTTGCACCACGCTTCCAATAAGGGGGAGGGATGGACACCTTCTGTCGGCACGTGCACAACTTCAATGGGACCTTGGGATCTTTAGTGGTATATCTTAGCCCTTCTCTGCACACTTCTTAGTCACTCTTCATGCACACCTTGCACTTCACTTCTCTACGTCGCACATTGTGTGTCTCTTCCGCTTCTCTCTCTTCCTAGTCTAGACTATGCTCACCTTTCTTAGTCCTCCAAGAATAGTCCTTGCCTTGATTTGAGTGTCGATTAACGTACGCTCCTGACTGCAAGAGTATCTTGGTGCTCACTTTGATGTCCCAAGATTGTCTCTAAAAGTGGGCAGCCAATGAATCCCTGTTTTCTTCTGTAGTGACTTTAGACTAAAGCAACAATTTTAATTGGGGGGCCATACTTTCACTTCTGTGTACCCTGCCGCTTCACATTTTGCCTTTTAATTCCTCAAATGTGCACCTAAGAGAGGGTTCACCTGAACCTTCCAAAACACTTTGAATCTTAGAGAAATTTCAGAAATACCTCTCCAACCTGCAACCAACTTTCTGCGGTTATACCCTTTGTGACAATTAATTGTGCACTACCTATGTACCTTAACACCCGAACTTTGAACACTTTGACTTCATCCATGTTGACTTTGACCTTGAACATGTTGGGTTTGATCGCTTTGGCTTTGACTATGGTTGTCTTTGATCCATACGACTTTTATGCGCTCAACACTTGCCCACCACCTAATGGGCTCTCTGTCTCAGAGAGTGACAGCCAAAACTCTGACCAACAATGACACCATGTTCATGTATTGCAAAATCTTCAAAAGGACACGAGCAGCTACCAAGTCCACCAGGAGCAGTAGAAAACAATACAAGACTAGAGAAGAACCAAAAGTAGAGAGGTTGCATAGAAAAGCAAAGGATGGCGAATGGAGAGTAGGAAGAAGGGGGAAGGGAGGGCTGAGGGGGCTGAGATTGATAGGGCAGGGAGGGTTAAGGATGGGGCTGGGTAGAAGGGTAAAGGGAGGGTGAGGGAGTAGGATTATAGGCTCTGTAGAGGGCCAAAATTATCAAACAGTAGAGCTACAGGGGGTGCATATGGGAAATTGTGAAACAAAAGTAAAAACAAAGTGAGAATAGACTATGTGGACCATGTGGGTAATGAAAAACCTGTGAGAGATGTGCTCAAAATATGTGGGTTTTGACCAAAAGTCATGGAAAAGTGGGAGGTTGGAAAAACTAAGGCCGAAAATGACCCCAATTTTGAAAAAAAAGGCCATCCGAGGCACAATCTAGAGCCAAAAGCATGGACCATAGAAAATAAAATATAGATATATTTTAGGGGGGGAATGGTGGGGGGATAGTGGGGGGTGGGTGGGGGGTGGTGGGGGTGGGAGGGGGAACGGTGGGGGGTGGGTTGGGGGTGGGTGGGGGGTGGGTGGGGGGTGGGTGGGGGGGGTGGGTGGGGGAACGGTGTCGGAACAGTGCGGGGTGGGTGGGGGAACGGTGGGTGGGGGGGGGCAGTGGGTGGTGGGTGGGGGGGGCAGTGGGTGGGGGGTGGGTGAGGAGACGGTGGGGGGGACGATGGGGGGTGGGTGGGGGTGGGTGGGGGAACGGTGGGTGGTGGAACGGTGGGGGGTGGGTGGGGGAACGATGGGTTGTGGGTGGGGGAACAGTGGGGGGTGGGTGGAGGAATGGTGGGGGAACGGTCGGGCAACGGTGGGTGGGGGAACGGTCGGGGAATGGTGGGTAGGGGGACGGTGGGGGGACAGTGGGGGAACGGTGGGGGAACGGTGGGGGAACGGTGGGTGAGGGGGCGTTGGGGGGTGCGTGGAGGGGTGGGTGGGGGGGCAGTGGGGGTGGGTGGGGGGACGGTGGGTGGGGGGTGGGTGGGGGAACAATGGGGGTGGGTGGGGATGGGGGTTGGTGGGGGGCGGTGGGGGGGGTGGGGTGGGGGAACGGTGGGGGGTGGGTGGGGGGTGAGGGGCAGTGGGGGGTGGGTGGGGGAATGGTGGGGGAGTGGTGGATGGGGGGTGGGTGGGGAGATGGTGGGGGGTGGGTGGGGAGGCAGGGGGGCAGGGGGGGGGAGAGAGAGAGAGAGAGAGAGAGAGAGAGAGAGAGAGAGAGAGAGAGAGAGAGAGAGAGAGAGAGAGAGAGGAGAGAGAGAGAGAGAGAGAGAGAGAGAGAGAGAGAGAGAGAGAGAGAGAGAGAGAGAGAGAGAGATGAGAGAGAGAGAGAGAGAGAGAGAGAGAGAGAGGAGAGAGAGAGAGAGAGAGAGAGAGAGAGAGAGAGAGAGAGAGAGAGAGAGAGAGAGAGAGAGAGAGAGAGAGAGAGAGAGAGAGAGAGAGAGAGAGAGAGAGAGAGAGAGAGAGAGAGAGAGAGAGAGAGAGAGAGAGAGAGAGAGAGAGAGAGAGAGAGAGAGAGAGAGAGAGAGAGAGAGAGAGAGAGAGAGAGAGAGAGAGAGAGAGAGAGAGAGAGAGAGAGAGAGAGAGAGAGAGAGAGAGAGAGAGAGAGAGAGAGAGAGAGAGAGAGAGAGAGAGAGAGAGAGAGAGAGAGAGAGAGAGAGAGAGAGAGAGAGAGAGAGAGAGAGAGAGAGAGAGAGAGAGAGAGAGAGAGTTTTTTTAATAAATTTAGCCTCTAGGGACCTTTTTCTAGGGGGGGTTAAAAATACCCTGAAATTAAAAAGAAAAAATGCTTAGAAAATCCAAAAAAAAGCAAAAAATTCAGGAAAAATTCCCAAAACATTTCCTAGTATTTCTAAGCCATTTTGCCACTCAAAACCACAGAGAGCTTCCTTTATATGTGCATTTATGAAAAAGTGCTAGAGAAAATTCTAAAAATGCCTGAAAAAATCCCAAAAAAATCCCAAAAATTTCCAAAAATTGTACCTATGCAAAGGGCTATGAAACGGTTGCTAATTTTGCTAAAAACTCAAAGAACAAGCACGAAAATGAATAAAAATACTAAAACTTAAGCAAAAATGACATGAGAAGGCTATGTACAACCTGGACAAATTTTGCAGGTTCCAGGTGATCCATAAATCTTCAAATGTGTTGATGATAGGCCGTGAGCCTTGATATTTTGACTAAGAGAAACTCCTCCATAATCTCCAATTGTACTGCACTTCATTTGTTTTGTCTTCTTATCGCGCACACTGATCATCTGATTGGGGTACCCTAAATCTTTCATCAGAATATAATCTCCTCCATACTACATCTTTTGTATCTTTGTTTCAACAACTATATAACTTAATCTCCAAAATTTCATTTTTACTATTCCAGCTTCTTCATCCCATGGAACCCTCTATTTCCCAAGACTTGGAGGTACTCCTTCCACATCCTTGTATGTCTTGAACTTACTAACATAAAAATTGACATAACAAATGATATCCATACCAGTATCCATAAAAAAATGGCCATTGGCATATGATTTGAAGTAGCTTCATCACCGCTGTACTTAAGGGCTTTTCTTTTCTTCTCTCTGCTATGGCCTGTGACTGAGACTGTCTCACTCGAGTCAGTAACCTGAATGATGTCCTCTTTTTCTTCATGTGCTTCCTCTCTACTTGAGTTTGGAAAAATTCCATAGCAGGAAGATGGGTCTTCTCCATGGAGCCAAGCCAACATGTTTTCCTCTTCATATAAATTTGCTTCTTCAAATAGATGTGCTTCTGGGTTGTCCAACAATTCTTCTTCCATACAAATACCAATTGTTTGCATCATGCTGGTATGTCTTTGGTTGTCTGGACCTTCTTCTAAAATTATCTATTGTAACTCTTTCCCCTCTTGCTTTACCCACATTGTGTCCTTACCCCAGTCATGTGGTACATTGGCATGCCTTAACCAAGGTCTCCCAATTAACAGAGCAAAACTTCCTTCTACCTGTGGTAGCCTTAAAACAACAAAATCCAAGTTAAAGATGGTACCTTCTATCTTGATTGGGACTCTAGGGACCACTCCCATAGGCCTTACTATGCTTTGGTCTGGCAGTGTTACAGTTAAGTTGGCAGGTCTTGAAGGGTGTAGTCCAATATTTTTCATGGTATGTTCAGGCATCAAGTTAATGCTAGAACCACCATCCACAATAACTCCTTGGAACTCATGACCTTTGATAGAGACTGTTAGCTGAGGGCTCTTATAATCTGTGAGGGGTGCTTCCCCTACAATTTTATCTTTATGCATAACAGGAGCCTTTGCCACTAAGCTTGTTGTGGAAGCCTCATCAATTATCTGCAAGAGTTCTGACCTGAATTTCCCATCCATCTTTATTAAATAAAAAATACTGACCTCTTTTTCATGGACTTGAGTAGTCTTGAAGCTTCTGATTCCTTAAGAGTATGGGCTTCAATTGACTTATCAAACTCCTCATGAGCCCTGCTGAATGCATGTCCAATGGCATCTCTGGTACCTATGAGATTTTCTTTTTGCCTTGTATCTGCACATGTGGTGGCTTTGTATTCAGATGTCTCTTTGTCTTTGTTCAATCCATTAATCCTTTGATTCTTGACCTATTTCTACTTGAGCCTTCCCCTTGCTTCTTGTCTGCACTCTAAAAGATTCAATTTCTTCTAATTGCACCACCCATGTAGATGATGATGGCTCATTGACTTGATCTAACATTTCTTCTTGCGCACAGAAATCATTTGAATGTGGGGCCCAGATGAAGATGCTTGGTTCTTAGGACAACAATTAGTATAGTGGTCTCTGGCCTCTGGGCAGTTCCTACAAGGAGGGGTAATTTTTGGGAGAGTGCATCTACTTTGGTAATGCCCACATTCTCCACATCTGAAACAAATAATTGGCCCCTAGGCCCATTTCCAAAATTATTCCTCTTTCTAGGGTTGTAATTGTTACCTTGATTAGGTGCAGTCGCCATCACATTTGCTGGTGGTAGGGGTCCTCCTTGTGTCCAATGTGTTGTTGCAGGCATTCCTCTTGATTGATATTCTTGGGCCTCATCACCAACTTTCTTGCATAGTTGGCAAGTTACACTTAACAGAGGACATTCACTTACTACATGAACGTTCTTGTTGCACATCGTACACCATAGCCCACTTTTGATGCCACCCCCTTTGAGTTCCTACAACTCTTGTCAAAGCTGAGCCAGTTCTTCTACTTGGGCTTCCTCTTCCTTCTGTAGCTTCAATGCCTCAATCTCCTTCCTCAACTGAGTAACAACATTCTCCTCCTCTTTGTGGGGCTTATTCCTTTTTAAGCCCTCCAGCTCTTTCCTTAGCTGGATTACTAGATCTTCAATTTCTATAGAATAGGGTAGTTGAGAAGAAATTGTTCCATATTGTTGCTTTATTTGCTCCAGTCATGTAGTTGTGTTGATGAACTCCTCTATGGAGGCTATTGGCAACACTAATTCCTTGAGTTTACATTGTGTGGTCACTGGAAGTGTCTTAGCTAACCATTTCTTAATAAAAAATCATGTGGAGGATCTGGCAACTTAGCCATTAGTGCCTTGGCCCTAGTTACAAACTCTGGAAACTTTTCACCTGGACCTAGTCTCAAGTTTTTTAATTCCTCTATGATGATCTCAGTAGTATTTTCATGCTTGAATTGAGTTTTGAATGCATCTTTCATTACGTCCTAAGTGGTGAAATGGTTCTCAGCAAACTGGCTGAACCATTTATCTGCTATCCCTTCTAATATGGCAGGGAAGAGTATCAAAAAGGCATCCTCTCTTCCCATCAAGCCTCTTGTTTTGCATAGTGCTAAAAACCTCCTAATATGCTCGTCCGGATCTTCTTGAGCTAAGCCTTTGAAAGAAGGAGATTTTATATTTAATCTTTAAAGTAGGGTTTCCAAATCTACCTGACCTGCCATGCTCTTTACTGATGAGGTTGACGAGAGTGGACTGGAGCATCTTCTAATAGCCTTCCTTCTTGTTGCTTTGTAGGTGATCCTCAATGTTTGAGACTGGGTTGCAGTCATGAGCTGTTCATAATCCTCTTTAAGCTAAGAGAATTGATAAGGAAATTTACCTCTTAACCCAATGAAGTAGCACTGTAGCAATGTCGGCACTTGAACTCTTCTACACTTTGCACTTTGCTTCTCCTATGCTCACATCTCCTTGGAGTCCCACCGGGCATGCCAAATTTTGTTGGGGGATTCTTGTTCAAAAAGGGATTTGAGTGTTTGTAGGAGAAACGGGAAAGATAAGAAGAAAGATACACACTAGAAGCCTCTATCGATTGATTATAAGAAGACAAATACAGTGGTGATGCACAATACAACCCAATGCTTCTGTGCAAAATCCCACAGAGTGCGCAATCACAAAATACAAAATACCCAAGTTTCTTGTTGCTATCGGCCTTCTCTGCACCAAACCTCTACCTTCTTCAAGCCTTCACTTGTGCACACCTTGCACCAAGCTTCCAATAAGGAGGAGGGATGGACACCTTCTGTCGGCACGCGCACAGCTTCAATTGGACCTTGGGATCTTTGGTGGTATACCTTAGCCCTTCTCTGCACACTTCTTAGTCACTCTTCATGCACACCTTGCACTTCACTTCTCTGCATCGCACACTGTGTGTCTCTTCCACTTCTCTCTCGTCCTAGTCTAGACTATGCTCACCTTGCTTAGTCCTCCAAGAATAGTCAATGCCTTGATTTGACTCTCGATTCATGTACGCTCCTAACTGCAAGAGTATCTTGGTGCTCACTTTGATGTCCCAAGATTTTCTCTAAAAGTGGGCAGCCAACAAATCCGTATTTTGTCCTGTAGTGACTTTAGATTAAAACAATAATTTTAATTGGGGGGCCATACTTTCACTTCTGCGTACGCTGCCGCTTCACATACCTTCATATTTTTCCTTTTAATTCCTCAAATGTGCACCTAAGAGAGGGTTCACTTGAACCTTCCAAAACACTTTAAAAACACTTTGAACCTTAGAGAAATTACAGAAATACCTCTCCAACCTACAACCAACTTTTTGCAATTATACCCTTTGTGACAATTAATTGTGCACTACTTGTGCACCTTGACACCCAAACTTTGAACACTTTGACTTCACCCATATTGACTTTGACCTTGAACATGTTGGCTTTGACTGCTTTGGCTTTGACTATGGTTGAGTTTGACTGTGGTTGACTTTGATCAAAACAACTTTTATGGGCTCAACAACAAGCTATAAAAAAATTGGAGGAACTCCTTAACTCAATTGGTTGTCATGGTGGAAACATAACCCTAGTTGTTAAAAAATTTGGGGAATCTCAAGACAGTTTACAACAAGTGTCAATGGTAGGGAATAAAACAAGACATTTTTTTAGAAGAGGTACTAGCACTCAAAGTAATGAACATTATGAGCTGTGGAAAGACATATGCATGATTACAATAGACAATGATTCTCAAGTTGATCTTTGTAATAAGGGAAAGAAGGTTTGGTCATTCTTAGATAAGTTGGTAGGCTTAATGGGTCTTACTAGCTCTAGTGATATTCAATGTCAATTGTTTCAAGAGACATTAGTGGAGTTCACGAACTGTTTCATTCAATCTTAGGGAGAGAGCAATATAACACACTACATTGTAAGTCTATATGATCTTTAAAATTGTTCATTGCACTTACTTTTTTCCAATGTACTTAACAATTTGTAGCATATTTTATTTGCACATGGAGCAGTTTTCATGCATCGATATGGGTCATTGGAGATTTTTAGTACCCAAGGAGTGGAGAAGTCACACTACAAAGCAAGAGGTGTGTACTTCAAAAACATGCGACATGGTGGTGGTCCAATGCAATCAGACTATATGGAGGAGATGTTTAATTGGTTTTATCGCACTACATTCACAAGAAATGTTTTTGTGGAACGAGTTAGGGAGTCACATTTGGCAGAAGTTGTGAGGCGGATGCAACACAACATTGCTAGTGAGAAATGGAGTTCATCATTAGGACCTCTCCATCATGCCCAGTGGCATGCTAAAAGACAATGAGAAGGCTTGGCTTGGAAGTAAAGTGAAATCAATATATTCCATTATGTGGTAAATCATAGGATTAATATAAACCTGATATCATGGCGAGGAGGATTGTTATATTGGAGAGTGCTTCTGATGGAGAACCATCGACTAATGAGGAAAGCAACACTAAACCACCATGGAATGAAGTGCACATTCCAACGAGCCATAGGGTAACACATGGAGGCAAAACACTTCCACAGGGACAAGGCCAAATACCAACAGAGGAGGAAAGGGAGCAAAGTCAACATGCACGTCAACAAGATAATGTGGCAGATGAAGTTGGACCCTCACATCAAGCACATAGGAGGAAAAAGAATTATCAACTATGACGTAGACCTCAACGACAACCTAACATACCTCCCAATGCAAGAGCTCCTCAAAGAGAACGGACACACAACAGATCATTTGTAGTGATACGACAGTCAGAAATCAGTTGAGCTTCTAATACCACAAAGAGCATTTGCAAGAGTGGTAAAGGAAGAACTACAAAGCTATTGTGCAGGTTTACGAATACAAGGGATAGCACTTGAGGCACTTTAAGAGGCAACAAAGGCCTACCTCATCTCCATGCTTGAAGATTCTAACCTATGTGCTATCCATGCTAAGAGAGTAACCATACAACCCAAAGATATTCAGCTAACAAGAAGAATTAGAGGAAATAACCCATAACCTTTATATCTTGTCTGCAAATCATATTTTGCAATGAAGTTCAATGATTAATGAAATGTTTTGTCTTCAGTTATTGTCTATTTTTTAATCTCTTTCTCTCCCCAACTCTCTACCATACGTGTTTGAGTATTATTACTTTTGCCTTCACTAGTTTATTATGGACTGTCTAAGGTTTCATTGGATACTTCTTGGCCTCATTAGCTCTTGTTCTTGACTCCATATGAATGTATTCACATAGGAAAGTCATCAAACAGGCTAAAAAATGCAAAAAAAAACCCAGCAATAGAAACACGGGATTCAATCCTGCAAAAGTTTTGCAAGCCTGAATCCCGCGTTTCTATGGCTGTGGTTTTTTTGCATTATTTAGCATGGGTAAGCACATTCACCACTTTTCATGACTTCGGTAAGGTAAGTTCATGACTTGTTCATGGTAAACTGGGAATATATAACATGTGTTGGAACATCAAGCTTACACTATGCTTGAGGTGGATTTGATCTACATCAAAGGCTATCGCGTCGAAAGAATATCCGTTGGAGAGTTCTTTTTTTATGCTCATTTATTGTATTTTTTTGAGACATTTTTGATGGTTCACGTTCTAAAAACCTTGAGCTTTACACATGTAAAGGTAGAAAGATAGAGCCCAAATCCCACGAATTTGTGGTGGTTGAAGTTGCATTCAATCAAGCAATCAAATCACCTAAAAGTAGATCAAACTAGATCTTGACTTTTCTTAGATTGTAGGAAAGTGAATTGATTCCCTCCAACAACCATTCCCACCTTCATTTGAACTCAAACTTCACTTGTAGAAGTCGTGGAACACTCTTAGAGTCTATATAAAGACTTGAAATCACTTGTACATTACATGGAAGCAATATACATACACTTGTGACCATCATTGTCTTGCTCCTTCAATTCTCTGCATCATCTTCTTCGCCAACAGTAATCTTACAAAGGTTGCTGCGCTCTCTGTAGAGCTCCAATTTGAGTGCAAAATCACGCATTGGAAAGGTATTAGTGTCTAGTCTATGCCTATAAATTTTAGAACCATTTAGTTCTGTAGGTTGAAAGAAATCTGAGTTTTTCTGTCTCGGGGTCAATCTCTATGCATTCCTGAAAAATAGGAAGTACCACCGGTGAATGTCGCATTCATTCCTAGAGCATATTTTGCTTATTCCTTATACTTTTGTGCATTCTATATACTCAACCCTATGTCTATCACTGCCATAATAGGATTTTTTCTAATTGTAATCACACTGGTCGCTATGGGCATTTAAAGTTCATTGTCTCTTCCATAGATAGTAAGTTTTTTGAGCTAGTCGACCCGCAAACCTATCTGTTTTGTATCAACTCATTCTCTTTGATGCTCCAAAGTACATAGTGTGTTTCTTTGCACTTATCGCATGCCTATAAAGTCTATTTGAGTCTTTTCAGTGGTATGAGAGCTCGATCAAGATGGGTGACGGCTTTCCCTCAATGATCCAGAAGCTTGATCGACACATCTACGTGGCTTGGAAAATCAGAATGGAGGCCTATTTGCAAGGTAGAAATCTTTATGGAACTGTAGCAAGTGATGAAGCTATGCCTATTCCAAGATCCAAAGGAGGACCTACACAATAGGAGACAGATAAGCTCACACTTTGGTGCGCAAGGGATGCTCAAGCAAGGTCGTACATACTAAACTCTATATCTGACTTTCTATTACCACATATTAGAGGATGCAAGACATCTCAAGAGGCTTGGGATGCCCTCGAGACTTTCTTTTCTGCTAGTACGAAAGCAAGAAAGAATCATCTTTGGAACGAGTTCAACCAAATGAAGAAGACACCTAAACAAACCATCACAAAGTTTGTTACCAAGGTCAAGGAGGTTGCGGATTAGTTAGCATCCATTGGAGAGCTGATTGAAGAAGAGGTCATCATGAGGCAAATTCTCAATGACATTCGAAGTGATAAGCAATGGCAATCCTTCACGATGGCTTATGATCTCATCATGGATGTGCAAACTCCAGACTGCAACATCTTTCTTGGACAACTCTTCAATCAAGAAGCCAACAATAGCATAAAGGAAGGTAACTCTTATCATGGTAATTCAACTAGTCCTCTATATGCAGATAAGAAGGATAAGAAGCAGAAAGGCAAGAAGAAGGAAGAAGATGAAGAAGAGACTTCTCAAGCCAACTTTACAAGCAAGAGCAAGTGGAAAGGGAAGAAGAAAGGACCAACAAGACAAAGCCAAAGGTCAGAATGTTCAACCTTGTGCCATATGTGATAAGACTAGAAGCTATAATAGAAGGGACTACAACAATTATTCAAAAGATCAACCACATGAAGACTCATTGCTTCTTATGAATCTAAGCCACAAAGAAGGTAAAGAAGATGATCATTTGTTCTACATAGATTCAGGATGTTCGAATCATGTTGTAGGCAACATTGCTCTTCTATCTGATTTGGAAAGTCCAAAGCATAGACATGAAGTGCAAATAGGGGATGACACGAAGCACAATGTGGAGAAGATTGGTAATGTTAAAGCTTCAAATGTACCCACTATCACTAAAAACCTAATAAGTGTAGGCCAAATAGTTGAAAAAGGCTTGCAAGCTAGGTTCACCCAACATGGAGCTTTTGTGTCAAGGCTTCAAAAAGATAGCCCGAGGTGAGAAGCATGGTAGGCTCTTTACTTTTGAAGTAGGAGAAACCAGGAACATCGCTCTATTCAACTTTGGGTCTCAAACCCTAAGTGAGCTTGAAGTGTGGCATAAGAGACTTGCTCATGTGAATGAAAGAACCTTGAAGGATATATGCAGGGATCAAAGTGTTCTAGGACTGCCGAACATATCAAAGCAACACATGATCAACAGGTGTGATGCATGTCAGATTGGGAAGGCACAAAGACAACCATTCAACCACAAAGGCTACATCCACAATAACTTATTGGACTTAGTACATACAAATGTATGGGGACCAAGTCAAGAACCTTCATGGGCATGATCAAGGTATTACGCCTCATTTATTGATGACCATAGTAGATGGAGTGTTCTATAGTTTATCAAGATTAAGAATGAAGTGTTTGATTTCTTCAAGAAGTATCTTGCACATGTGGAGAATCATACAGGTAGATCATATAAGAAGCTCAGATCTGATGGAGGGGGAGAATACTTCTCCAAAGATTTTGATGAGTTCTTGTAGGAAAAAGGTATCAAAAGGGAAGTGACTACCAGGTACTCTCCTCAACTAAATGGAATTGCAGAGAGGAGAAACAAGACACTCGCTGGATCAGCCTGAACAATGCTTGAAGAGAAGAAGTTGCCACATTATCTATGGGTAGAAGCTATTTCAACTGTTGTGTGCCTTGTCAATAGACTACCATCCAAATCACTTCAAGGTATGACTCCTTATGAAGCATGGCATGGAAGAAAACCTAGTCTTGGACATTGCAAGGTTTTTGGTTGTTCAGCTTATGTTCATGTACCATCACAAATAAGAGGTAAGCTAGATGAAAGGGCAACAAAGGCAGTGTTTATTGGATATGATTCAACTCAGATGGGTTATAGGTTCTTCAATCCTTCAACCAAGGAATTCACTACAAGTAGAGATGTTGTTTTTGAAGACACAGGTCTTGGTATGATGAAGACAAACAAAAGGTAACACTACCATATGATCTTGATTCTGACTCTCATCAATTAGGAAGCAAGCATGATACATAGGTCCAGGATCCAAGAAGTGATACAGACGATGACCGAGATGAAAGAGAAAAGGATTACAAGCTATGGAAGTCAAGAGGCAAAGAAAAGATGCAAGAGGTTGGAGAACGCTCCAAACAAGCACCTAGAAGATCAGCAAGAGAGAAGAAACAACCAGAAAGGTATGGATATGATTCCACATTTGTTATGAAGCATTCAATATACTTGGCAAAAGACTCTATTTCAGAGGAACCCTCAACCTATGAAGACACAAAGGGAAACCCTAATTGGGAAAAGGCCATGAAATAAGAGATAGATGCATTGAAGGAAATGGACACTTGGGATTTGGTTCTAATGTCACCAAATCAAAAGGTAATTTGTTGCAGATGGGTATATAAAGTTAAAAGAAACTCAAATGGATCAATTTGCAGGTACAAGGAAAGATTAGTTGCCAAAGGATGCTCCCAACTCATGGTATAGACTATGAGGAAACATTCTCACTAGTTGCAAAGATGACTACAATCAGGACATTGATAAGTGTTACAGTAGCTGCTGCAAGGTATTGGAGACTCCTCCAACTTGATGTGAAAAATGCATTCTTAAATGGTTGGATAAATGAAGAGGTATATATGTCACAACCACCATGTTTTGAAAACCCTAATCATCCATCTTAGGTTTGCAAACTTAAGAAAGCATTGTATGGATTGAAACAAGCTCCTAGAGCTTGGAATTACAGGTTGTTTACATATCTTCAAGATCAAGGGTTCAAAGCTAGTAGTTCAGATCCTTCTCTATTCATCAAAAGGGATCACAATGAGGTTATCTATCTATGTGTATATGTAGATGATATTATTGTGACATGTGATCATCTAAATGGCATTCAAAGGATCAAGAGACACATGCAAGAGGAGTCCAAAATCAGTGACCTAGGTGAGCTCTCATATTTCCTAGGTATGGAGGTGATATACACAGATGAAGGAATGTATTTGACTCAAAGAAGATACATTCAGGATCTTCTTCTCAAGTTCAAAATGAAGAACACTAAACCTGCAGGTACACCTTTGGAGATGAATCATAAACTTAGTGTTTATGAAGATGAGAAAATTGAAGACATTAAAGAGTATCAAAGCTTGGTAGGTAGCTTGATATATTCTACTCATACAAGGGCAGACATCTCATATAGTGTGGGAATGCTTAGTGAGTTCATGCACTCACCAAGAAGACCACACATGGATGCGGCTAAGAGAGTACTTAAGTATCTCAAAGGTACAATCAACGAAGGTATATTCTATCCTTATTCTTCATATTTGGATATCAAAATCTACTCAGATGCAGATTGGGCAGGAGCTAAGGATGATAGAAAGAGTACATCTGGTTACTTAGCTTTTGTAGGTTCGAAGCTAGTGTCATGGAGTTCCAAGAAGCAACCAACATTTGCTTTATCCTCAACTGAAGCAAATCATAGAGGCTTGAACCATAGCAACTCAAGAGGTAATATGGTTAAAAGCATTGTATATAGATTTGGGACATGCTTGGTATGTGCATGGAAAACAAGACTCATGACGATGTCCATGCAAATTTGGTTGTCACACTTCAACTATGTTGCCTCCTATCCTTGTATTCCGATATGCCATAGGATCCTCCTTATCCATACTTCTTCACATGCTGCAACACCTACAACTTTGTACTCAGCTTCAGTAGAAGATAATGCTACAATTAGTTGCTTCTTACTAATCCAAGAGAAGATCCCTCATCCTAAAGAAAAGAAATATCCAGAAACTGATTTTTTGGTTTCAATATCTCTTGTCCAATCAGCGGTTCCTTTCACATACCTAAGTATTTGCATGCTTGCCTTCCAATGAATTTGGGAGGGCTTATTACAAAACCTCCTTACTACTCCAAGAAGATAAGAGATACGTGGTCTACTATTGCATAAGTAGATGAGAGTTCCAAATATCCAACAACATAAGAGATATCTGGTCCTATATCTTCCAATATCTAATAGGGGTGAAGTATCTTCAACAAATAATTTTGTGTTGACCTCCATAGGTGTAGAAATTTCCTTGCAATCCTCCATGTCAAATGCCTTGAATATTTGTCTTGCATACGTTTGTTGAGAGATGAAAATCTTCCTTGGTTCGTGCCAAACTTCAAGGCCTAAGAAATAATGCATTAAGCCCAAGTCTGTCATTTTAAATTCTGAACTTAGGGCATCTTTCATTTGTTGAAGAAGAGCATCATCATTTCTTGTAATCACAAGGTCATCTACATAGAGTACAAGCATAATTATCTTCCCTCCTCTCTTTAGAACATACAAGTTAGCATCAAAAGCACATCTTTTGAAAGCTAGATCCAAGAGATACTTATCTATCTACTTTTACCATGCTTTAGGGGCTTGTTTCAACCGATATAATGCCTTCTTTAGCTTATATACCTTGTTCTTTGAATGGGGATCCTTAAACCTTGGTGGCTGATACACATAAACCTCCTCCTTCAGGTTTCCATTTAGGAATGCTGATTTGACATCCATGTGATATATAGGCCAATGCTTATGTGTAGCCACACATAATACTTCTCAGATAGCAATCATCCCTGTAGTCAGGGCAGATGATTCTTCAACTTGTGAGTAGCCCTATGCAACAATTCTTGATTTGTACTTTTCTAGTGCACCATCATCCTTGTACTTTAGCTTCTAGACCCACTTCATGCCAGTGAATTTACACTTAGGGGGTCGATCCACTAGCTCCCAAGTTCCATTCTTCATGATATTCTTGTATTCTATTTGCATGGTAGCCCTCCAATTTGGATTTTGGAGTGCCTCTTCCACATTGGTCGGTTCCTTTGCTTGTTCTTGAATGAGACTAGCCATCAAAGCTCTGTTTACAACATGGACGCTTCCCGTCTTTGTTCCTCCATTCTCTATGATCGTCTCGATCCATCTGCAACTTGTTCTAGTGACTGTAGCCCTTTTCCTTGATAATAAAGTGGAAGCTCTCTTTTACTCCTCCACTGCATCTAGATGCTCCTCCTTAAACACCACATCGTGACTCACCATGATCTTCTTAGCCTCAAAGTCATAAAGCTTATAAGACTTCTTATCTTCACTATACCCTAAAAAGATACATTTGATGCTTTTTGGTTGAAGCTTGTTTTTTTTTCCTATCTAGAACATGTACATAACATTCACTTCGAAATACTTTGAAATAGGACATATAAGGATTTTTACCAGTGTAGGCTTCTTGTGGAGTCTTTCCATCAAGTGCCTTGGTGTAGCTTTGATTCAAGATGTAGATAGCAGTGTTGACAACCTCTACCAAAAATTGATTAGGTAAACCCTTTCCCTTCAACATGCACCTTTCCATCTCCATGATGGTTCGATTTCAATGTCTACAACACCGTTCTTTTGAGGGCTATGCACCACTGTGAGTTGATGCTTGATTCCTTTAGTCTTGCAAAAAATCTTCAAAATTTGTTGATGTGAACTCATCACTGCCGTCTGTCTTGAATTTCTTCATCTTCTTCTCGTTTCAATTTCAACAAGCTGAAGCCATTCTTTAAACTTACCAAAAGCTTGAACTTTATCACAAAGGAAGTACGCCCACATCTTCTTGCTATAGTTGTCGACAAGTAACATGAAGTAGGAAGATCCACCCAAAGCTTGTGTAGGCATTTTTCCACACAAATCAGCATGCACCAGGTCTAGAGGATAGCTTGCCCTGTTCTTGCTTTCTTCTGGAAACACTTTCCTCTGTTGCTTTCCCATCTTGCAAGCTTCACATGGTTCCTTCATTTTTGCAATCGATGGTGGGTGTGCAATCATACCCGTCCAATGCATCGCCTTCAGTACAGGGTATTTGATGTGGCTGTAAGGACCACACTTGTAGTGGCTGTAAGAGCCACAACTCATACATGTTGTTCCTCCTTCCTACTGAAAGTAGATTTTTTTTTTATTTGTGGAACATACAACACATTTGAAAGCTTTTTGACATTGCCATTAGAATTAATCAAAGAAACTGTATTTTCTCCCTCTGTAGGACATCTTGCATTGTTGGCTACCTTTTAGTGTGATGGGTTCCTTTAGAGGCTATAAGGAACTATAAAGGTCGTTTCTGCTCATCATGTGACGAGATGCAGCACTTTCCAACACCCATGAGTCATCCATTCCTGAATCTTCAGCTGAGCAGCACACCTCCTCTATTGTAACAAATAAGTCAAGCTCTATATTTGCTGTGTTGGAAGACACCTTGCCCTTGCCATCTTTTGAAGAGCCACTCTTCTCTTCTGCCCTCTTGATGTGACAATCTTGGATTCTATGTCCTTTCTTCTTGCAGTGGAAACATTCTCCCTTGAACTTCTTTTTTTCGTTCTTCTTTTTGTCTCCATCTTTTGAAGAGTTTTCTTTGCCTCCTTTGCCATTTGCTATGAATGCAGCATCTCCTTTGCTGCCACCACTCCTTGCCTTGAGAAGCAACTCCTTCTCCATGAGTAAGGCATTGAATTCTTCAAAAGTTAGTGGTTGAGGTGTGATTTTGAGCAGTTACCAAACCATCAAGCTTAGGTGGACAAATTGGAAGACAATGCTGAGCTAGCTCCTCACTTGACTTTATGCGATGGATGAAGACCTTTGCAGTCTCCCCATCAGCAAATCTTTCAGTTGCTAGCTAATTCTCCAAGTTCTGAATCCATATCTGATTATGAGATTCACAACTATTAGAAGTACTTATAACTAGAGCACATAATGCATCTGCGTTTCTATGTTTCTAAGCATGAAAAATAGACATATTGCAAAAATAGCAAGAGCCTTGATGGTTGAGAAAAATATGCCTCATTGTTATTGGGCATAAGCTGTGCACACTATTGTATACATCATGAATAGAAATCCGACTGCTATTGTACATCAAGTTACAACAGAAGACAAGTTTACAAGTAAAAATTCAAACTTATCACATATGAAAGTATTCAAGAGTATTGTATATGTACATGTTCCAAATGTGTTCAAGATGAAACTTGATCCAAAAGTAGAAAAATGTATCTTTATTGGGTATTCCCTTGAGAAAAATGGATATATATGTTACAACCCCCTCACACAACAATTGAAGGTAAGTAGAGATGTGATGTTTGATGAAATAACAAGCTTCTATGCTAATGCCAAAGAAGGACTTAATCTAGATTCAAATGACAAAGAAAATGCTCAAAATTCAAGTTTATAATCTTAAGTTCTACGTGGACTTGATATTTCATATACCAAAAATTCCAACTCAAACCCTGAAGTGGTGTGATCACGATGCACCACGGATTATCATTTGTGAGAGCTCCATGGCAATGGCCTAATAGTGGAAAAATGAGCTCTTAATGATGAGAATGATGTTGTGCACAAACTGTTGAGATATCAAACTCAACATGTGATGATCCATGATGACACATATCACTTTTTCATTTTTTTGCCATTTACAGTGGTCACACTAGTATATGTTAGGGATACTTCATTTAGATCTACTAGATTTATCTATCGAGAGTGATAGCACATTTATTTCTTGCCAGCTCACTCATTTGTGGACATTAGGATTTTCCTTATGTACTGTTCTTTATATATTGCACTTGTTATATTGTTGTTTTAGGTCATTCTTGTGCATTCCTTTTATGTATAGAAGAAGAAGATCATTCTTCCTTGCCTTAATCTATGTGTGTGCTCGTCTTGGATTTTGAGAGTGTGTGTGTGAGCTCTCTTCCTTATCTCCTTCCTCATGGCATGGTATCAGATCTAGTCTAGCTATAGAGAGCTCATGGAGAAGGTCAACGGTGAAAAGTACATGAGAAGGTGTGGAGGAAGCACGATTCACAAAAAACCTTAGATTCCTACAAAAGTTGGTGTGAAGGTAGAAGGCCTCAAAATATTTTCGAGAGTTATCCCTTTTAGGTTCACTTGTTTTGGTCAAATTTCTATTTCAAAGCCATGTCGATCTCCATTTTGGGCCTGCAAGGTGGGGCCCATAGAAAAACCAAGTCTGTTTGCAAAATTGTAACTTGCGTCCCGTTCAACAACACTCATATATTTCAGATCTAGAATTTCAAGATTTTTGTCTACTATTGATACATAAAAATTGTGTTTTTCTCAGATCCAACTATCACATCATAGTGCCATAGCATTCAAGTTGAAGTACTGCTTGTAGTGTTTTTGTAGTGTTGTGAATTGTTGGAAAAATGGCAAATGCAGATGGAATGAGTCAACTTATGAGCAATAAGCTAGAGAAGAGCAACTTCCATGCTTGGAGATGCAGAATGAAGAGTTTCTTGATGGGAAAAGGCTATTGGAAGTACATCAAAGGAGAGAACGAAAATGCTCCGCAATTACCAGAGAGGAATCAAACTACGGTCTAATTAAGAGCATATGAGGAATGGAATCACAAATCACAAAGGGTAATGTATTAGCTATCTATTAGCATATAGCATAGCATGATTGGACATATACAGGATGGGAAGAATCTGAAAGAGGCTTGGATTAGGTTGGTGACATCGTATGAGACCAATACAAAGGCATCGAAATTGCAACTCAAGAACGAGTTGCATACACTAGAGAAAAAGGGCATGTCGATATGGAGGACGAGAAGGTAAAACATCTTGTTGATGTGTTGCATGTTCCATTTATAATAAAGAATTTAGTTTTTGATGGAGAAATGGTTGATTAGGGATTACAAGTCAGATTCAATGCTGATGGGTTATATGTAGAAGAGTATAAACAAGATGGACGATTGATTGCCAAAGGAAACAAAATGGGTAGGTTGTTCACCTTAAATGTGAAAATTCTTGAAATGAATGCATCCATGTTTGCAACAGGTGCAGGAGTTATTGTTGATATAGAGATCTAGCACAAACGAATTGGACATGCAAACTTGTAGAGGCTGCACTTGATGCAGTCAAAGAAAATTGTCAATGCACTATCAAATTTCAAAGTTGTAGAAATGGAAAAGGTATCTGCAACATGTCAATTTGGTAAAGAGTCAAGAGTATCATTTCTGCATGACAAGCATGTTCGTGAGAATGTGCTAGAAATAGTACATATAGATGTTTGGGGTCCAACAAAGACCACATCTATGGGCGGTTGCAGGTTTTATGTTACTTTCCTTGATGACCATACACAAAAAGTATGGGTATATTTCATGAAAGAGAAGAGTGAGGTGTTCAATCACTTCCAAAATTTTAAAGCTATGGTGGAAGAGAAATAGGGAAGTATATTCAGACATTAAGATCTGATGGTGGGGGTGAATATATGTCAAATGAGTTCAACAAATTTCTAAAAAGCCATGGAATTTGACATCAACTTTCATGTAGGTACACACGACAATAGAATGTCATTGCTAATTGCAAAAATAGACATATTGAAAAAATAGCATGACCCTTGATGGCTGAGAAGAATATGCCTCATTGTTATTGGGTAGAAGCTGTGCACACTACTGTATACATTATGAGCAGAACTCCGACTGTTGTTGTACATGAAGTTACACCTGAAGAGAAGTTTACGGGTAAAAAGCCAAACTTATCACATATGAAAGTTTTTTACTGTATTGCATATGTACATGTTCCAAATGATTTGAGGATGAATCTTGATCCAAAAGTAAAAAAATGTATTTCTATTGGATACTCCCTTGAGCAAAAGGGATATAAATGTTATAACCCACTCGCACGATGGGTGAAGGTAAGCAAAGATGTGGTGTTTAATGAAATGTCAAGTTTCTATGTACATGCCAAAGATGGATCTTGAACCAAATGACAAAGAAAATGCTAAAAACTCAAGTGCAAAATCTCAAGTTTTGAGTGGATCGGATGCATCATCGAGCAATAGTTCCAACTCAAATCCATGGAGTGGAAGATTGCATGGAAATTTGAGTCTAGAAAATTCATCAAATACATCCAAGAAAGGTAAAGAAAAGCTTTTTGCTAGTAGTAAAATATCTACGGGTTTTGAAGACATTGATGGAGATCCAACTAGTTCAGAAAAGAGCCTTGATGAGGAACTTGGATTGTCCAGTGTGAGGACTCCAAGATTCAGAAAGGCACATGTAGATGATACAAGGAGAAGTGACCCAAGACCAAGAAGATATGGGAGGATGTGGAATTCAATGCAGTGATTGAGATATGATAGTTACATGGCTCATCATTGTGCCTACATGACAAAGGTAATACAAGATGTTGAATCCTCTTGTTTTGAAGATGTAATTGGAAATGCAGATTGAAAAAAATCTATGGATGAGGAGATGACTACACTTTATGGAAATGATACATGGAAGTTGGATCCATTGCTACAAAGAAAGAAACCCATAGGCTGCAAGTGGGTTTATAAGGTAAAGCACAATGCTGATGGTAGCATAAGTAGGTACAAAGCACGATTGGTAGCAAAATGATATGCATATACTTATGTCATTGATTATGAGGAAATGTTCAACCCTGTAGCTAAAATGTCTACTGTCAAACCACTTGTTGCATTAGCTACAACAAAAGGATGGACTTTGCATCAGATGGATGTGAAGAATGATTTCCTACATGGAGAGTTATAGGAAGAAGTATACATGGACAAGCCACAAGGATATGAGGATTCAAAGCACCCAGAATATGTTTGCAAGTTGCAAAAGGCTTTGTATGGACTCAAGCAAACCCCTCATGCTTGTCATGCAAAGATTGTTGACTACTTAACCACCATTGCATTTTCTATGTGTGATGCGGATTATTGATTATATGCAAGGAGGGGTGATGATGGCATCACAATTGTGGCTTTTTATGTTGATGACTTGATTACAGGAGATGAAAATGAAGCAAGCATTAAAGAGGTAAAACAACACCTTATGCAAGTATTTGACATGAAAGATCTTGGTGTGTTGTGCTATTTCTTGGGCATTGAGTTTATCCATACAGAAATAGGTATATGGATGTCACAAAGGCAATATGCCTTGAGTATGCTACAAACATATGGTGTGGCTGCTTGTAACCTAATTTCTATGCCATTAGATCAGAATTTGAAGTTGGATACTACATCAGGTGAAGCATTGGAAAATGCTACTATGTACATAAAAATTGTGGGAAGTTTGATATATCTCACAATTACAAGGCTTGATCTAAGCTACAGTGTTGGACTTGAAAGTCAATTTATGTAGGTTCCCAAGAAGACACATTGATGCTCTAAGTCACACTCTATGTTATGTGAGTGCTACTTTGGATTAAGCATTTTTTTATGAAGCTGATGTAGATTTGCAAGTTCATGGATACACCGATGCATATTGGGTCACTAGTATTCCAAATAATAGATCTACTAGTGGTTTTCTATTCTCACTTGGGAGGGTAGCTATTACATGGAGCAGCAAGAAGTAACCCACTATTGCTTCGTTGAGTATAGAGGCTAAGTATAGAGGTGTTGCAATGGAAACATGCGAAGCATCATGGTTAGAGATGGTACTTGTAGATTTAGGTGTGGAAGTGCAAAAGCTGACCATCATCTATTGTGATAATCTTAGAAGCATTTAGTTAGCACAAATTCCTATTTTTCATGCTAAAACAAAGCATATCGATTTACATAAGCACTTAATCTGGGAGAAGGTATTAGTAGGTAATATTTATCTTGTTTATGTGAGGACACATGAGCAAGTTGCTGATATTTTCACTAAATCACTTGGAGCAGAGAAGCTAAAGAAGTTTCGAAGAGGGGGAGTGTTGAGATATCAAGCTGAAGATGTGATGATCCAGGATGACACATATCACTTTTTCATTTATCTGACATGTATAGTGGTCACACCGATATATGTCGAGGATAATTCATTGAGCTTTACTAGATTTATCTACGGAGAGTGATGGCACCTTTATTTCATGCCAACTCACTCATTCGTGAACATTAGGATTTTCCTTATGTACTGTTCTTTATATATTGCACTTGTTGTAATTTTTAGGTCATTCTTGTACATTCCTTTTATGTAATAGAAGAAGAAGAAGAAGAAGAAGAAGAAGAAGAAGAAGAAGAAGAAGAAGAAGAAGAAGAAGAAGAAGAAGAAGATGAAGAAGATCATTCTTCCTCACCTCAATCTATGTGTGTGGTTCCCTTTGATTGTGAGTGTGTGTGTGTGTGTGAGCTCTCTTCCTTATCTCCTTCGTTGCGACACAAACCTGCAAAAAACATGGAACTAGAGGGTAAACGACGAGCATGAACTCAAACTACCTAGGTTTTGGAAGTGTGGTCAAACTTATAGTTTGTGACTAATCAAGATAACGATATATTTTATTACAAAACATATAAAAAGTTTTTGGTCACCATTTGGCCTTTCAGATGAACACTAATGGTAACAATCTTTCACTAAAGGTGAATATGGCCAAACTGAACTATGTGAGAAAAATTAAAGACTGATAAAGGATACCTGAGTGTAAGTATACAGACTATACCTCCCACCTGATCAGTGTGTTAGATAGTGTACAAGTAACTATGGATGATCATGAATCAAGTAACCCTCATAAAGTGAGAACAATGTCGAAAGATTTCATGTCGTAGAGCTTAAGTCAAAGCATCTGCAACATTATGTTGAGTATAAAACTTCTCAAGAATTATGTGCTCAATGGCTGAGCAGTCTCCAATGAAGTGATACCTCACCTCAATGTGCTTAGTCACGAATTCATTTTCTTTATCTGATTTGGGGCAATCGTCCTTGCTCAATTTCACATATGTAGGTAAAGGTCTATTTAATGCCTTGCCATCTTGCATATTGAGCTTGTGAAGTACTTTGAATATGTAATCATTTTAAGACAAATACGTGCATATGTTACTCCTATCACGAGTAATGCACATGCCAAGAATATGCTTGGCATACCCCAAATCCTTCATATCAAATGTATCACTCAACTTCTTTCTAAGCAATGATAAATCATCAACGGAGTTCCCAGCGATCAATATATAATCGACATAAAGTATCAATCATATAAAGATGCCATATGAGCATCTCTTTGTGTAGATACAATGATTCTCATTGCTTTGAGGATAGCCTTGAGACTTCAAGAAAGCATCAAAGTTTTGGTACCATTCCCTAGGAGACTATTTAAGTCCATATAAGCTCTTCTTTAGCTTACAAACTAGAATTTCTTCACCAAAAACTACACAACCCTCTTGTTGTTCCATATAAATCTAATCTCTAATATCTCCATGCAAGAAAGTAGTTTTCACTGAATCCAAGCAAGATGCATAGTGTAGTCATCTTTACTAATGGAGAGAAGTTTTTTTCAAAATCAGCAAGTGGATGCAAGATACATGTAGAATCTTTCAATGGTTGCTAAACAAGAACATTTGGAGACTAATCTGATAAGAAATTCTCTTGAACATCCCTATGTCTATAATTTTTATGCATGCTAACTAGAGGACTAATATCCTTAAAGACAACTCTTCTGACTTCAACGTCCTTAATAGATTGTTTAGGGATCTTAGAATCATTTAAAATGACATCACCACCTCTCATCATTGACTTTGTTTGAGGATCCCACAAGACATATCCAAATTAACCATGTCAACCACCTCCAAGAAAAGTGCATTTTCTCAATTTATAGTCCAAGTTTTGTCTAAGATTCTTGGATATGTGAACATAGACCTCACACCCAAAAACTTGAACATGATCATAATATGGTGGCTGACCTGTCCATAACTCTTGTGCCACTTTTAGACCTTTGGTAGTACTAGGTGAAAGGTTAATCACATGAACTGCAATCAATACTAGTTCTTTCCAAAAGCCTTGTGAAAGGTTTGCATGATGGAGCATAAACTACTCTATCGTGAATAGTTATATTCTACACCATTCTATACTAGGATATAAGGAGTTGTAAAATCTCTAGAAATTCCTCTAGATCGATAGAAAAGGGTGAATTCATGTGAGGTATAAACACCTCCATTATTTGAACATAAAGCCTTGAGCTTAGTTCTTTTTTCAATCTCCATTGAAGAAAGCTATTTTTTAAAAGTAGGGAATATCTTATCGTTCGATTTGATAGGATATACCTAGACTTTTCTAGTAGCATTATCTATGAAAGTGAAAAAGTAAAGAGAACCACCTAATGACCCTGTGGGCATAAGACCACACACATCTCTATGAAGAAGATCTAAAGGCTGAATTGAAGATTCATGTGCATCTTATGCACATTCATAGTTTGATTTCCATATTGACAATGTTCACAAAATAAAAAATTAGTGAAAGATAACATAGGTAAGTGGTTAAAAAGAGAATGATTTTCCATTCCACTACTAGATATGTGGCTCAAATGGCCATGCAAAATACAAGACATATTTTGTTGAGTAATACCTAGCGAGTGTTGTTCTCTAATACAAATAAAGGAATAAAGTGAGACAACTTTGCTTCCTTTTGTAATAATCATATTTTCCTTTGATATAGGAAAGGATTGAAAATCAACAACCACTTTGTAAATAAGGTCACCAAACTGTACGACTCACGTCAAACTACATGATAGCTAAAGCACATGGCTTACATTATGCATAGTGAATTTTGAACCATCAATGAACTACACAACCACATGTCAAATCTCAACAATGTCACAATGCTAAGAATTACCAAGTCTCATGATACCAAGACACTTTGATACATAAGTAGAGAACCATTATCTATGTGGTATAACATGTAAAGGAGCTCCAAAGTCTATCATCCATGTGTGCGAAAGAGAATCAGCCACAAGAGCTCAATGGGCATAGTATTCTCAAGTGTCGACACATCAACATCATCACAAATAGCATTAATCTCTTCTATCTTCACAATCAAAGCAGATGGTGCATGTAACTATTTAACATGCCCATCAACATTTTGTCCTTTACTTTTTTCATTCTTTAATGCTTAGCACTCTTTCTTCATATTTCATTTGTTATGACAATAAAGGCACTCAATATCCCTCTTCTTTGATTTACTTCTACTCATATTCCATTGAACATTGTTTTCCTTGTTCTTGCTCTTGGCACATTGTTTTCTCTTTCCTTCGTAAGAATCATGAACATTATATGCATCTCCGATTCGAGTGCCAACCATAAGCTCTCTATGGATCTCCTCACTTAAGAGTGCCCCACATAAGGCATCATAGACCAGTTTACCACCATGTGCGCTATTGTTAATAACTATGTAATAAATATCCCATGATGATGGTTAGGTGCATAGCAATAAGACTACTTTCATTTCATTATTCTTTCCATTTTCTAAGCCTATAACTAAGAGAATATTTAGATTAGCAACAACACTATTTGTGTCCATGCAAAGGTCATATAGCATTCTCATTAGTACACTTTATTTGATGTGGTTTCTTTTTCGTATTTATTATATAACTTCTTGCAAACCTTCTTTGAACTTTCATAGTCCAATACTCTAAAGTAAAAAATATCTGATAAGTGCACTCGAATAATAGAGCCACCCATTTCATCCAACACATCCCAATTATCATCATCCATGTCAACAAGATTCTTTGAGATTCCATTTACTGGCTTCCATTGCCTCCTTGGAATCAACACATCTTTAATCTGATTCTTCCATAGAGAAAAGTTTGTGCGATCAAATTTTTGAATCTCAAAATGGTCTTTGCCCTACAAGTTATAGCTCCTCTTGATAACGGAGGCACTAGAACCAAATGCACCAAATTTTCTTGAGACCTCTGATGCCATGATGATAGAGAAGTAACTAGAATTGCATTAGAGCTGGAAGAGTCCAAACACAAATTAGGCTCAAGAAAATGACCATGTCCAATTCTCAAAAAAATTTGGTAGGTTCTCCAAAGAAAAATGGATCCATGAACAATAATGACCAATCAAAGAGATTATATGAGAATATATGTGATCACACCACTATGTGTCAAGGAATAAACTCAACCACTATGTAGTTGAAAAATATAAAATTCAAGGCACTTTTGTGATAGTCTTCTCTACAAAATGAGCATATGATCAATGTAGAAAACTCTTGAAACTATAAGTATTAATGTGTAAACCTGCGTAGTGAATCCCTCACTCCACTACATATAACCATTTAACTAAAAGAAGCCAACTAGGTCTCCTACAGCAAGGCTGGATAAATCTTCCACTTGCGTCACGAAGAAACCACAACATCTAGGTGTCTCCTAGTTAAGGAAGCCTCAGCATGACCCTCTTTATCAACATCAAAGGATCTATGCAAATACTTAACTGCTATATCAATGGCCACATGGATGTACATAAGTGGTATCTAGAGGGGCATACATAGTGTGTATGTGCTCAATATTTTGACTAAAATGGCCCCAAAAATCTGAATATAAAGACAAAAAACTAGCTAATAACACCTGCTATTGTTTGTCAATTCCATTCTTTAGGGCCAAAAAACCTACATGAGCTTGTGATGGTTGCTTTCACCACAACTAAAAGCCTTCCAAAAAGCCTCTAAGGAGACTCGAATGCTGAAAATTCAATGATTAAGCTGAATGTAAACTATCAAGGAGATAGAACCTCAAGTGTCTCTAGCTCCAAAACTAATCTTCCGACCAATCTCTCCACCTGTGTAGTCGAAACTACCCCAAAACTACAAATTTATCTTCTAATCTCCCCTATTTCATACCCATATAAACTATCAGGAAATCGATGAAAAGAGCCCAAGAAGAAACTTTGAAGGTTCCAAGATAATGTGAACCTTAAGTATCTTCACTTCTACAATCACCAAGTATCTAGGGCTTAGTGGTAGGAAAATGTACTGTTAAGCCGTCCTTGGGGGAACACTACTAGGATGGGTGACTTTGTCTTCCTTGATCATTGAAGTCCTTCCTTGCATGGAGCCAATAGTGCCAATGGTCACTTTGGTGAATTAGATGACAAGGTGTACATAGTTTAAGAGCAATATGATACCGATTCTTTTGTATATCATCCCCTCTCTTGGGAGTGCTAGAGGAAACATCAATAAAGAACATATAAGCAATAGACAAAGTATCCTCGCTATTGATGGCACACCCCCCACAATGATTCTTTAGAAGAGGAAAAAACTCCTTATTATGTTTACTTTGTAATAGTTCAAACATCTTTTGGTTAGGTATGCCAATCCTTGTAGCCTAGGTTTCTATTAGAACAACAAGGGAACCACAAGAAACAAGTTATTCTTCATGTCTCAATCTACTCATAAGATTAAGGACCCTCTAGATAGTATAGATTCAATGAGAAGGGAGTTATTGAGAATTTCCAATTCCTTCCTTATCATCATTCTTCTTTTTCCTCTTATATCTTTAGGAAGCTTTTTTAATGGGTAAAAAACTTCTAGGTATCTTTGATTAGCCTCTTTCAAAGCAGAAAAGGGGGCAATCCCTCAAGAAAAATGGTAAATAAAAATTCTTTTAGCATGATCCTTTACACATTGAAGCTTCAAAAGAGGCGTACCAAGATGAGGTTAGCCATCTCTAAGGGGAGGAAATCTAATTGAAGAATAATTCTTAAGAGTATTTGATTAGACATCATCAAGGAGATGTCAACATTGCAAGAAACATTCCAGAGCTTTTGCAAAAAAGAGGCATCTAAATAGAATCTAGCAAGTCTGGCCGCATGATACAAAGTATTGCTTTGACAATTGTTCCAATAAGACTAATATTTCTAGACATGTCCCAAAAATCTTGCAAGGAAACAAGATTAAACCGCTCATTCTTCTCACTACCTGAAATGGTATTTCCTTTACTTTGGAATCTATTTTCAGGCCATATTAAAAACTACCATAAGAAGAATCATACAATTCACTTTGTTGATCGCTTGTCAGCAAGCAATTCTAATATAAGATCAATTAGAAAAATACGCATTTAAAAAGGTTAGTTTAATAGGAATTCTCAGTCAAATGGTAACAAAATAATTATTGGGGCTAAATAGCACCTACGAAATAAAGTGAACATAAAATCAAGACACCCCTATGGAAACTCTTCCACTACAATGTCTAGGATTGGTGAAATACCAAGTATGATTGTTGGAAACACGTCTAAGACTAAAATGAAGGCATTTTCTATTCATCTTGAGCTCTTGGAGACTAATAATATCTACGGGGAGAGATGTGAAGCGTCTAAGAACTAATCATCTTGCTCTTGGCAGAATCTATAAGTCCCTTACACTTGAGAGAAATACAATTTATAGCATTCATAGATTATTTCTTAGAATCTTTGGTTGTCTTAGACAAATTCATTGACAACTTATTGCAGTCTAATAATCCCTTCACTTGTCCCTTAGGTTTCTAGATTTTAGAAGAGGGATGCACTTCTTTCGAGGCTTGAGTCATGGGCACATCTTTGTCTTCCTAAGGGTTATCTTACTATTTCTACACATACTAATTGTCACGTTTATCCAATTCAATAGACAACACACTATTAACTTGTTCTTCATTAGCAAGGGGAGAATCAAGCAATGGGCACCGAGTATAGAAAGGATCATGGCTGAATTATTGGCAATTCCCATCCTTCATTGCTATTCTTAAGGATATGTTGCGAGCTATATATACCATTTCTATTATGACCGTCTGTCAGAGTGGAACTATTGTGTCACATGATCATAGCTGGAGATGGTTGAACCCCATCCTAATAGGGAAGATTAAGAAGTAATCCTCAACCATGGATTTTGGGGCAAGTGGTTAGCCCATCGTACTCCTCGTTGGGAGGTCTTGAGTTCAATTCCTAGCATTCATATCAGTGCCTATTTGAGGAACTTGTGCAAGATAGAGGTTAGAAGCCTCATTCGTGGGCACTTGGGATGTGCTTGACCGTGGGTGAGTCTATAAGATGGCCAAGAAGGAAGGCACATGGGCATCTGGACACCAAAGGTAGCTTGGTAAGTCCAAAATATGCCCATGGAGTGGAATTTGAGGCTGGTGCAGGCACTCAAATGTGGAAAGGGGACAAAGTTAGATAGAAGGGTCCACAAGTGAGCGCTGAGGATAATGCTCAATCTAAGGAGGAAGGAATATCACATAATCATAGCAGGAGGTGGTTGAAACCCACCCCAAGAGGGAGGATTAGGAAGTAATCCTCAACCATGGCTTTTGGGGAAAGTGGTTAACCCTTTTTAGGGTGAAAGCATGTTAATGGTTACAAAAAAGTGAAGTCCGAGACATAGTTAATTAGCTGGAAAAACCCAATCCTTCTTAGCTAAACATCATGCAATGGTTATTGAAAGAGGAGTAAAAGCGAGGTGGTGGGGCGAGAGTAGGTGGTAGTATGCATGTTGGAGCGTGGAGCATTCAAGACATGGGTTTTTTTGGCTGCTGCAGTTGGAGAGTCCGCCGCAGTACCTCATCTTGCCTGGGAGTTTTTCTCTGTAGCTGATTGTTGTCTTTGGCAGCCATACATTCATTATGGAGCGTGCAAGGCAGAAATTTTCTTGGTTGTTGTTTGGTTGATCTTGTGCTGTTGTAATAACTCACGACTGAATCTTTCAGCGATTGTCTTGATGGGCGAATCTTTCAGTGATTGTCTTAATGAGCTTTAATCAACTCTAAAGAATCGGTTCTTGCATTTGCTTCAGCTCATTGCACTTCAGGTTCCCAAACTTTCACACTACCAAGAATAGGGTCGACCCAAAAGCTCTATATTGGATATTATTAGCCCAAGTTGAAGTGGAAAACCGACTCTGTTAAGAGCGAGAAACAGATTTTGGAAGCCACCACTAGCATGTATCCTTGGGACATAAAAGACATTACAAAGCTTGAGGCGATTTCTGTGGGTTGCAGAGTAGGAATGCTTTTACAACTCCCTATGTGGAGCATTCATGACGTGGGTTTTTTTGTGTGTTGCATGTTGGAGAGTACGCCGCAGTACCTCATCTCACCTCGGATTTTTTCTGTGTGTTGCATGTTGAGTGGGGAAGAGTGAGAGGGACTCCATCACTATAGGCATTTTTTCTGCACGCTTCATCTTGAGTAGGGAATATTGATAACTATTTTTCTGCATACTGCATGTTGGACAGTATGCCGCAGTACCTCTTCTCGCCTGTGAGTTTTCCTATGTGCTACATGTTGAGTGGGAACACTGAGAGAAACTCCATCACTATATGTATTTTTTCTAACAAGCTAATTAGTAATAGCTAATTAGTAACAAGATAATGAGTAACAAGATAATTAGTAATAGCTAATTACTAACAAGCTAATTAGTAATAGCTAATTAGTAACAAGATAATGAGTAACAAGATAATTAATAACAAGCTAATTAGTAATAGCTAATTAGTAATAGCTAATTAGTAACAAGCTAATTAGTTATAGGTAATTAGTAACAAACTAATTAGTAATAGCTAATTACAAACAAGTAACCAAGAACCAGCTACTTAGTATAGCTAATTAGTAACAAGCTAATTAGTAATAATAGCTAACCAAGAACCAGGTACTTAATAATAGCTAATTACTAACAAGCTTATTAGTAATAGCTAATTACTGAGAACTAACTAGTAACAATCTAACACCTTGTAACAACTAACCACCAACTACTTAGTAATAGCAAACTGATAACTAGCTAATTAATGACTACTAATAACCACTTGTTTGTGTAATGTAGATGGAGCTATTTATACGCTTCAAACAATTGCATCCAATGATAAATATCCAGCTTCGAAAGTTTGAATCATTGAAGCCATATTTTGTTAAGAGATTGAAAGATAGATTCACATGTTGCTGCATTTATCACGTTCAAATGTCATAGCTTAAGGATGCAATCAATCTCCTACGTCAATCAAGCTCGGTCGTGCATAGTTGTCTTTGTAAATGTGATTGTTCTCTTTGTCAAGTGGGGAAGACTTAAAGGTGCAATGCTTCAGCAACTAGATTTTGATCGATTAGCAACATTATAGAGAGTATTCTATGTCCACGTCAAAATGATACCACATTCCACCAGTACAAATGTGTGATGGGTGAGTGCTCTGATTGGGGAGTAGGACATTTTAAGTGGTGTCGGAGAGAGACTAGCATTGAGAGCTTTGAAGATGTCGAGTCAATGTGTGAAGGACAAGTTCATAAAAGGAAAGAATTGATAAAGAGGGAGATGAGTCCTAAAGTTGTAATAGGGTTATTTGAGAAAACTCTAAAGAAATCTATCAATCACAATTTCATTTATTTATGGCAAGCGAATCAGTTTAAGATGTGTGTCTCTAAATTCCCAGGCGATGTTGTGGTTTCAGTGGTTGATTTTGCAGAAAACTATACATTTTGCAAGCAAAATGAAATACAATCTATGCATTGGTGATGTGTATAGGTAACTATTTTTGTGCATATCACATATTTTTATTTGGAGGGTATTCCTAAAAAGGTAATCCACTTCTTCATATCCGATGACAAGAAGCATGACACCCTTTTTGTGCAACATTGTTTCCAATTACATTGGCAATGGTTGAGAGAGCTAAATCTTGAATTAAGCCAACATTGGGTATGGTCAGATGGTGCAACTTCTTAATTTAAAGCTAAACATCCATTTTACTTCGTAGGAAGATATCTAGGGCTAACAGGCACGGGAAGGGAGAACATGATGGTGCAGGTGCAGTTGTGAAAAGGGCGCTAACCCATGAACAACTTAAACCTGAAGGTGCAATGATGAAGTGTGCTGCAGATGTTGTGAAATTTCTCAGGGGACATTTGTCAGAGTCAAAAGGGAAAGATGTCACATGGGTCTTTTGGGAAGTGAAGATTGACAAAGTGAATAGGGAGAAGGCTTGGGATTGTAAGAGGATATCTCAAGTTCGATCCTTGCATTCGATTGGTGGGTATTCAAGGTTAGGTGGACATTGCATTGGTGTCAGAGAACTAACATGTTATTGCTTTCATTGTATCCATGGTCAGTGGAAAAGATGCATCAACAAATGCCACGTTCAAAATTGGGCGTACCATACTTTGACTCCTATTAGTGAGTCAGATGGAGTAGAAGACTCATCCTTTTCCAATTTTACATTTGAAGGTGATGGTAACTACCTATCAGATGCATTGGCAATGGATGACAACTTTGCAGTCAATGTAGAAGAGGACAATGATGAAGGTGCAAATTTCTATTTATTAAAGTGCACACAAGGAAAATAGTTCAGTTCGAAGAATGTAATGGATGCGTGGAACAACCTGATAGCTTCAGGAACATATTATGTGGTGGGTTTATTTTATGAGAGACTAGAAGAAAATGTTTGCATGCTGTTAGAAACAAGACCACCATCTTATATGTATTCCCTTCTTGTAAGATGCATTAAAATACCCATGTCACTAGTCCACAATTGTACAACATGTTTACCATAAATGGTGATGTGTATGAGGCCATTTATAATAGTATGCCTTGAAATTTGTAATACCCATGTGATGTTGGACAACTTTTTTTCTGGCACTATGTAGTACACCATTTGACTAGATAATTATAAACTTGTTTCTTCAGTAACCATTTCTGGGCTGAGAAGCTCAATCAAGTGGAACATCTACTGCCTCCCTAATAAAGGTGCTAAATGGATAGATAGATCCCTGGATTCTTCTGACATATGGGCTAACCTCATAAAAAGAAACACTAAACATTTTTATATAGAAAACTATAAATCCTGGCAAGATCAGTCTTTATGGGATATTATTGTGTCTTCTCACTCTTTTGTTGCTATAGGCAGTTCCCATTGTTGTAGATTATGGAAGGCGTGGATGGATGTTAAAAAGGCATGTTGCCCTAATGAGAAGTACTTTACTCATTCTGACATTTTTCTTCAGGGAGGCATCTAGATTGGATGTCTATCTCTGTGGAACAATTGAAAAATGGGAATCAAAGAGCATAAGTGTTGCAAGAAGGGATACTCTAGCTGGAATAACCTCACTATCAATGGTGGGGTCATTCAGGACTCTGCTATAATGGATATCACTAACTTATCTCTTGATTGTCTTCAGGTATTACTGATGCACAAAAAGGTGTTGGAGGAGAGGCTTTTGTTGGTGTAAATCAAGCCTTCACACTTGGCTTTGGTTTGTAGCTTGAAGACATCACATAAAGCTTGGATTAACTCTTGAAGATTGAGCCATAGAAACTCATGCTTATGAGTTCTCACTTTTTACTTATTGTAAAAGTCATTGTGACTTGGAATATTTGTATCACACCTAATTGATTAGTCGTGGATTTATGGGTGGAATGATTGGAGAGAATATCTCCTTAATTCTAGAGTAGAGAATATAGGAGATTTGAATTTGAATTCAAATTCAAATCTCAACTCATACTCTATAAAAGCTACATTGAAAAGTCGCGGGTTGTCTATCATCAATCCCGAGGCTATCTGTACTATCTAGTGAGTGTGTAAGGTCTACTCCATAGCCTACATCTCTGAGTACCATTGTGCTATTTCTATCATGCCAATGGGAATGTACATTCATATGATATAATACAAATAGTTACATTCATCATCTCTGTTTTGTCTGAGTTTCCTACTCCAAGTCTGTCAACTTTCAAGGAGCATTTCTCATTGCTCACTGAACCAAATCAAGAGATCTATAGCTCATTGGAACCAGCTCATGGTCTTCTACAAGCATACAAAATCTCAGAAGATTTCATTCAGCCATTTGGAAGAAATCCGCTTCGAAGTGCACACTGGTCTGTGTCTGCAGGGTTCCTAAAAAGTCGGGGGTAATCAGAATTTTGCTAAACTTATTTCTCAGTGTATGGTTTATCAATTTGAGTGATTCCACTTGTGATTGGTAGATTGTTAAGGTACTTTAATACTCCCAAAAGGAATTGTTTCAATTTCAAGTGTGCTGGTCACACTGAGTATAACACTGAACAGGTATCATTACAGAAATAGTAAGTTTTTTGGATTTGTGAAGGAACCAAGTTATCTGTTTTGGTTTGATCATTTCACAAACCATTTGCAAAGTACATATATGGTTTCTTGGTATCATTTGAAAGCTCAAGGAGTCTACTAAGCATTTCTAGAGTTAAAGGAGGGCAGGTGTGAAGCAGGTTTTGCAGCATCAACTCATTTCTTGAGTGCATCCAACCATCACTCCCAACAGCTTCTTCAATGCACTTCCCACAGGCCTGTTCACCTTGCTGATGTTGCCAGATACATGTTGCAGAAATTCAAGAGTTGTAGAGGGTTCAAAGACATTACAGTGAGGTGTCTTCTTGCTATCAAGAGAACCCCTCCTCAGGATTTTCAACTGCCTAAACATCTGTATAACACCGCCCCCAACCAGTGGAGAGATTCATTACTTAAGTTGTACTCTAGTTCCATATTTGACATGATTTTCTTATGTACATGAGCTTGTGTATCAGGAGCCTTTGTATCTCTCTGACTTGTATCCTGCCGAGATGTATGTCCCCTGCTCCAACAATATTTGCTGAGTATTTATTGTAATTTGAGACCCTTCTATGGGATCCTGCCCTCTTTACACTTACACATACCATCATTAATCTAATCTTCTTGTTGTCTTAAAAAAAGGGGTGGAGTGCTTATCTGTATTTGGTGCGGGTTTGCCCCTAGCACAGTTTGTAACTCTTCTATATTAATATTCATTTTTTTTGTTCTCTAGAAAGAAAGAGTGTGGCTGAGTTTAGTTGGATTGGATATTTTCCACTTGAGGCGAGGGCGGGGGTTCAATCGCTGGTACGGCAAGACACTATGTAACTCATCTAACCCTTGCTTTGTGGGATACAGGGGGTCCCATGGGTACTATGCCTGTTCATTGGTACAGTTGCAATTTCAAAATTAAAGTCTGGGGGAGTAGTCTTAGAATGAACCTCCATTTCAAAAGGAAAAAAGAGAAGCATGGAAACTTACCCCCCTCAGAACAAAATACGCACCCCTGAAACAGATGAATTGATGTGCGGGTGGAAGCATGATTTTGGAAGAAAATGCCATTTATGTTCCATCAGAATAGTTTGAATCCACCCATAGACTTAAAAGTTTATTTTTTTTATGGAAAACAGAGATTAAATTAAATTTAGGAAATATTGTACAGCTATGTAGGGGGCAGACCCTCTTGGGACAATACATCTTAGAGAGAGTGACTCTCCATTGTTGGTATCTAACATAACATATTATTTTTGAATACATGGCTTGATGCATAGGAGCATCAAAGATACTTGAAAGGTAGGCCTGTCCAACAAACTTCATTTCTTTCCAGCAATTGTAAATTTGATTCCTACTACCATCTCCAAAGCATCTTTTATTTCTTCCAACCCAGATGTTCCATAATATTTGTGCTCTTCATGTGTGCTCTCCATAAGTTAAATCAGCAATGTCATTAATGAAGAAAGGATCCACAATATCCTACCCAGACATAAGGCTATCCATGAGTTAAAGCCTTTTTCCCTGCACTTATTCATCTTAACAGGCAAAGGAGAAGCTTCTTTAGCATTCACCCGTCCAATCCATAATGAGTCTTGTGACAAAAACCAGAGATTAGAAGCAAAAAAGGGATTTAAGGTATAAACCTCTTTAACTTTCATCTAGGCATAGAAATACCTCTAATAATTCCTTGTTCCATTTTATCTTTGACTAACCATCAATGAGCATCACTAGAAATAGCAAACAAAAGAGGAGCAAGGGGACAATCCTACCTGATAGATCTATAAAGATTGAAGGGTTCAAAAATAGAACCATTCATTGCCACCCTAGAGTTGGAATTACTCAGTGTTTTTGTCTGTAATCGCGATTATGTCTATAATCTCGATTATGGTCTCGATGTATTCCATGATATATAGACAAACTCTCTTCATCAAGAGGAACTAATTTGGGAATAATATCTGCATAGCCAATACGATTTGGGGCTATTAACCATTTCCAAAGTTGATCACAAAGAGTTCCTAATAGATAGTTAAGTCTTTCACTGATTGTCATCTTTGGTAATGTTAGACAACACCTTCCAATGTTGTAAAATAACTTGTAAGCAGTAGTATCTATTATCAATGTATTGTCAGGCCCATACTCTAGATTCTTGTCCCATAAATGAGCCACTTTCTTGAAATGGATCAAAAAATTCCAAAAACACTGATCCCTCCCCCAATATCCATAAATTTTCTCCTGAACATCAGGAAGATTGTATTAATACATTTGTTGGCCTTTTGGTGTAAACACTAGTAGAGGATTAGTTTGAGTTGAAACTGATACTTTTTGCTCAACTGCTATTCCAATAAGATCAGTTTGAGTTGAAATAGGACATGTTTGAGTTGAAATAGGATCAGTTTGAGTTGAAACTGATACTTTATTTAGTTTTTTTTCTTTTTGGGCATCTTTGTGCTCAAGTTCTGTTGCAACCTGACATTGACTTGCTGAGGATGTAAGACTGTCTTTTGCGGCAGTTGTGGATGGAACTTTTTTCTTTATCTGACCTATAAGCCAAACATCATTACAACTTACAATCAATGACACTGTTAGTCTATCAAAAATTGTACAGAATACGATAAATACAATCAATAACATCGTTACAAAATAGGCTAAATACAAAATCCTATGAGAGGTAATCGATTTGGACAATGTCACGTGTGGATAGTAACCATTACAAAGAGGCGTTGTAAGAAGGTGAACAATAGGACTAAATAGTGAAATCAGTTTCGTCACTTTGAAACTATTTACTACTATCCAAATCATATCATTGTGAAAAGGCAACATGAGAGGAACGATTGTAAAATTCACACAAATGCATTCCTAATGTTTATGATGGCATTAAGACTTCAAATTATTTCCAAATTGGTGTTTAAGTTATGGACAAATGCCATTTTGCCCATATAATACCAAAAGAAGAATTGTTTATATCATTACAATCAATGACACAATTGAGCTATCAAATATGTGGAGGGTATATAATATGAGGCATAGACAACAAAATATTTTAATAACATATACAAAATAGGCTGATCACAAATTGTGATGATAGCTAATAGATTTGGATGATGCGGATAGTAACCATTACAAAGGACAATGATGTAAGAGGGTGAACACTGTTACTATTATTTCAAAAGATCCTCTATATCAGGTACAATGCCTCCATTCAAGTGTGACCGAGTAGTCTGTCACCTCGTAATTGGGTGCAAATGGCTTGGATTCTTCTGTCGTTTCATAGGTACTTGCAAATTTATTTTTGCATTTGCCATAAACTATGCTAGAGTGGCATCCTCTTTTATATGAACACCTACAACGTTTGCTGGGGATCCACACATGTCAGAATCTAAGGTTGGGTTACAATACTTTGCTTTGAGGAGGTTGTTGGGTGTGTGTAGAAGTGCGAGAGACACACAAGAAGCACACACAAGGAGCACAAACACAGCAAGACACACGTAGAATACGATGGCTGGAATAGCTCACTCTATTGATGATGAATTGAACTGAAGTAAGAGCTGAATAATGTCCCTAAGTACAAAGTACCACCACATATGAGAGTATCAAGTATGTGGTAACATGGGGAAAAAACATCTAGCCAGCACTAGAGTAAAAAGTACCCATGTATAGGGAAAAGGTTCACATCAAAGCTACTCAAGGAACACATAATATGAGGCTAGGTTACAATAGTTTTGCTTCAAGGAGGTTGTTGGGTGTGTGTAGAAGTGCGAGAGACACACAAGAAGCACACACAAGGAGCACAAACGTAGCAAGACACATGTAGAAGACGATGGCTGGAATAGCTGACTCTATTGACGATGAACTGAACTGAAGTAAGAGTTGAATAATATCCCTAAGTACAAAGTACCACCACATATGAGAGTATCAAGTATGTGGTAACATGGGGAAAAAACCTCTCACCAGCACTAGAGTAAAAATTACCCATGTATAGGGAAAAGGTTCACATCAAATCTACTCGAGGAACGCATAATCTGAGGCTGGGTTACAATAGTTTTGCTTTGAGGAGGTTGTTGGGTGTGTGTAGAAGTGCGAGAGACACACAAGAAGCACACACAAGGAGCACAAACGTAGCAAGACACACATAGAAGACGATGGCTAGAATAGCTCACTCTATTGACGATGAACTAAACTGAAGTAAGAGCTGAATAATATCCCTAAGTACAAAGTACCACCACATATGAGAGTATCAAGTATGTGGTAACATGGGGAAAAAAACCTCTAGCCAACACTAGAGTAAGAAGTGCCCATGTATAGGGAAAAGGTTCATATCAAAGCTACTCGAGGAACACATAAGTGTAACAAACCCCCCCGGAGCAAATGATGTGAACACATACAGGGAGTGAGAGATCAGCCCCCACAAGGTAATAAGCCTAAATCTTTGCAAAAAGCTTCAAACTTTTCCCGTGGAAGAGCTTTGTTGAATATGTTTGCCACATTATCTTGTGTAGGCACATATACCAAATCAATATCTCCTGCGTGAAGGTGCTTTCTCACATACTGATAATGCACCTCAATATGTTTGGTCTGTGCATGAAACACTGGGTTTCATGCAACAGCCAAAGCACTCTGACCATCAGTGAGAATATGCGTAGCAACATCAATCTCCATGCAAAGATCCATCAATAAGCATCTTAGCCATATACACTCCACTATAGCTATGAAAACTGCCCTGTACTCAGCTTCACAACTCAATGTCGCCACTGTAGGTTGCTTCTTACTCAACCAAGATATGCATGAGTCTCCAAGAAGAAAGCAATTACCACTAGTGGACACACGAGTATCATAACAACCAACCCAATCACTATCTGTAAAAGCATGCAAGCATGGCTGAATATCTCTACCATAAAAGAGACCTAAGCTCAAAGTGCCTCGGAAGTATCTAAACACACGTTTCACCGCTTGCCAATGCTTAGTGCCAGGGCTATGCATGAATTGACTCAACTAGGAAACTGTATACTATTTATCTGGCCTTGTGTTGCATGCATATATAAGACATCCCACGGCTTGCTGATAAAGAGAAGTGTCAAATGCATCACTGGAGTCCTCAATTGAGAACCTGAATCCTGTCTCAGCTGGTGTGGAAATCGGCTTGCAATCCTCAAAGTCAAAATGCTGAAGTAGTTTTTCAACATACTTTGCTTTATGCATAACAATTCCCCCCACAACGGATACAAATTGAATGCCAAGATAGTAGCTCAAAAGACCAAGATAAGTGACATCAAAAGTATGTTGCGAATCAGCCATAAGAATGTCAAGTTTTGCATCACATGACCCAGTCAAGAGTATGTCATCGACATAAAGAACAAGCACTATAAGATCAGCCCCATTTTTGCGTACATAGAGTGTGCTTTCAATTGGACTACATGTGAAGCCAAGAGCAATCAAGTGCTTATGGATTTTGTCATACTATGCACGTGGAACTTGCTTGAGACCATACAAGGCTTTATGCAAGTGACAAACCATATGCTCTTTCCCTTCCATAGCAAATCCAGGAGGTTGCTTCACATAAACCTCTTCTTGCAAATCACCATTCAAGAAGGCTGCTTTTATGTCCAATTGATGCACTTTCCAACCTCGATGGGCAGCCAATAAAACCACGGTACAAATGGTAGTCATGCGTGAAGTAGGTGCAAATGTTTCCTCATAATCAATGCCACATGTTTGCACATATCCTTTGGCAACCAATCTAGCTTTGTAGCGATAAATGCTACCATCAGATTTTCTCTTAATCCACTTTGTACCAATGGCATTCTTTTCTTTTGGCAATTCACATAACTCCCAAGTACCATTCCTATGTATGGAATCCATTTCTGATTGCATAGCACTCATCCATTGTGGATCCTCACATGCATCTTCAAAAGAAAGTGGCTCTTCATTACATGATGTAGCAATAAGAGAATAATCCACAAAATTACTTGATGCATGGTGAGAGCTTGATCTTGTTCTACCAAGTAAAGGTGCACTCAATTTGCTATCTTGCAAAGTTTGTTTCAGCCACTTTGGCATAGTTTGTGCACTCTTGATAGACATGCGTTCATTAGGTAAAACGTCTTCAATATGTACATCATGTGTGGTCTGAATTTCATGCTCATTTTCAGCCGTATTTTGATGCAAAGGTTCAACCATATGTGGCTGGAAATTTCCAGAGGTTTGACAATTTTAGGCTGAAATTTTTCAGCCATGTTTGGTTGGAAATTCTCCACATTTTCAGCCCTATTTGGCCAGAATTTTTCAGCCCTTTGAACCTCACTTGGCTGGTCTACATGGCCATAGTCAAACGCACCATTTTGGAACAAAGGCATGAGTGTATCGCACACATCTTGTGAGCTAATTGTTGACTGTTTTTTGCATTCAAGTAGAGGAAAAACTAAAATTTCAGCAAATACCACATCTCGACTCACAATAATTGTGTTTGTCAATGGATGGTACAAGCGATATCCCTTACTTTCAGCACTATAACCAACAAATATACATTTCTTTTCCTTGTCATCGAGTTTGTGACATTGTTGTTGTTAGCATATGCCAAACAACCAAACACATGTATATGACTAACCATAGGATTATGACCATTCCAAGCCTCATAAGGAGTGATGACTCTCAATGCTTTTGTAGGGTAGCGATTCAACACATAGAAAGAAGATGCTTTCCTTTAACCATACATCGTGCCATTTCAAGCAGAGTTCTATTTTTACACCCGGAAACACCATTTTGCTGAGGTGTATATGGCACCGTACATTGGTGTGAAATACCTCTTTCACAAAGAAAAGCATTAAACTCATGTGATATGTATTCACCACCACAATCCGTGCGTAGAGTCAAAAGCTTTTGTGAAGAAAAATTTTCAGCCATAACTAAAAATGCTTTGAAGCAAGAAAATACCTCATTCTTTGCTTTCATGGGATACACCCATGTATGGCGAGTAGCATCATCAATGAAGGTAACAAAATATACATGCTTCCCAAAAGATGGAGTCTTGACGGGACCACATACATCACTATGAACAAGCTGCAATTTTCTTATACTGTGTGTATGACTATCTTTTGGAAAAGAAGCACGATGCATTTTTCCAAGAATACAACCTTCACATGCATGCTTTTCAATGAACTCAAGTGTAGGCAAGCCAATAACTATGTCCTTCTTTTGCAAGTAAAGTAAACTATTGAAGTTCAAATGACCAAAACGAGCATGCCAAAGCTCCATTTCAGCCATGGAAGAAATATGAGCAACCAAAGCATTCAAGGCAGCCCTCTTGTATGTATCCATGCGATACAAACCATTACATAATGTACCGGACATCACGATAACATCGGCATTGCTGAGATCATGAGCCATACAATTATCATCAACAAATTGTACATGAATTCGAGCTTTGGCAATCAATGGAATTGAAATTAAGTTCTTATTTATACCGGGCACATACAATGCATTTTTCAAGAGAATCACACCTCCATTTGCAACCATAAGCTCAATTTCTCTTACTCCAATGATAGGATAAGAGGCATTGTTTGCACACACCACATGTCCTCCTTTGGGTGCATCTTTAAAAGAGGCAAAAAATCTTTTGCATGATGTTATGTGCTTTGAAGCACCATTATCAAAGAACCAATCTGAATCAGCCTCACTTACAACCATACATTTAGAATGTAAAGAAGCATCATAATGACATGTAACAACACATGCCCAAAAATCTTGAGCCATGTTAGCTTCATGATTCTTTACATTTGTTGAATTTTCAGCAATAGACATGCCGGATTCCTTCTTCTTTTTATTGCGTTTAACAAGCTTTCTACACTCATCAATAGTATGACTAGCCTTTCGGCAATACTTGCATCTCTTTTTCTTTTGCAAATCACCATCATTAGAGGAATGAGTGGAAGAGGAAGCTTGAGACTTTGGTTTTGATGAACCCAAAGCTGAACCATACTTGCTTTTCCCCTTTTGTGAGATAGCAAGTGCTTGCGTTTCCTCAATCAAACCACTCCTATTCACTCTAGATTGCTCTTCTTGCAAAAGAAGAGACACAACCTCATCAAATGCATACATATTATGATTTCCTTTTGCAACCAAACGGAGTGTACTAGCAAAGCTTTGAAAAGATTATGGTAATCCTTTTCAACAATGTGGAAATGAGTGATGCATCCGGAATAATCTCATCTATGTTTGCCAATTGCTCTTTAAAGTCCTTGATGTGTGTCACATACACATCCGCCGACTCATTTTCAGCCATGCATACATCCTCAAGTTGCTTCCTCAAGTATGCAACACATGTTTCATTACACACGGTATACAAAGAAGCAAGAGTGTATGCCTGTCTCGATGTAGAACATGACCGAATGTGTGGAACTATATGACGCTTCACTAAAAGTGCAATCAAAGCATGAGCTTGAGCATCTTTTCCATCCCATCTAAGTTGCTCCTGTGTAGGTGGAGAAGGATAAACCACTGTACTCAAAGAAGAAGCTACATCTGTGATAGTAGACTATGAAGTAGAAGCACCTACAGGTCTTCAATCTACATCTGCCACTATGTTCCAAAGTTGTTTATCAACAAGAACATGCTTCATCATGTAAGACCACATCGAATAGTTGGTCCCATCAAGCTTATCTTCAGCTTGAAGCATGCCAAACAAGTCATTGTTGCCTGCCATTTCACTAATGAACAAGAATGTGATAAAATCTTCACCTCGATGAAAGCTAAAATGAGTGCTGAAATTTTAGCTCACAAACTGTCACTTTGATGGCGATTCTGAGTGCACGAATGGCTTCAAAATGGGGGTAAAACCCTAGCGCACCTGATGGAAATGTTTCTTGGCGGTTGAAATTCACAGTTCTATGCTCCGAAGTCGATTTGCACTGTTAAAAATGCACGTGCCGTGACACGAAAAACCGAAACTTGAGAAGGAGTTGAACCTACTCTGATACCACTGTTGGGTGTGTGTAGAAGTGCGAGAGATACACAAGGAGCACAAATGCAGCAAGACACACGTAGAAGACGATGGCTGGAATAGCTCACTCTATTGACCATGAACTGAACTAAAGTAAGAGCTGAATAATATCCCTAAGTACAAAGTACCACCACATGTGAGAGTATCAAGTATGTGGTAACATGGGGAAAAAACGTCTAGCCAGCACTAGAGTAAAAAGTGCCCATGTATAGGGAAAAGGTTCACATCAAAGCTACTCGAGGAACACATAAGTGTAACAGAGGTTTCATTTGTAGCATTCGTTTGAAGAACATCTCTATTTGGACTCTAATTAGAGTCAAAAGTTGTATTTTGCAGATGACCTTTGTTTGAACAAACAACGGGATCATTATCGGCATAAGTCTTACTTTCAGCAAATGGTGTACGTCCTGATGGAGAGTGTTAATCTCCAAAAGAACAAGTTATCCTTGAAGTTAGAGCATATCTATATCAAGAGTAACTTAAAACCTTCACCAATTTGGAGGATCAATGATCAACTATCAGAATTTTGAACAAACTATGAAGAAGATGACTAAACAGAAAGTTTGCTGCACATAACTCACTCTTTGACTTATCAAATGTGTAAAGTTTTTTATAAAACTCTGCACAACATGTCATCTATAGTTTGCGCACCTCCTCCAAGTTAAATCATTCCAAAAGACTCACTAGATCTTGAGAAATGATCTTGACAAGTCACCTATGTCTATAACTGTAGTTCTTTACAGTCGACTTTGACACCTACAACTTCTGAAGCTTGGTTCTCCCAAACTAAAACCCATTTAAGCAAATGCTTTTAGCCATAGATGGCTTACCTTTCAACTTAGATTTTGACTCCTCATTTGTGCAAAGAACATTGGGTTGCAGGACAAAGAGTGTTGAGGTACATTAAGGGTACACTCAAAGAAGGTTTGTATTATGGTTTTAGATTAGATACAAACATCAAGATATATAGTGATACAGATTGGGCAGGTAATCGTGATGATAGGAGATCAACTTATGGATACTTGTGTTATGTGGGAGATAAGTTAATTTCATGGTGTTCAAAGAAGCAACACACAATTTATATCCACAGAGGCTGAGTACAAAGGTATGGTTGAAGCTGCAAAGGAAGTGATCATTCAGCGTACACCCACTATTCATGGAGATAACATGAGTTCATTGTATTTAGCTGCTAATCCTGTTTTTCATGCGAGGACTATACACATTGAGATTCAGTATCATTTTCTAAGAGAGAAGGTGATGGATAAGGAGACTGAAGTCATACATACTTCAACAAAAGATCAAATAGCTGATATGCTAACCAAAAGCTTGGATGGACCAAAGCTACAGAGATTCAAAGACATGGCAGGTATAAAGAAGATAGAGAAAACCTCAATTGATGATTAAGGAGGAGCTGTTGGTGCAAGGCAATCAACAATTGAAGTTTTGATGAAGTTCTGAAGTCAAGGATTGAAAAAAAGGTCAAGATATGAAGCATGAAGAAAGTATATGTTCAAAGAATGAAGATATGTATACATATGTACATTAACTTAGAGTTAGCTCACTTATACTTTTGTATGGTTATGAGCTTGTACATTTTTGTCTATATATACAAGGAAAAATGCCTGGGCAAATAGAGAGAGTGTGAGAGAACAAGAATTGAAGAGAATTAGAATTCATTAGACACTTGTAAAGTGAGTAAGATATCTCTCTCATCCAGATGTAAAACTTTTCAGTAATGAAGAAAAGTTGCGCCCGATTTTTCCGTGTGTTCTCCTTCTGTGCTTGATCATTTCAAGAATCCTTTTGGAGGTATCTAATTCCATAGTTAATTAGTCTATGGTTAAAGTTTGGAAGCCTAATACTAAATAGGCTGTGAGACTTATGTGTAGGAACATTCATATGTGAGAAAGTAGTAAGTGTCTTCTGAAATAGGCACAATCCCGATGGTCAAAGAAATGATCAATTCTCAGTGCACAGTATAAAGAAAATGCATGAATTGAGATAATACTCCAACTGCATATGACAAGTCAAGCCTAGTTAATGTAGCATAGAACAGACTACCAACCAAAATTTGATATAGCTTCATGTCCTTGAATTCTTCTCCTCCATATCCGCTTAATTTGTGATTCACTTCCATTGGAGTAGGTACTACCTTGCAATCATCCATTTTAAACTTGATCAACAATTTTTTCAAATACCTTTCTTGAGTTACATACACTCCATGTTGAGTGTATGAGATCTCCATGCCCAAGAAATATGAAAAATCTCCCAAGTCACTAATCTTGAACTCTTTCTCCATTTGCTTCTTTAGGCTTTGAATTCCTTTCTCATCTGTACCTGTAAGAATTATATCATCAACATATATGCACATGTAAATGAACCCATCATCACTTGCTTTGACAAGCAAGCTACTATCTGCTTTAGATACTTGAAAACCAAGTTCCTTCAAGAACTTCACAAGTCTATATTTCCATGCCCTTGGGGTTTGCTTCAAGCAATACAAAGCTCTCTTGAGCTTACATACATGATTTGGATATCTTTCATCTCTGAATCCCTGTGGTTGCTCCATGAAAACATCATATGAAATATAACCTTTTAGAAAAGCATTCTTCACATATAATTGACATAATTTCCAACCTTTACATGCAGCAATGGCTATGAGTGTCCTAATGGTTGTCATCTTTGCCACAGGACTATAAGTCTCATCATAATCTATACCATATGTCTGAGCAAACCCTTTCACAACAAGCCTAGCTTTATACCTAGACACACTTCCATTTGCAAACCTCTTTGTCTTGTAGACCCATTTGCATCCAATGATCTTTTGACTATTTGGTTTAGGAACCAAATCCCATGTCTCATTCTCCATCAATGCATCATACTCTTCCTGCATAGCTTTCTCCCAATTTTCCTTACCTTTTGCCTCTTCATATGTAGAAGGGTCTTCATCTGCCTTTTTCATATAAGAATAATCTTTGGTAGCCAAAAAAGAAGTGTCATAGCTATACCTTGTAGGTTTCCATTTGTGTCTTGATGACCTTCTGAGTTCTCCATTTCTTGAGGTTTCTGGTTCATCACATTCTGGATCATGTTGGTGCAAGTCAAGCCCTTACACATTGGCTTGGAACATTGGAAGCTTTGGAAGACTTGGCTTGATTATCAAACTTTGAAGACTTCACATAGAGCTTGGACCTTTGAAGAATGTATTTACATGAACCATGAACCATAGGAACCAATGCTTAATTGGTTATCATTTTTTTATCCAATGTAAAAGTCAATATGACTTAATCACTCATGTAATCACACCTACTAGTCTAAGTCGTGGAAAAAGTAGATAATTTGATTGAGGGAATATCTCCCTAAATTTAGATGATAGATTGAAGGGAGCCAAAACTTGAATTCAAAATTCAAACTCTTACAAAACTCATATAAAAAGCTATGTAAAAATGTCGCGGTTAGAGTCACTCCTCCCGAGGCAATTCTGAGTCAATCTTTGAGTGTGTGTGAGCTACACCATAGCCTACACCTCTGAGTACCATTGAGCATCACATTACATGCCAATGGGAATGTACAATCATTAGATTTAATCAATATACTTACATTCATATTCTCTGCTTTCTATGAGTGACTACCTTCAACTCTGTCAACTTCAATAGGACATATCTCAAGATCTACTGAACCAAATTGGATGATTCAAAGTGCATTGGATTCAGCTCAAAGTCTACTACTCACCTACAAAGTTTCAAAGCTATTGGATCTACCATCACAGAGAAATCTCAGTCGGGCTGCTCACTGGTCTGTGACTGTAAGTCTCCTAAAAAATCGGGGGTACACATTATTTTGCTAAAGTGATTTCTCTGAGTGTAGTTCATCATTTGCTTTCATTCCACTTGCAAATGGAAGCTTACTAAGCTAATAGAATATCTCTAGAAGGAATTTTGCTAATTGTAACTACACTGGTCACACTGAGCAGAACACTGAGCAGGTATCTAGACCAAAATAGAAAGTTTTCAAGTCTTGTGATTTACTAAGTAGTCTGTTTTGATCAAGTCATTACACAAACCTTTTCCAAAGTACATATAGCATATTTTGGTATCATTTGGAAGCTCAAGGAGTCTACTAAGCATATCTGGAGTCAAAGGAGGGCAGGTGTGAAGCAGGTTTTGCAGCACCAACTCAACTCTTGAGTGCATCCAGCCATCACTCCCAACAGTGGTATCAGAGCAAATAAGGTAATCATGGGTGATGGTTTCCCTTCCTTCATTGACAAATTAGACAGGAACAACTACCAAGCTTGGTCTCTAAGGATGAAGACCTATCTACAAGGAAGGAGCTTGTATGGATACATATCAGGAGATGAGGAGTTGCCCTCATTCAAGACTAGAGGTCTACCTACAAAGGATGAACATGAGAGGCTCAATCAATGGTGTGCAAAAGATGCTTTAGCAAGGTCATATCTTCTAAACTCTATTTCTGATTTCCTTCTACCTCATGTAAGGAATTGCAAGACTTCCCAAGAGACTTGGGAAACCTTGTCAACATACTTTTCATCAAGCACAAGGGCCAGAAAGAATCAGCTATGGATTGAGTTTACAACTCTTAGGAAGCAATCAAAACAATGTGTCTCAGATTTTGTCACCAAAGTCAAAGACATTGCAGATCAACTTCCAAGTGTTGGAGAAGAAATTGAGGAAGAGCAAATAGTCAGACAAGTGATCAATGGACTAAAGGCAGATGACAAGTGGGAGAGCTTTACCACAGCAATGGACTTATACATGGACATGCAAGCACCTGATCTAACAACTCTGATTGGACAACTCTTTACACATGAAGCAAAGATCACAAAGAGTGGAGAGCAATCAAAAGGTAACAATCCCTCTGCCCTATATACTGATAAGAAGACTAAAGACAAGGGTAAAAGCAAGAAGGTTGATGAAGAAGGCTCTACCTCCCAAGCAAATTATGCAGGGAGAGGTAGATCATCTAGAGGTAGGGGCAGAGGAGGTAAGTCAGGTAGGGGGAGACCCTATAACCAATCTCCATGCAATATTTGTGGCTTGTCTAACCATACTACAGATGAATGCTACAAAAACTACAAGAACCAAAGAGGAAGAGGTCACCAAAGAGGAGGATACTCTCAAGGCAGAGGCAGGTTCAACCAATCTCAAGGCTACCATGGCTACAACAATAATTATAACAACAACTACAATCACAATGGCAACTATCAAGGTGGATACAGAAATAGGAAAGATTACAACAATTATGCAGAGGAGCAAGATGATTCCTTGTTGATCATGAACATGACATCTAAGTCAGGTATCAATGATGATCATTTGTTCTATATTGATTCAGGTTGCTCTAATCATGTAGCTGGAAATGTTGCCTTACTCTCTGATTTGGAAGAACCCAAAGGCAAGCACCAAGTGCAGACAGGTGATGACACTAAACATTCAGTTGTTAAAGTAGGCAATGTCAAAACAAGTGATGGTAATCAGAATTTACTAAGCAGAGTGTTGTATGTTCCAACAATCACCAAGAATCTGATGAGTGTAGGTCAGATTGTAGAAAAAGGTCTACAAGTCAGGTTCACTCAACATGGTGCATATGTGGAGGATCCAAGACATGGATTCAGAAGGATAGCCAAGGGAGAGAAATCAGGTAGATTGTTTACCTTTGAACTTGAAGACACTAAGAATATTGCTTTGTACAACTATAAAGACCAAACCCTATCAGAATTGGAGATTTGGCACAAGAGATTAGGTCACATTGGAGAGAGAACCATAAAACAAATGAGGAGGGATCAATGTGTGCTTGGGATACCTAATGTATCCAAGCAACACATGATATACAAGTGTGGGGCTTGTCAATTTGGTAAGTCACACAGATTGCCCTATACCAAGAAAGGTTTTATGCATGAAGATTATCTGGAATTGGTACATACAGATGTTTGGGGACCTAGCAAGGAGCCATCTATATCTGGATCAAGGTACTATGTGTCCTTAATTGATGATTATAGCAGGTGGACTGTCTTATACTTCATGAAACATAAAGATGAAGTATTTAATTGTTTCAAAAGGTATCTTTCATTAGTTGAAAATCAAACAGGTAGACATTTGAAGAAACTAAGGTCAGATGGTGGTGGAGAATACTTCTCCAATGACTTTGAAGATTTCTTGCAAGAAAGAGGCATCAAGAGGGAGATTACTACAAGGTACTCACCTGAACAAAATGGGGTAGCTGAAAGGAGAAATAGACTCATTGTAGAGACAGCTAGATCTATGTTAAATGAAAAGAAATTGCCAAATTATCTTTGGGCAGAGAGTGTATCTACTGCCACATACTTAATCAACATGTTGCCATCAAAGACACTTGATGGAATGACACCATATGAGGCTTGGCATGGTAAGAGACCATCTCTGGATCATTGCAAAATTTTTGGATGTGTTGCATATGTGCATATTCCCTCACAGGTAAGGGGAAAGCTAGACCCTAAGGCTGAGAAGTGTATCTTCATTGGTTATGATTTGAATCAGAAGGGATACAGATTCTACAACCCCTCAAACAAAGGCTTCAAGGTAAGCAGAGATGTCATCTTTGATGAGAATGATTCATGGTATGAAAATGAGTGCAGGAAAGTTAGCCTACCTTATGATATGGAAGAAGACTTTCCAAAGCTTATCAGGCAAGAACCAATTCAGAAAGAGGACACAAGCTCAGATGATGAAGACACCATCAACATTGAAGAGTTCAAGGCTTGGAAATCCAAAGGGAAGATGAAGATGAAGCAACTAGAAGACAATCCAGAATCCTCAACTCAAGCTATGAGGAGATCTCAAAGAGAAAAGAAGAAACCTATTAGGTATGGGTATGATACTTCACTTGTAACCAAGCACTCTGTATATCTTGCAAAGGATATCTTGAATGAAGAACCAGGTACATTTGAAGAAGCAATCACTAAACCAGAATGGAAGGAAGCAATGGATGAAGAAATGGAGGCTCTCAAGGAGAGTGATACTTGGGATTTGGTACCCAAGAAAGAATCTATGAAGGTGATAGGATCCAGATGGATCTACAAACTCAAAAGGAATTCAGATGGTACAATAAACAGGTATAAAGCTAGGTTGGTAGCCAAGGTTTTTGCACAAACCCAAGGCATTGATTATGAGGAGACATTTTCTCCTGTGGCCAAGATGCCAACTATCAGAGTTATGGTGAGTGTAGCTGCATCCAAGAATTGGAACATGTACCAATTGGATGTGAAGAATGCATTCTTGAATGGATGGATATCTGAAGAGGTCTACATGTCACAACCACCTGGCTATGAAGATCCCAATAAGGTAAATCATGTTTGTAAATTGAAGAAGGCTCTGTATGGATTGAAGCAGGCACCTAGAGCATGGAATTACAGGTTGACAACCTATCTCCTAGATCAAGGATTTGTGATGAGTAAAGCAGATACTTCATTGTTTATAAAGAGGAACAATTCAGAGGTAATATACTTGTGTGTCTATGTTGATGACATCATTATTACAGGAAATGATGTTCAGGGAATAAGACACATCAAAGGACAGATGATGAAGGAATTCAAGATCAATGATCTTGGATTATTGAAGTACTTCCTAGGACTTGAATTGGTCTAGACAAATTCAGGTATATTTATTACTCAGAAGAAGTACATTCAAGATATGGTCAAGAAGTTTAATTTGCAGGAAGCTAAAGTCTCAAACATTCCTATGGAGGTCAACCACAAACTCAGTGCACATGAAGGAGAAGAACTCAAAGATATTACAGGTTACCAAAGTTTAGTAGGTAGTCTAAATTATGCTACCTTAACCAGGATTGATATATCATATGGTGTTAGTGTACTTAGCCAATTTATGCATAAACCAAGAGTACCTCATTTGGAGGCAGCAAAGAAGATAGTAAAATACCTAAAGGGAACACAAAATCATGGTTTGTACTTTCCATATTCATCAGACATTGATATTAAGGTATACTCAGATGCAGATTGGGCAGGTTGCAAGGATGACAGGAGGAGTACATCTGGTTACATATGTTTTGCAGGTGATAAACCAATTTCTTGGTCATCCAAGAAACAACCCACAGTGGCTCTATCATCTACTGAGGCAGAGTACAGAGGACTAGCAAATGCCACTCAAGAAGCCATATGGTTGAAGCTTTTACATTCAGAATTGGGCCTACATACAAGGCCACCAATCATATTTGGGGATAACACAAGTTCTCTTCACGTAGCAGCTAATCCAATTTATCATGCTAGGACAAAACACATAGAGGTTCACTACCACTATGTGAGGGAGAAGTTACTTAGCAAAGAAATTCAATTATCATATGTGTCTACTAATATACAATGTGCAGATTTGCTTACTAAAGCTCTAGATGGAAGCAAGCTATGCAGATTTAAATCCATGATTGGATTGCAGGAAATAATTGAAGACTAGAGATGAAGACTTGAGCCAAAGTGTTTGGCTTGAGGGGGAGCTGTTGGTGCAAGTCAAGCCCTTACACATTGGCTTGGAACATTGGAAGCTTTGGAAGACTTGGCTTGATTATCAAACTTTGAAGACTTCACATAGAGCTTGGACCTTTGAAGAATGTATTTACATGAACCATGAACCATAGGAACCAATGCTTAATTGGTTATCATTTTTTTATCCAATGTAAAAGTCAATATGACTTAATCACTCATGTAATCACACCTACTAGTCTAAGTCGTGGAAAAAGTAGATAATTTGATTGAGGGAATATCTCCCTAAATTTAGATGATAGATTGAAGGGAGCCAAAACTTGAATTCAAAATTCAAACTCTTACAAAACTCATATAAAAAGCTATGTAAAAATGTCGCGGTTAGAGTCACTCCTCCCGAGGCAATTCTGAGTCAATCTTTGAGTGTGTGTGAGCTACACCATAGCCTACACCTCTGAGTACCATTGAGCATCACATTACATGCCAATGGGAATGTGCAATCATTAGATTTAATCAATATACTTACATTCATATTCTCTGCTTTCTCTGAGTGACTACCTTCAACTCTGTCAACTTCAACAGAACATATCTCAAGGTCTACTGAACCAAATTGGATGATTCAAAGTGCATTGGATTCAGCTCAAAGTCTACTACACACCTACAAAGTTTCAAAGCTATTGGATCTACCATCACAGAGAAATCTCAGTCGGGCTGCTCACTGGTCTGTGACTGTAAGTCTCCTAAAAAATCGGGGGTACACATTATTTTGCTAAAGTGATTTCTCTGAGTGTAGTTCATCATTTGCTTTCATTCCACTTGCAAATGGAAGCTTACTAAGCTAATAGAATATCTCTAGAAGGAATTTTGCTAATTGTAACTACACTGGTCACACTGAGCATAACACTGAGCAGGTATCTAGACCAAAATAGAAAGTTTTCAAGTCTTGTGATTTACTAAGTAGTCTGTTTTGATCAAGTCATTACACAAACCTTTTCCAAAGTACATATAGCATATTTTGGTATCATTTGGAAGCTCAAGGAGTCTACTAAGCATATCTGGAGTCAAAGGAGGGCAGGTGTGAAGCAGGTTTTGCAGCACCAACTCAACTCTTGAGTGCATCCAGCCATCACTCCCAACAGATCAAACCTTGGCACTTCTTCAACTTCAACCTGTACTTCATTATTCTCCTCTTCATCAAATATTTAAACCTTTGATTTACCTTTCTTCTGATTCACAACTTCTTCATCACCTGCATAAATATTGATTGTACTTGCATACCAAGTACCTTGCTCATCAAATGTAACATCCTTTGATACAAGAAATTGTTTTGTGGATGGACTCCACAACCTATATCCCAACTGCTTATCATCATATCCAATGAACACATACCTTTCAACTTTAGGTTCCAATTTGTGCCTTAATTGAGATGGAACATATGCATATGCCAAACATCCAAATACTTTGCAATAATCTAAGGGAGGTCTCTTACCCCACCATACCTCATATGGTGTCATACCCTGCAAAGATTTACATGGTAATCTATTGACCAAATATGTGGCTGTATTTACAGCCTCAGCCCACAAATAATTTGGGAAATTTTTCTCCTTCATCATGGATCTTGCAACCTCAACAAGAGTTCTATTCCTCCTTTCTGCTACACCATTTTGTTGAGGAGAGTACCTACAAGTAACTTCCCTCTTTATACCTGCATTCCACAAGTAATCACTGAACTCATTAGAGAAATACTCTCCCCCTCCATCTGACCTTAGTCTCTTCAACTTTTGCCCTGTAATTCTTTCTGCATACACATGATAATGCTTGAATGTATTGAATACCCCTGACTTATCTTTGATCACATAGATAGTGATCCATCTGGTAGCATCATCAACATAAATCACATAATACCTTGAACCATTTATACTAAAATCCTTTGATGGTCCCCACACATCTGTGTGTGCCAACTCAAGCTTCTCTGAATACATAAAACCATGCTTGGAATAAGGTTGCTTATGAGCCTTACCTAATTGACATGCCTCACATCTTTATGTCATATGTTGACCTGCAGCATTAGGCAATCCAAGGACTGGACCATTATTAACCATATCTTTAATACCTCTTTCATTGAAATGTCCAAGCCTTTTGTGCCAAAGATCTAACTCAGAGATCTTATGTCCTCCATAGGTGAACAAGACATGAATATTACCTTGAATCTTCAATGTGAACAATCTTCCTTCTTTCTTCCCTGATACATTTTGTTTATACCCATTGCTAGGGTCTTCCACAAAAACTCCTTCATTAGTGAACCTAACTTCATAAACTTTTTCAACAATTTGTCCTACACTTATCAAATTCTTTGGAATTGTAAGAACATACAAAACCTTACTCAAGAGAGTACTTCCATCCTTGGCCTTCACTGATCCAATTGACTTCACATTATGCTTTGTATTGTCACCTGTTTGAACTACATGATTAGTAAAATTATTTTCCAAATTAGTCATCAAATTTATGTTGCCACTCAGGTGATTGCTACACCTGTAGAAGACTCTTTGGTCTTGACTTTGCCTTTCACAAGTTGCATTCATGATCAAGGTTGAATCCTCCTTCTGATCTGTAGCATAATTGTAGTAGGTATTGTTGTATTAATGGCTTTGGAATCCTCTACCTGCATTTCTTCCAAAGTAACCTCTACTACCTCTACCTCTGAAATTACCTCTTTGATTTCTGCCACCTCTTCCTCTTGAATTAGCGTTCTGGTTATATCCACCATTATTCTGAGTATTATACCAACAATCATGAGCTAAGTGATTTATCTTACCACAAATCCAACAAGCTTTGACTCCATCTTTATTACTTCTACCTCTTCCTCTACCTTTGCCACCTCCTCTTCCTCTTAGGAAGTTAGCCTGGCTAGTTGTACCTTCATCTTCATTTGCTTATTGGTTCCCTTTGCTATTCTTCTTCTTATCCTTTGAATACATTGCTTGACCTGCACTCTTATCACTTTCACCTTTGACATCCTTCTCAAAAGTTAGCATGTGTCCTAGCAACTGATTCAAATCAGGAGTAGAATGATCTAGTGATAATTCAATAGACAAAATGAATGGCTTCCATTTGTCATCACCTCTCAAACCTATGAGGATTTGCCTTAGCAATTTATCCTCCTCAATATCTTCATCAACTGCTCCTAGTGCATCTCCAATGTCCTTCATCCTTGTTACATAATCTGAGATGGATTGAGAGGCCTTTTTCTTGAATGTGGTAAACTCTACCCACAAGGATTCCTTCCTTGAATTTGTGGTGTTTTGGAAATGCTCCTCCAAAGCATTCCATATATCACTTGCACTTTCAAGACCTCTAATATGAGGTAGCAAGTAGTCATTAACTCCCATATAGATAATGCTCCTAGCTTGAGCATCTCTCTTCATCCAAGTCTTCAAATATGACAATTCATCCCTAGTTGGAACACTAGGATCTCTGAACTCAGGCTTTTCCTCTTCACCTGTGATATAAGCTATCAAGTCTTTGCTCATAAGATGAGCTTCCATCCTCATTGACCATGCTGGATAGTTTTCTCTATCCGATTTCTCTATATGAAGAGAATCTCCCTCCCTTTCTTCACCTGTGTATTAAATCCTTCAAGCTTTATGAGTAATAAGGTTACCTTTGCTTCGAATGATACTCCTTTTGTCTTCCTTGATATCTTCTATCCTCCTTCTCAAGCTTTGCTTTCAAGCTTTCACTTTTTGTATCTTCAAATGTTGAAATCTTTATGACTGTAGTAGTCGGGGTCCTCCTTTCTTCAATTTTGATGCTTCCTGCTCTGATACCACTGATGGAGAGTGTTAGTCTCCAAAAGAACAAGTTATCCTTGAAGTTAGAGCACCTCTATATCAAGAATAACTTAAAACCTTCACCAATTTGGAGGATCAATGATCAACTATCAAAATTTTGAACAAACTATGAAGAAGATGACTACAGAGAAAGTCTACTGCACATAACTCACTCTTTGACTTATGAAATGTGTAAAGTTTTTTATAAAACTTTGCACAAGGTGTCAGCTATAGTTTGCACACCTCCTCCAAGTTAAGTCATTCCAAAACTCAGTAGATCTTGAGAAATGATCTTAACAAGTCACCTATGTCTATAACTATAGTTCTTTACGGTCGACTTTGACACCTCCAACTTCTGAAGCTTGGTTCTCCCAAACTAAAACCCGTTTAAGCAAATGCTTTTAGCATTTTGACCTGACATTTTTCCTTGTATATATAGACAGAAATGTACAAGCTCATAACCATACAAAAGTATAAGTAAGCTAACTCTAAGTTAATGTACATATGTATACATATCTTCATTCTCTGAACATATACTTTCTTCATGCTTCATATAAGGACCTTTTCTTCAATCATTGACTTCAAAAATTCATCAAAACTTCAATTGTTGATTGCCTTGCACCAACACGTCCAACATTCTCACTTGTCCCAAGCTCCCTATCGTATGCAACATCAGCATTGGTGGTAATTGTTCCTATTGAGGTACGAGAAACTGCTTAGCACAATGAAGCCAGCTAGATTAGTGTTCCACTAGAGGGTTAAAGAGTAAGAATGAGATAGTTGATGGATAACTTATTGCGAACAACTAACGAAAAACTAGATCCTTAGTAATCACGAATTAGTAACAGGCTAATTAGTAATACCTAACTACTAACAACTATCGAACATTGAGCTACTTAGTAATAGCTAATTAGTAACAAGTTCGTAATAGCTAATTCATAATAGCTAATCAATAATAGCTAATCCGTAATAGCTAATTAGTAATAGCTAATTCATAATAGCTAATTCATAATAGTTAATCAGTTATAGCTAATCAATAATAGCTAATTAATAATCACGAATTAGTAACAAGCTAATTAGTAATAGCTTACTACTAACAACTATGGAACAATCAGCTACTTAGTAATAGCTAATCAATAATAGCTAATTACCAACAACTAACCAAGAACTAGTTACTTCATAATAGCTACTTAGTAACAAGCTAATTAGTAATGCCTAATTGGTAATATCAAATTAATAATATCTAATTAGTAATAGCTAATTACTAAAAGCTAATTAGTAATAGCTACTTATTAATAGCTAATTTGTAATAGCTAGTTCGTAATAGCTAATTCATAATAGCTAATTTGTAATAGCTAGTTCGTAATAGCTAATTTGTAATAGCTAATTCATAATAGCTAATTCATAATAGCTAATCAATAATAGCTAATCTATAATAGCTAATTAGTAATAGCTAATTCATAATAGATAATTCATAACAGATAATTTGTAATAGCTAATTCGTAATAGCTAATTCGTAATAGCTAATCAATTATAGATAATTAATAATCATGAATTAGTAACAAGCTAATTAGTAATAGTTAACTACTAACAACTTTCGAACAATCAACTACTTAGTAATAGCTAATTAGTAACAAGCTAATTAGTAATAGGTAATTACAAACTAACCAAGAACTAGTTACTTCGTAATAGCTACTTAGTAACAAGATAATTAGTAATGGCTAATTTATAATAGTGAATTAATAATGCCTAATTAGTAATAGCTAATTAGTAATAGCTAGTTAGTAATAGCTAATTAGTAATAGCTAATTCGTAATAGCTAATTCATAATAGCTAATCAATAGTAGCTAATCAGTAATAGCTAATCAATAATAGCTAATCAACAATAGCTAATTAGTAACAAGCTAATCAGTAATAGCTAATTAGTAATAGCTAATTAGTAATAGCTAATTAGTAATAGCTAATTAGTAATAGCTAATTAGTAATAGCTACTTAGTAATAGCTGATTACTAACAAACTAAATATTAATTTGTAATAGCTAATTCGTAATAGCTAATTAGTAATAGGTGATTAGTAACAAGCTAATTAATAATAACTTACTAATAAGCTAACTTAGAACCAGCTACTTAGTAATAGCTACTTAGTTATAGCTAATTAGTAATAGCTATGATGAATTAGCTACTTAGTTATAGCTATGTAGTAATAGCTACTTAGTAATAGCTACTTAGTAATAGTTACTTAGTAATAGCTACTTAGTAATAGCTAATTATTAATAGCTAATTGGTAACAAACTAATATATTAATAACTATTTCTAAAAGTTAACTAATGACCAGCTATTTAGTAATGGCTAATTGGTAACAATTTAATTATTAATAGCTAATTACTAACAAGTAACTCAGAGTTAACAACTTAGTAATAGCTAACTAGTAACACACTATTCAGTTAACTAGTAATAGCTAATTAGTAACTAGCTTAGTAGTAATAGCTGATTACTAACAACTAACTAAGAACCAACTACTTTGTAATAGCTAACTGGTAACAAGCTAATTAGTAATAGCTAATTACAAACAACTAACCAAGGACTAGCTACTTAGTAATAACTAATTGGTAACAAGCTAAATAGTCATAGCTAATTACTAACGGCTAACTAGGAACTAGCTACTTAGTAATAGCTAATTGTCAACAAGATAATTAGTAATTACTTAGTAACCTAGTAATAGCTAACTAGTAACAAGCTAATTAGTAATAGATACTAACAAGTTACTAAGAATCAAAAACTCAGTAACTAGTAATAATCTAATTAGTAATAGATGCTTAGTAACAAGTAACTAAGAACCAACTACTTAGTAATAGGTAACAAGTAGCAACCTAATTATTAATATCTACTTACAAACAACTAACCAAGAAGCCACAACCATGGATAAAAAGTAATATTATTAATATTAATCAACACGACAAGCTTACCTCTATGAAAGTTCAATCCACCATCAAAGAATCCAAAGATTGTTTGCCGCACATGTTCTGGTATTTCAGCACCACATTCAGGTCCTAAACAATTGATTGACACACGACAATGTGCTGCAAAAAAAATATAGTGATATGCATAATTGTATGGCATAAGGTGCACTATAAAACTCACCCTCTCCTCAATATTCAAACCACATCCTATGCACATGGATGCACTGAGTAAGAGGGTTGATGGTAACTATGGGAGAGGTCATGGCAATAATGGTGACAATTCATTTGAATCCATCATGCTTAACACGTTCTTTACAAAGGATATATGTCGATTTGCACACTTCAGCCAATTCTCATGCAATTTATATTCAGCCTGTGTATGTAACAATCCAAATGATCAGTATTGAAGCTTAGAAAAATGTTCCAACCAATGTCAACAAAGCTAAATATTACCTCCAGTTCAAGCACCTTGTCATTCTCATCTGGCTCAACCCCTAACAGCTCCAGATTAACAGTATATATATGAATTTGCATCTCCAACTGAATCCTCCTCTCAAGAGATATTCCCACATCACATTTCAATTCATCTATGGATTGTTGGAGTTAGATGTCTGCGGAAGCACGCGAACAACACAAGGAAGAAGAAGAAGCTTGGAGCACAACACACAATACTGAATGTATTACTAGAGAATGTACAAAGATAAGTAGCCCATTAGGGAAATAGGCGTATATACAAGCCGGGGGAAAAAAACCTCCTAAAGAGGGAAAAAAGTGCCCCGGCGGTCCTAGTGTGTTCACACACATCACTACCTAAATATATCAACAAATCCCCCCTGGGAGTGATGCGATGAACAAGGAGCTGGCACTCATGTATAAGGAAGGGCCAAGCTATGTGGAAATCACTCCACAAAAGGAAGTAAGCCCAAAGCTTTGTGAAAAGCTTCAAACTTCTCCCTAGGCAGAGCCTTTGTGAAAAGGTATGCAATGTTCTCCTGCTTGGGCACATATGCCAAGTTGATCTCCCCAGCAGAAAACCTCTCCCTGACATAATGATAATGCACCTCAATGTGCTTCGTGCGAGCATGGAACACAGGGTTCCTCGCAACTGCCAATGCGCTCTGGCTGTCAGTGAAGATGGTGGTGGCACAAGACTGACCAACACCCAGATCAGCCATAAGGCGTCTGAGCCACACACACTCAACGGTAGCTGTGAAAGCTGCCCTTTACTCAGCCTCACAACTGGAAGTGGCCACAGTAGGCTGCTTCTTGCTCAACCAAGATATACATGAGCTACCAAGCATGAAGCAAAAACCACTGGTGGACCCACGAGTGTCATAGCAACCAGCCCAATCTGAGTTAGAAAAAGCATGCAAATCTAGCGGTATTGATCCCCCCTTGGGATAAAACAACCCAAGTAGCCGAGTACCACTCAAGTAGCGAAAGATGCACTTAACCGCCTTCCAATGCGTGACTCTTGGGCAATGCATAAACCTGCTCATCTGTGAGACAACAAACTGAATATCTGGCCGAGTAATGCATAAGGAAATCAAGCATCCAATAGCCTACTGATAGAGAACAACATCAAATGCATCTCCAGCATCATGAAGACTCAATCGTAAACCTGTCTCCATAGGAGTGGCGATAGGCTTACAGTCTTCAAGGCAAAAACGCAGCAATAATGTGTCAATATATTTCGTTTGACACAAAGCCATTCCACCATCAACGTGCATAAACTGAATGCCCAAATAATGATGCAAATGCCCCAAATCAGACATCTCAAATGAGGCATGCAAATCAGCCTTAAAATCAGCAATATGCTTCTCAATAGGACCAGTGAGCAGCATGTCGTCAACATAGACAACAATGATCAGAAGCACATCATTAGCACGCTTAACATATAAGGTGCTTTTAGTTGGACTGTTCTCAAAACCATGTGGAATCAGATAGGCATGTATCTTCTCATACCAAGCACGTGGTGCTTGCTTTAAACCATATAATGCCTTCTTTAACCTGCACACCTGGTTTTCATGCCCTTTTTGCACAAAGCCACGGGGCTGAAAAACATACACTTCTTCATGCAAATCACCATTTAGAAATGCTGTTTTAATGTCCAACTGATGTACATTCCAACCATGATGGGCTGCAAGTGCACAAATGCTCCGAACAGTAGTCATACGGCATGTAGGTGCAAAGGTCTCATCAAAATCAATGCCTCTTTCCTGTGCATAACCCTTTGCAACAAGCCTAGCCTTATACCTGTCAACTGTACCATTAGGTTTATGCTTCAGATTGTATACCCACTTAGTGCCAATGGCCTTTTTGCTAGGAGGCAAGTCACATAAAGACCATGTACCATTCTTCATTATAGCATCATATTCCGATTGCATAGTAGCCATCCAATTTTTTGAATTCTGTGCCTCATCAAAAGAAACAGGCTCATTCTCCTCACAGAGACTAGACGCAGCCATAGCATAGCAATATGATGCAAAGGAGGCACTATGAGAGACTAAACGAGTACGATATGACAAAGGTGCATCTAATTTGCTGTCACGCAAAGTCTGCACCAGCCATTTTGGCATAGTTTTTGCCTGCTCAATATCAGCTCTCTCATCAACAAGTGCATCATGTAAATCTGCATCAGAAATGGAATGATCTACATCATCATATGAAACCTACAAAGGCTGAGAAGTTGCCTCATTAGGACCAGCACTAGACTGTCCACCTGTAAAAAGAGGCATCAAAGTATCATACATGTCTTTGGAGCTAACAGATGTCTCCTTAGTACATGAAAGCAATGGCTGAATAGCATCTTCCACAAAGACAACATCACGGCTAACCAGAATGCGTTTAGTCTGTGGATGATACAGACGATATCCTTTACTTTCAGAACTGTACCCAACAAAAATACATTTTACTGCCTTATCATCCAATTTTCTACGATGTTGTTCAGGCACTAGTGCATATGCCAAACAATCAAAAACACGCAGATAAGCAACAGATGGCTTCTGGTCATGCCAAGCCTCATATGGAGTGATAGACTATAGCGCTTTAGTGGGACACCTGTTGAGTACATATGCTGCACACATGACAGCCTCAAGCCAGAAACTATGTGGTAAAGCATGACTTTTGACCATGCACCTCGCCATCTCCATGAGTGACCTGTTCTTTTGTTCAGCAACTCCATTCTGTTGAGGTGTATACGACACTGTACACTGGTTTTTTATCCCACGTTCAACCAGAAATGCATTAAAATCAGAAGACATATATCCCCCCCTCGATTAGAACGGAGGGTGCCCATTTTACATGCTGACAGATTTTCAGCCAAAACTAAAAATTGTTTGAAGCACATGAACACTTCAGACTTTGCTTTGAGTGGATATACCCATGCATGCCTGGAAAAATCATCAATGAAAGTCACGAAGTAAAGGTATTTCCAAAAGAGGGTGTTTGCATAGGACCACAGACATCACTGTGTACAAGCTACAATTTCTGCGTAGCCGGAACTGAACCATCTTTTGGAAAGGATGAACGTTGCATTTTGCCCAAAATACAACCTTCACAAACATGTTTTCCAGGTGCCTCAAGTTCGGGCAAAGAGGACACCATTTCAAATTTCTGCAAGCGTAGCAAACTAGCAAAATTCAGATGACCAAAGCGTGCATGCCAAAGTTTTGCATCTGACATAGCCTGAGAATCATGAGCTGCACATGCCGAATCATTCATAGATCTTTCATAGTCAATGAGCTTATATAGCCCACGACATAAAATGCCAAAAGCAATAATCACGTCGCCATTTGATAGATCATGAACTGTACACCTGTCATCAACAAATTTCACAACCAAGCCAATCTTGGCTAATGCAGAAACTGATAACAGATTCTTCTTGATCCCTGGCAAAAATAAAGCATCTGACAAAGTGAAAGAACTACCATCAGCAGTAGTCAGAATGATCTTACCAACTCCCATAACAGGATAAGAGGAGTTGTTGGCGCATGTGATAGTATTCCCTTTAGGAGCAGGCTCGAGTGAAGAGAAGAAACTGTGATGCGAGGTAATATGTTTGGTCGCCCCACTGTCAAAGTACTAAACATCTGAGTCTACTGCAGACATGCACTGATCATGAGAAGATGGGTCAAAACTGCAGACAGTAGTAAACGCCCATTCTTCTTCCTGCACAAGATTTGCAGACTCTGTTTTTGGTGTAGAGGCCTCTGCAACAACCATTCCAGCCTCTTTCTTCTTTGCCTCTTTGGTAGCCAGTTTTGGATAGTTCTTTATGATATGATCATTCCCTTTACAGTACTTACAAAACAATTTCTGCTTTTCTGATTTTTTCTCATCTTTGTCTTGGTTCTTCGAATGTGCAGCATTTGCAGATTTCTGCTTACTAGTAGAAGAGCTCCATTTTCCTTTGCCCTTCTGACTAGCCAGGAAAGCTTGATCTGCAACACGCATAATGGACCTGTTCTGCCTGGACTGATCTTCGTGCAACAGAATAGAGACTAACTCCTCAAATGACAAGGCATTTGGATTGCCTTTCATCATTACCCGAAGAGTAGAAGCAAAACTTTGATATGAATCAGGAAGACCATTCAGAACGGTCTGCACAAGTGAGCTATCTGGTATAACCTCGTCAGCAGAAATCAACTGTTCCTTCAAGTCTTTGATCTTTGTTAGGAAACTGTCCATGGAATCACCTTCATTCATGTGCTCACTCTCCAACTGTTTTTGGAGATAAGCAACACAAGCCTCATTCCTAGCTTGGTACAATGTGGTAAGTGTATCCCAAGCATCCCTAGCTGTTCTGCAAGAGCGTATGTGAGGAATAATGGCACGTTTGACATACAAAGCTATCAATGCATGTGCCTGGGCATCTCTGCCATCCCAACAAATCTGCTCTGCAGTAGGTGCAACAGAAACAGTAGCACGAACAGGAATCTGTTGAATATCATCTTCGACACCATCTTCATCAGCTCCAACACCTATATTTGCAGTACCTGTTGTTACAGGTGTAACATGACGTCTTTCAACACCCTGCACAATGTTCCACAATCCTTTTGCAACCAAAACATGTCGCATCATATAAGCCCATAATGGGTAGTTGGTACCATCCAACTTATCCTCAACAGCCAACATACGAAATACATCACTGCTTTCAGCCATGGCTGGTGACTAAAATACCTTGATGCAGAAAATTGACTGTATCTCAAAAATTTGAACGGAACTGCCCAGATGAGTTCTGCTAGACCTGTAGCAGACTTCGAGGCGCTTAAACTGGCGAACAGAAATTGGTATATACCTTTGGCACAAAAGGACGAAATAGCCTGCACAAGCACTGTGATAGTGGGTTCGGAGGTAGAAACGAGCTCAGATCGCGATTTCGGCACCACAGATCGAAGCTGTTTTGATCTCGAAAACACCCTGAGTATGTTCACCAAATTTCGTGCGAATTTGAGACTGCAAACGGAGGAGTGTCGACGGTGCGCTAGAAGAAGCGACGACCTGCTCTGATACCAATTGTTGGAGTTAGATGTCTGCGGAAGCACGCGAACAGCACAAGGAAGAAGAAGAAGCTTGGAGCACAATACACAATACTGAATGTATTACTAGAGAATGTACAAAGATAAGTAGCCCATTAGGGCAATAGGCATATATACAAGCCGGGGGAAAAAAACCTCCTAAAGAGGGAAAAAAGTGCCCCGGCGGTCCTAGTGTGTTCACACACATCACTACCTAAATTTATCAACATGGATACTTGTAACTTTTTTCTCATCTCAATGGTTACTGTAGTCACCTTAGACTCAGCAGCCTTTGATAGCTTGGCTTGATCCAAATAAATCTTGACCCTATCCAACTTATTCTGTTCACTATCAATTAACAATTCTAAAGTATGTATAACCTTAGTACCCTCCACTCGCCTTATGGTAGCAACTACTGTACTTTGTCGAGCATTTAACTCAACATCTTCTTTGTGTTCCTATAAGTTCGCATCCAAAGGCTCTAAAAGTGGTGAAGCATCATCATTCAAACAACTATAAAACCTTTGCATCTTTGAGTGCAATATACCCATCTTCTTGCATCTTTCACTAGAAGCTTCTGTACCTACAACCCATGCCACTTGGTACATAGCTAGATTTTTTGATGTTTGAGCAGTGGTACAATTTTCAAATGCAAAGGCTGTAACGAATTGTAGAGACAATTCGTAGTTTGTAGGTACATCCTGGTAGACTTTCTGATGTAACACCATCAGTGTGTCATAGAACTCTTGCCTCACATATTTAACTTTCATCTTCCCCTTGAGTCGAGTTACCTTGAAGACAAACAACCAATCTTCCTCACTAACCGATTTTTTTGATATAGTACATGGATCTATACTACCGATAGATAGGCCGTAAACGGTGTGGAAATCCTCTTTTTTTTGGCAGAATATGCTGTGATCTAACACTTTTGCATATGTTGGATATATCCACCTGCATCAACAAGGTAAATTGTTTCATAAATGCATGCCCATTACTCCAGTCGTAGCACCAAAGATTAAGTGTAGATTCCCTATATCTTTGTGGTTCGTGGATGCAGAAAAGAAGGGTCCTACATAGGCCTGTAGATAATGCAGAGATACACGCAACAAATTTTGTATGTATTAATGATTCAATATAGCAATTATATACATGCGAATCGTTACATCATGCGACACATGAGTGAGCCGTGACTGTTAAGCCATTATTTTCGGGACATGGCATTTGACCACATGGTTCATACGTGGCACATCCACGTAATCATAGTTAAGCCGCTTCAACACTCCCCTGTAACTAGAGTACTAGAATGTGACACAGATGTTACTTGATTTCAACGATTCCAAGATGTTTCTTGCAAAGGATGAACTTATCTGCTCCCGTATGCTTGGTAAACATAACAAACCACATTAGATGAGCTGATACATATGAGAGATGAAATTTTTTCTTCTCTACAAGATCACATATAAAATGAAACTTTAAATCAACATGTTTTGCTTTCTCTATCGTCAGTAAGAGCTCTTGCATGACTGTTTGGTCCAGAGGCCTTCTTTTGCCGTGAGAGCTAAGTCCACAAATTTAGCTTCTGCTGATGACAATGCAACTAGTGTCAACTTCTTGGAGAACCAAGTGCTACTTGCCATTTAATTAGCTGTAAAGCTAGCCTATTAAATTACATAGCATTAGACACACCGATTGATATCAGATTTGGAGCTTACCTGGCCGATTGCTTCTGCTTCAATGATGAACTCTTAATAGATGGCACCTCTCCTTTGTCAAAAATAGTGGCTTTTACATTAGAACCATAGAAATTACTCCTATCCATACGTGCACCTAAATGTTGCATGCATGGATTCTAGATGCCATACCTGCTCATACTTGTTCCCAGAGATTGTGTTTCACCTTCATGGTCTGATGGAACAACTTCATTGATGGTAGCTTTCTCTCGCGATTGACAAAGTCATGTGGGCCTTCTGTGCTCCACTGGTATAGACTCCATAGACTCACCACCTTGTGGAGCATGTGAGGAATAATGACATTTACTATCGATGTTCCAGCCATGATACCGAGCACGCCACCACATGAGTGGTGATCGTACATCCAACAAATTGAAATTTTATGAATTTATTGTTTGCTATATAAAATGCTTTTGAAATAGCTAAAAAGTGACGGGCTTAAACATGATAAATGAAAGAACTTGGAGAAGCTTGTAGAAGGAAGAAAAATGCATTTTGAAGTGACGAAGTTTGGTCTAGCCAACCGGCACATGACCAGCCCTTGAGCTTATGGAGACTCAAATAGACCTTATAGGCATGCGATAAGTGCAAAAGAAACACACTATGTACTTTGGAGCATCAAGGAGAATGAGTGGATACAAAGCAGATAGGTTCGCGGGTCGACTAGCTCAGAAAACTTACTATCTATGGAAGAGCCAATGAACTTCAAATGCCCATAGCGACCAACGTGATTACAATTAGAAAAACTCCTTTTATGGGAGTGATACACATAGGGTTGCGTGTATAGAATGCACAAAAGTATAAGGAATAAGCAAAACATGCTATAGGAATGAATGCGACATTCACTGGTGGTACTTCCTATTTTTCAGGAATACGTAGTGATTGATCCTGAGACAGAAAAACTGAGATTTTGCCCAACCTACTGAACCAAATGCTTTGAAATTTTGTAGGCATAAAATAGACTCTAATACCTTTCCAATCAGGCATCTTACACTCAATTTAAAGTTCTACAAAGAGAGGAGCAGCCTCTACAAGATTACTATTGGCGAAGAAGATGATGCAGAGAATTGAAGGAGCAAGACAATGATGGTCACGTGTATGTATATTGCTTCCATGTAATGTACAAGTGATTTCAAGTCTTTATATAGACTCTAGGAGTGTTCCAAAACTTCTACAAGTGAAGTTTGAATTCAAATGAAGGTGGGAATGGTTGTTGGAGGGAATCAATTCACTTTCCTACAATCTAGGAAAGGTGAAGATCTAGTTTGATCTACTTTTAGGTGATTGATTGCTTGATTGAATGCAACGTCAACCACCACAAATGTTGGGAGTGATGGTTGGATACACTCAAGAGATTAGTTGGTGCTGCAAAACCTGCTTCACACCTGCCCTTCTTTGACTCCAGATATGCTTAGTATACTAGCTTAGCTTCCAAATGACACCAAAATATGCTATATGTACTTTGGAAATGAGTTGAGTAATGATTAGATCAAAACAGACTACTTGTGACTTCAAGAATCCTGAAAAACTTGCTATTTTGGTATTGACACCTGCTCAGAGTTATGCTCAGTGTGACCAGCACACTTAAAATTGATCTAATTGCTTTTGGACATAATCAATTAGCTTAACAAGCTTTCATTTGCAAGTGGAATGAGAGGAAATGACAAACTACACTTTGAGAAATCAATTTAGCAAACTTAGGAACATCCCCGACATTTTAGGAACTGTACAGAGAAATACCAGAGATCACTTCGAGCGCAATTTCTCCCAGATGGTTGATTCAATGACCTTCAAATTTTGTAGGCATATAGTATGCTTCAATCTTGTTCCAATGTGTTTAGAATCATCCAATTTGGTTCAGTAGATCTTGAGATATGCCTCTTGGAAGTTGACAGAGTTGAAGAGTACACTCAGAGAATAACAGAGATGATAAATATGAGTATATGTATTAGATCTATTGATTGTACATTCCCATTGGCATAGAATGTAATGCCCAATGGTACTCAGAGGTGTTGGCTATGGTGTAGCACACACACACTCAAGGATTTACTCAGAAATACCTCGGGAAGAGTGAAGGATGCCCGCGACTTTTGATTTGTAGCTTTTATAGAGATTAAGTGAGATTTTGAATTTCAAATCCAAGTCAATCTCCTAGAATCTTTCACCTAAAGATTGATTGAGATATTCTCTCAACTAAACAATCATTTTTCCCACGAATCAAACTAGTAGGTGTGATTACATGAGTGGTTAAAGTCATATTGACTTTTACAAGAGATAAATGGTAAGAACAATAAGACTAGGTTCCTATGGTTCTTGATTCTTGTAAATATATCCTTCAAGGGTCCAAGCTTTATGTGAAGTCTTCAAGGTTGATATCCAATCCAAGTGTTAAGGCTTGAATTACACCAACAGCTCCCCCTCAAGCCAAACACTTTGGCTCAAGTCTTCATTTCTAGTCTTCAATTACTTCCTGCAATCCAATTATGGATTTAAATCTGCATAGCTTGCTTCCATCCAGAGCTTTAGTAAGCAAATGTGCACATTGCATATTAGTAGACACATATGACAATTGAATGTCTTTGCTAAGTAACTTCTCCCTCACATAGTGGTAATGAACCTCTATGTGTTTTGTCCTAGCATGATAAATTGGATTTGCTGCAAGGTGAAGAGAACTTGTGTTATCACCAAAGATGACTGGTGGTCTTGTGTATAGGCCCAATTCTGAATATAAAAGCTTCAACCAGATAGCTTCTTGAGTGGCATTTGCTAGCCCTCTATACTCTGCCTCAGTAGATGACAAAGCTACTGTGGGTTGTTTCTTGGATGACCAAGAAATTGGTTTATCACCTGCAAAACATATGTAACCAGATGTGCTTCTCCTGTCATCTTTGCAACCTGCCCAATCTGCATCTGATTATACCTTAATATCAATGTCTGATGAATATGGAAAGTACAAACCATGATGTTGTGTTCCCTTTAGATACTTTACTATCTTCTTTGCTGCCTCTAAATGAGGTACTCTTGGTTTGTGCATAAATTGGCTAAGTACACTAACACCATAAGATATATCAATCCTGGTTAAGGTAGCATAATTTAGACTACCTACCAAACTTTGGTAACCTGTAATATCTTGGAGTTCTTCTCCTTCATGAGCACTGAGTTTATGGTTGACCTCCATAGGAGTGCTTGAGACTTTAGCTTCCTGCAAATTAAACTTCTTGAGCATGTCCTGAATATACTTCTTCTGAGTAATAAAGATACCTGAATTTGTATAGACCAATTCAAGTCCTAGAAAGTACTTCAATAATCCAAGATCATTAATCTTGAATTCCTTCATCATCTGTCCTTTGATGTGTCTAATTCCTTGAACATCATTTCCTGTAATTATGATGTCATCAACATAGACACATAAGTATATTACCTATGAATTGTTCCTTTTGATAAACAATGAAGTATCTGCTTTACTCATTATGAATCCTTGGTCTAGAAGGTATGTTGTTAACCTATAATTCCATGCTCTAGGTGCCTGCTTCAATCCATACAGAGCCTTCTTCAATTTACAAACATGATTTACCTTCTTGGGATCTTCATAGCCAGGTGGTTGTGACATGTAGACTTCTTCAGATATCCATCCATTCAAGAATGCATTCTTCACATCCAATTGGTACATGTTCCAATTTTTGGATGCAGCTACACTCACCATAACTCTGATAGTTGGCATCTTTGCCACAGGAGAAAATGTCTCCTCATAATCAATGCCTTGGGTTTGTGCAAAACCCTTGGCTACCAACCTAGCTTTATACCTGTTTATTGTACCATCTGAATTTCTTTTGAGTTTGTAGATCCATCTGGATCCTATCACCTTCATGGAGTCCTTCTTGGGTACCAAGTCCCAAGTGTCACTCTCCTTGAGAGCCTCCATTTCTTCATCCATTGCTTCCTTCCATTCTGGTTTAGTGATTGCTTCTTCAAATGTACCTGGTTCTTCACTCAAGAGATCCTTTGCAAGATATATAGAATGCTTGGTTACAAGGGAAGTATCATACCCATACCTAATAGGCTTCTTCTTTTCTCTCTGAGATCTCCTCATTGCTTGTGTTGAGGATTCTGGATTATCTTCTAGTTGCTTCATCTTCATCTTCCCTTTGGATTTCCAAGCCTTGAACTCTTCAATGTTGATGGTGTCTTCATCATTTGAGCTTGTATCTTCTTTCTGAATTGGTTCTTGCTTGATAAGCTTGGGAAATTCTTCTTCCATGTCATAAGGTAGACTTACCTTCCTGCATTCATTTTCATACCATGAATCATTCTCATCAAAGATGACATCTCTGCTTACCTTGAAGCCTTTGTTTGAGGGGTTGTAAAATCTGTATCCCTTCTGATTCAAATCATAACCAATGAAGATACACTTTTCAGCTTTAGGGTCTAGCTTTCCCCTTACCTGTGAGGGAATATGCACATATGCAACACAACCAAAGATTTTGCAATGATCCAGAGATGGTCTCTTACCATGCCAAGCCTCATAGGGTGTCATTCCATCAAGTGTCTTTGATGGTAACCTGTTAATTAACTATGTGGCAGTAGATACACTCTCTGCCCAAAGATATTTTGGCAATTTCTTTTCATTTAGCATAGACCTAGCTGTCTCTACAATGAGTCTATTCCTCCTTTCTGCTACCCCATTTTGTTCAGGTGAGTACCTTGTAGTAATCTCCCTCTTGATGCCTCTTTCCTGCAAGAAATCTTCAAAATCATTGGAGAAGTATTCTCCACCACCATCTGACCTTAGCTTCTTCAAATGTCTACCTGTTTGATTTTCAACTAGTGCAAGGTACCTCTTGAAACAATTAAATACTTCATCTTTATGTTTCATGAAATATAATACAGTCCACCTGCTATAGTCATCAATGAAGGACACATAGTACCTTGATCCAGATATGGATGGCTCCTTGCTAGGTCCCCAAACATCTGTATGCACCAAATCCAGATAATCTTCATGCATAAAACCTTTCTTGGTATGAGGCAATCTGTGTGACTTACCAAATTGACAAGCCCCACACTTGTATATCATGTGTTGCTTGGATACATTAGGTATCCCAAGCACACATTGATCCCTACTCATTTGCTTTAAGGTCCTCTCTCCAATGTGACCTAATCTCTTGTGCCAAATCTCCAATTCTGATAGTGTTTGATCCTTATAGTTGTACAAAGCAATACTCTTAGTGTCTTCAAGTTCAAAGGTAAACAATCTACCTGATTTTTCTCCCTTGGCTATCCTTCTGAATCCATGTCTTGGATCCTCCACATATGCACCATGTTGAGTGAACCTGACCTGTAGACCTTTTTCCACAATCTGACCTACACTCATCAGATTCTTGGTGATTGTTGGAACATACAATACTCTGCTCAATAGATTCTGATTACCATCACTAGTTTTGACATTGCCTACTTTAACAACTGAATGTTTAGTGTCATCACCTGTCTGCACTTGATGCTTGCCTTTGGGTTCTTCCAAATCAGAAAGTAATGCAACATTTCCAGCTACATGATTAGAGCAACCTGAATCAATATAGAATAAGTGATCATCATTGATACCTGACTTAGAAGTCATATTCATGATCAATAGGGAGTCATCTTGCTCCTCTGCATAATTGTTGTAGTCTTTCCTATTCCTGTATCCACCTTGATAGTTGCCATTGTGATTGTAGTTGTTGTTATAATTATTGTTGTAGCCATGGTAGCCTTGAGATTGGTTGAATCTGCCTCTGCCTTGAAAGTATCCTCCTCTTTGGTGACCTCTTCCTCTTTGGTTCTTGTAATTTTTGTAGCATTCATCATAAATAGGAGTATCCATGTTAAAATAAAAAATAAAAAATAAAAAATAAAAAAAAAGGAATTAAAAAAAAAAGTATAAAAATATCATTAATTTTTCAAGTTCATGTTGCTTTGTTTTTTTTCAAGTTCATTCTATTTTTTTTCCATGCTTGTTTCATGCATGTTTTTTTCAGTCTTTGCATCACATTGCATATCCACATCACTTGAGTCAAAAAAAACAAATGATGATTTCTCTACTTGTGTAAAATTTTATCTTAAGTAGTAACTTATCTACCAAGAAATTGTTTATAATCTAGGATTGTGGAAAGATAGGGCATGAAGATTTGGAGGTTTATTTTGGTGACAAGACTTTCATATATAAACATGCATATGTATCCTGTATCGAAAGCATAATTGTTGAAATCCTAGCTCCTGCTACTGCATGTTTCTACATCCTTAGTCCATCTCACAGCACTTGTATCGGAGTTTAAACGACTGTTCTCCGTCATCAAAAATGGTTGTGCCTTGTATCGGGGTTTAATTTTTCCCCGTCATCAAAAAAAAAAAAAAAGTTGCTACATGTTACCAAGAAGTTTACACTTTCTTCCACCCCAAAAAAGTGATCGTAACCATAAAGTTGCCGAATCATCATCGTCATCATCAAAAAAAAAAAAAAGAGCAAGCCAAAGGAGGATAAAGAGGCATAGTAGAATAAATCAGGGGCTATGTAGGCAGATTTATGCATTAGTGGAGTTTAGTTAGATTTCCTTGCATGTTATTAGAGAAAGAGCATATTCATATTTATGTAGGAAAGGAGTTGATCTAAAATAAGCTAAAGATGAAAGATGTCTCTTGAAAATCCTAAATCTTTGTTTATAATCATATTTAAGGTAGATTGCTTTATGAAAAAGGTACAAAATTTTCTTCAAGATGAGAGGAACTGATGCTTAAAACGACTCAATACATCCACTTCCAGTTCATATTGATGCTTTTTTTTTCTTTCTTGTTGCCAATGTTGCTTGTTCATTTGCATATATGTTGCCTATTTGTTCATGCATATTCATGTTGCCTGTTTCAATTCTTTCTTTCATGCAAATTTTGCTTCATGTCACGTTACCTACTGATTCATGCATATAATCAATTTTCCCTCCATGTTTCTTATGTTACCTATAAAAGAATTTGATGCCTGGAACATTTTGTTTTTCACAGATGCTAAAGTGGCGCTTCCGGAGGAATCGCAGGCTTAGTGGGGGTGAATGTCGTCGAGATTTTCTATCCTCTCTCACTTGTGAAGGCCTACAAAAAACATATTTGGTGAAGGTAGCCGGAATTCCCCGAGAAGTCCAAAATGCATCAAGGATGTCAAAGGAAGCTCACATACAAAGTTTCAAAGAAATCAAGAAAGTCCATGGTAGCGGTCAAAGCTGGTCAAAGTTAGGAAATTAGGGCAAAAATTTCATTATCACCAAATTAGATGAAAATTCATATACTTGTAACGATTGTCAAAGGCAGTCTATAGCCCCAATTTCAGTAGAAAATGGATTTTGTAGCACATTGATATGCTATGTTCATTTTGTAAAAATGTAATTTTTCTAGTTTGACCCTACAAATTCTTGTATAGAAAATTATGTTAGCCATATGGTTTGGCATGTATAAAGATCATATATGGCTACATATTTGTACAAATTTTCAAGGCTATCAGAGCTTCCTAGACACCTTAATGCCACCTTGCAAGCTTCCAAATGTAGTCAAACTTGTACAAGGGAGATTCAGATGGGAGTTTTTTCTGCATATTCCTGAAGGAGATCTTTGGAAACATAGTCCTACAAAGTTTCATCTTCATCAAAGCTTATTTGGAGGGTCAAAGAGTACAAAATCCAATTTTCAAGGTCACCGCAGTTTTCTAGAATAAGAAAATTGAAGGCTTGAAGAGCTACCACATGTCAAAATATGATTGAACCATGTTGTACGGTCAAGATGAGCTCATATTCAAGGGTGGAGATGCACTTAAGCATAAAGGAAGGAGGATCCACGAATTTTTTCATCAAAGAAGACTTTTTTGACAGTTAAAGATCAATAATGCAAAGTTTCTCCAAAAATAGTGGCTTATCTTATCCGAATTGATGTCAACACTGATCCGACGGTCCAGATCATCCCCAGATCCAATGGTGGAGAATGAGGGCACCTAAATTTCACTCCTTTACACTAGATTTGATAGAAAGAACAATTCCAAGCCATTGATTTGATTAATCAAATGGTTGTAATCGAAAGTAGTGATCCTAGAGTTGAGAGTTGATTTCTCTAGATCCAAGGGCCCAAATTCATTCAAAAAACTATATAAACCCCCCTCCAAACTCCTAGAGCATCATTGTTAGGCATCCATAGGGCTTATGCTAGCTTACGGTTTCCTTGAGACGATCACCCTCGGTTGAGCGAGTGAGGATCCAAGGTGAGCTAGTATGAGTATAGTACCTAGTTTCAAATTTAAGTTAGAACTCCAATCTAGGATAGGCTCTTGAAACCAGCATCTCTATCTTGACTCACCCTCGGTGGAGCGTGTGAGTGAGTTAGAGCTGATTTTAATGAGTCTTAGACTTCTTTAGTTAGACGTTACGAGCCTAGACATACATAGGGTCACTGGAGTGGAACTCACCTTCTTACGTGTGACATTCGGTTGAACTGTCATGGTTTGAGGGTCGGAACCACCTTTGATCAATAGACTGCCTAGCTTGACGTACCACGACGATCTTATACATGTATCTTAATTCAAATCCTTTTAATTCATCTCACTTGTCACTTGTCTCTTGTCTCCTCTCTCAGTCTCTTAAGTATTTTTACATGTCTTCTATTTCTTCTATGTGTGAGAAGGCTCCGCAGTATTGCGTTGAACCAGTAAGGATGTTTCTTTGAGCTTGTGAGTAATCTCTATCATCATAATTCACTTGCATGCATATAATCCATACATACCCATACATATTGATTAGTTTCTGAAAGTGTATAAGAAGCTCCAATATTATTGGACCATTCTTCCTTTCAAAATTGGTTAATGTGTAAGGATTCCATCTATTCACGTCATGCATACATATCATCCAAAGAAGACTATGCATATGGATTAGAATTAGGAAGTGTTTAAGAAGCTCCTTCAATGGACCATTCTTCCTTCCAAATTTGATTCGTGTGTATGGTTCTCTTTCATTCTTATCATTCATGTTCATAAATCTAACTTGCACTCCTACTTTCCCATTCCCATAATCATTTCAACATCTCTCTCTTCTCCATACTCAACATTAATTTCACTTTCATGTCCTTAAACCATCCAACATTCATTAGCGTCATACACCCTGTCTGTGCCACGACCGGACCCGATCCACCCAGATTGCGATCACCTCCACACCGGTAATCCTTGATAAGCATAGTTCCTATTGTTTAGCCACTTTCCCTTATCACGGCACTGATCTTCGGTGTGATTGTTCCTCTTGCAAAAGTTACAAAAGAGTCTTGGTTCTGTGTATAATCTCGAGACTATAGGACATTTTGTGGCCATGTGCCCATATCCTTGGCATTTCGCACAAAAGATGTTTGATCTAAACACTCCCTTACCTAGCTCGCGTGCCACTTCCTGCCTTACCGCATATGTCACATGAGTTAGAGTGGAAGCTTTTACCGCCTGAGCCACGATTTAGATAATCCTTTCCTCAGTCAACACCGGATTTACCTCTTGGGGCATGTTTGTAGTGGCCATAAATGCTGGTGGAGCTGCGACAGGATTTGCTTGAGTAGCACCACTTGTAGACCCATTGTTCGTACCTAGCATTGGTTCGAATAAAAGTTCTTGCCTTCGTTGTTGGCCAAGTTGAACCTCTTCCCACACACGAGCAACATCTTTGGCAGCCACCAACGTCGACGGTCGGCTCAAACTGATATGTTGTTGAGCGCTTGAATCTCTAAGTCCCGCAATAAATCTTCGTTTCAAGGTATCTTCATTTGGGGCATTCGCGCCCATCTTCCTTACCAGGGTTTCCATCCTCTGGATATAATTGTCGATGCTCTCATTTACCCCCTGCCAGAGATAATCCATTTGTTGAGCTAGACGATCTTGGAAACCTTGCCTACAAAATTTGGCCAAAAAGGCATCCTTTAGCATTTGATAAGTTCGCATTCGTGGCTCCTCCAAGTTCTCATACCAATTGGCGGCCTCATCTCTAAATATGGCTGGCAAGATTTGAAGTCTTTGCGCTTGGTCAACCACTTCATTTGCTTCACAAGTGACCTCGAACAATTGGATAAAGCTATCCGGATCCTCATCCCACAATCCCGAGAATTTAGGAAAGTCCCCTAAATGCACTTGGACTCGGTGTGCCATTTCAAACAGTGGCGTAATGTCGATATCCTCCCGATCCCAGAAATTTAGTGCACATGGCCTCAAGATCCCTCCTTCAAACTTTTTCACTTGATTCGCGACTCTCCTACGGGAGTACACTTTTTTGGCAGGTTTCTTCCCGCTAGTCGAGGTCAACTCACCTCTCGACTCCCACCGTTGCCTTTCTCTTTCAAGGGCTCTTCTTTGAGCACGCTCTTCTCTTTCTGTTTGTGTTTCTCCTAAGGATGAGCTCCCCTCGCTCATATACTAGATCCAGGGTCCGCAAGCTCGGCCACCATGTGGCGCTAGGCGAACCTATGGTACTCTCTTATAGAGACGTACCAAGCTTTTCCCGGCAAACGCACCAAAATGATAGCCCTTTAGTCCAAGGGAAAGTGATGCTGAGAGGCGCTTATGGTGTGCTCAGATCACCTCAAACTAATCGACTTGTATTACTTAAGCCTAAATTGTACCTGTAATTTCACTATCTCGGACACACTCGTACATACACACTATAGCTCTCCTAAGCCATCTTACTCTCGTGCACTCTCTTTTTTTCTCTAACTTTCTCACTCACAACCCCACTCTCGCACTCTTCCACACACTCCTCCACACTCTCTCATCTGCTTCCACCTGTCTCCTCTCTTCCCTTTCACTTTCCCTTCCTACCTCACTCTTTCTTTTACACTCAACCATGCATGCACTCCGGCTTTTCTATTCTCTCACACACTATTACATTCTCGCACTAACACACCCCTATATGCGATTATCCTTTGTCTCACTACTCACTCACTTTTGATTACACATGTTCACATACACACTCTTACACTTCCTCTCCCTCTCTTATGTACATGTACCCTTACACCCACCACACACACATATATATCTGACTGCACTCTCACACACCTAGTACATACAACCACACCCACAGTCTCTCTCTCTCTCTCTCTCTCTCTCTCTCTCTCTCTTTTCCCAATCACATTCTGTCTCTAACACACAATTCGAGCACAATCACCAACATTTCTTTTGCAAATGTTCAATAGCACCACTCATCACAACAATAGTCAAAATCAGGAGCAAATGCACATGGCAACCACAAGATTCATTCATCCCAGTACAGCAGTCAGATTCTAAAGGAAATGCACATCTGGATAGCCAAAATGTTACCTTGACCTACGGGTCAGCTAGCTTCTTAAGAGATGGTCAAGTGTCCCATACACTCAACAGTATGCATGATCATTTCTCTCTAACTTCTTCCACAGATTCAACATCATTCGCGAATGTCTTTAATTGTTTAGTAATATATGAAACAGAACTCACAAAAGCTTTGACGCAACATCTAGTCCTTTGAGAAGTAGTATGTGAATTTCCAGGCCATTCATTCTTTTGCTTAGTCGATGTTTGAATTATTATTGATCATCGAGACCATTTGCCGATCTTACAAATGTTCACATAGTGATGATCGTAAAAGACCCTTCTACCATGAAGGAGCGTGTCCATTTCGCATAATCACGCTATTCTAACAGCCCTCTAACAAGGAGAATGTTCTACATGGAACTTGTGCAATCAAGGACTCCCCTCGGAATAGACAAAGGCTTCCATATTTTTTCGAGCATGTCACTATCACCTCTACATCATGTCATCACCCGTTGAGGCTTCTACATCGGCTTTGAGGCTTTCTTATGACATCCCTTACAAGCTCCCTTCAAGCCTCTAGATTTCGATAAAACCCAACAAGACAAGATGGCAGAGCTCTTCACGTGTTGTTAAGGCAATCACGATGTCTACTCAGTGTTATGCTACAGTAGAGATTGTCTATAACAGGGAGTTATGCTCGCTCCTAGTGAAGCAAATCTACGACCCTTCACATAATTCCCCCTAGAGTAATACATACTTCCATCACTTAAGCCTTCTCTTTTGTCCCTCTTCGATGCAAATCCAATCTCTTTTCACTTTTAATAAGTCAAGGGAGCTGCTACTGCAATAATAGCGAAGGCATCAAACACATGAGAACCTAAACAGCAGCTATGGGCACGCAAATCTGCTAGTCAGAGCGAAAGCATTTATGAATCTAGTCTGCACAATTTTACATTCATCGCAGATCAGAAAAAAATCAGCAGAATTTCATTGTTAGTACATAACAAGTTTAAAACATGCTCTGCAAATCATTACACACTAATGGAGAGCCAACGTCAGCAAAACAAAGTACAACTACTGAAAATAGAGAGGAGTGTCAAATGCTTATCCTCAGACTCCAAGCAATGCCCTCAGATGCACTCGTCTTTGTGTAGACTTGATCTCGTTGCCATCGTCTGGTCGTGTGCCACATTCTCCTTCAGCTTGTTTTCTTTAGTTGCTTACACGTGTGCCTGCATAAACTCTATGCCTCCTGCCCCTCTTCTAAATGACTCCTCTATTAATTTGCTTTCGTGTTGGGGTCCCTTTTCACTACTGGATTCATAGCCCAAGATGTCATCCCGTCCATCCTCTGCACCAGATGATCCCCTCTCACTGCGAATCTCCAAGCTCCTTGTCAAAATTGAAAAACATCCTCCGTCCGAGCTTCTCCTCGGTAGACGAAAGGGGGAACGTTCTTTTATCGCTACTATCTATCTCCTAGATCTTTCTCGCACAGCAGCTCCTTGAAGAAGAGAACTCCCCGCACCACCGAATGCCTCCTACTCCAATATATGATGCCCGTTTCTGTCAATCTTGGTGCTTCATTTCCCCACCAGCTGTCCTTCTACTTCTCATCCCCTTCTTCCCAGCTAGAACAGTAGACGCCTCCCCCTTGAGGACGAAGTCCCCAAAAAGACAGCAGCGGCCGAAGGACAGAAAAACGAAGAAAAAAAAGAACCACAACGCGAACCCTGCTGTCTAAAAAATGAAAAGCCTCCCGAGTTGAAGCACCAGGAATCCCTCTCGCTTCCCTCCCTTCTCCTTGTTCCCTCGATGCCTGCACAGGAGAACCACAAAAACGAAAAAAACTCCCAAAAGAACTCCGTAGCTCATACCTAAACAGGATTGCCCCTCCCCCCCCCCCCCCCCCCCCCCCGTTCCTGCTCAACCAGAAAAATGAGGAAGAAGAAACCCCACTGAACAAAAGGGCTCCCCTTTAATTCTTCTGGCGAGACGTTTTCCAAGACAAAAAACTGCCAGAGAACTCCCTCGTGTTTAATTAGGAGGTCGTAACTCCTTTTCCATGCTCTCACATTTAGGGGCAAATGACTGCCACCCCCACTAGGGACTAATGGAGCATGCTTGAAGCATGTTAAGTGAAGGAGCATACCCTCAAGACTCCCAAAAATCAATAATGACATCCCACTCATGTGTGATAACTTGGGCTTAGCTACAACTGGCAATTCTTTGCGATGAGAAGCATCGAGATTGAAATGTCTATTAAGGGCTACTCTACATCACCACATTCGATTGGATTTATCGCTGCCAAGCAACACTTCCCTTTGCAAAACACCTAGAATCAACATGTAGTCTGCAAAATGGAATATACCAATGGACTATATCAATGAACTTACTATTAGCTCATGTAGTCATGAGCTAATAGTAAGTTCTATGCATCTAGCGGCGAATCCTATTTTCCATGCAAGAACCAAGCACATAGAAGTCCATTACCACTTCATCAGGGAGAAGCTCATGAAAAAGGAGATTGACATTTCTTCTGTTCCAACTGAAAAGCAAGTAGCAGATATGATGATGAAGGCACTTGATGGAATAAAGCTTTGTAGATTCAAAGCTATGGCAGGTATTCAACCTATCAGAGAATGAAGACTCAAGCATACTTTAGCTTGAGGGGGAGCTTTTGGAAAATCAAGCTTACACTATGCTTGAGGTAGATTTGATCTACATCAAAGGATATCACGTCGAAAGAATATCCGTTGGAGAGTTCTTTTTCTTATGCTCATTTGTTGCATTTTTTGAGAGATTTTTGATGGTTCGTTTACCTTTGCAAAAGCCTTGAGCTTTACACATGTAAAGGTAGAAAGATAGAGCCCAAATCCCACGAATTTGTTGTTGGTGTAATTCAAGCCTTAACACTTGGATTGGATATCAACCTTGAAGACTTCACATAAAGCTTGGAACCTTGAAGGATATATTTACAAGAATCAAGAACCATAGGAACCTAGTCTTATTGTTCTTACCATTTATCTCTTGTAAAAGTCAATATGACTTTAACCACTCATGTAATCACACCTACTAGTTTGATTCGTGGGAAAAATGATTGTTTAGTTGAGAGAATATCTCAATCAATCTTTAGGTGAAAGATTCTAGGAGATTGACTTGGATTTGAAATTCAAAATCTCACTCAATCTCTATAAAAGCTACAAATCAAAAGTCGCGGGCATCCTTCACTCTTCCCGAGGTATTTCTGAGTAAATCCTTGAGTGTGTGTGTGCTACACCATAGCCAACACCTCTGAGTACCATTGGGCATTACATTCTATGCCAATGGGAATGTACAATCAATAGATCTAATACATATACTCATATTTATCATCTCTGTTATTCTCTGAGTGTACTCTTCAACTCTGTCAACTTCCAAGAGGCATATCGCAAGATCTACTGAACCAAATTGGATGATTCCAAGCACATTGGAACAAGCTTGAAGCATACTATATGCCTACAAAATTTGAAGGTCATTGAATCAACCATCTGGGAGAAATTGCGCTCGAAGTGATCTCTGGTATTTCTCTGTACAGTTCCTAAAATGTCGGGGATGTTCCTAAGTTTGCTAAATTGATTTCTCAGAGTGTAGTTTGTCATTTCCTCTCATTCCACTTGCAAATGAAAGCTTGTTAAGCTAATTGATTATGTCCAAAAGCAATTAGATCAATTTTAAGTGTGCTGGTCACACTGAGCATAACTCTGAGCAGGTGTCAATACCAAAATAGCAAGTTTTTCAGGATTCTTGAAGTCACAAGTAGTCTGTTTTGATCTAATCATTACTCAACTCATTTCCAAAGTACATATAGCATATTTTGGTGTCATTTGGAAGCTAAGCTAGTATACTAAGCATATCTGGAGTCAAAGAAGGGCAGGTGTGAAGCAGGTTTTGCAGCACCAACTAATCTCTTGAGTGTATCCAACCATCACTCCCAACAGTGGTATCAGAGCATATAAGGTAATCATGGGTGATGACTTTCCTTCCTTCATTGAAAAATTAGACAGGAACAACTATCAAGCTTGGTCTCTAAGGATGAAGACCTATCTACAAGGAAGGAGCTTGTATGGATTCATATCAGGAGATGAGGAATTGCCCTCATTCAAAGCTAGAGGCCTACCCACCAAGGAAGAGCAAGAGAGACTCAATCAATGGTGTGCAAAAGATGCTTTGGCAAGGTCATACCTTCTAAACTCTATTTCTGATTTCCTTCTACCACACATAAGGAATTGCCAAACTTCCCAAGAGACTTGGGAAACCTTGTCAACTTACTTTTCATCAAGCACAAGGGCCAGAAAGAATCAGCTATGGATTGAGTTTACCACTCTTAGGAAGCAATCAAAGCAATCTGTCTCAGATTTTGTTACCAAAGTCAAGGACATTGCAGACCAACTTGCAAGTGTTGGAGAAGAGATTGAGGAAGAGCAAATAGTCAGACAAGTAATCAATGGACTAAAGGCAGATGACAAGTGGGAGAGCTTTACCACAGCAATGGACTTATACATGGACATCCAAGCACCTGATCTAACAACTCTGATTGGACAACTCTTCACACATGAAGCAAAGCTTACAAAGAATGGAGAGCAATCAAAAGGTAACAATCCCTCTGCCCTTTATACTGATAAGAAGGTAAAAGATAAAGGTAAAAGCAAGAAGGTTGATGAAGAAGGCTCTACCTCCCAAGCAAACTATGCAGGGAGAGGTAGATCACGTTTCTTGAATAGCTTTATCCTTTTACCTGCAATCAAAGTTTTTAGTGCAACACCATTTAATTCACAAAGAGCATACGTACCATTGTTGTTGACTTTTGATACTATGTATGGCCCAAACCACCGTTGAGTGAGCTTTTTGCGTGCATCATATTGAGAGTCAAATGTACTATCATAAATGAGCACCCAATCTCCTACTTCAATTGGATTAGGACGCAGTCGATGAGTTTTATCAAAATAATGCTTATTCTTCATTCTAGATTCTCTTAATTTTTCAACAGCATCATCAAGTCTTACTTTACCTTGTTCTAACTATTTAATGCGCAAACTCAAAAAGTCATCAGTAGACATGTTTTCAGACCAAGGCAAATTTGACCATGCAAAAATATGAGATTGAATTGGAAAAAATGGTTTTTGACAGTACATAAGTTCAACAGGCATATACCCAGTAGTACGTGTGCATGCCATTCTATCTGCCCAAAGTGCAAAAGGTAAGAATCTAGGCCATTGTTTGATGTCACCGTTACATGCTTTAGATATGGCTTTCACAATAGGTGGATGCCCTCTCTCTATTTTACCATTGGCCTCTGGATTATATGCAATAGTGAGAGACAAACGAATACCGTGACACTCAAAGAACTCTTTAGCTTCTCTCGCATTTAACTCTCCACGATCGGCAACTGCTTTCTCTATGTACCCAAAGCGACTTATGACATCTTCAAGCAAGAATTTGCAAACATTGTAAGTGGTCTTAGATCGTAGTGCACGTCCCTCTACATGATTAGTTAAGTCTTCTCTTGCAAGTACAATGTAACGCATTTTGTCGATACCTTTAGGCATAGTTACAAGATCTACTACCCACTTGTAGTGAATACAAGGTGGATACGTAGGATGCAACGGATCTCTATTTTGACTGATGAATGAAGTTGACAAGTAGAACATGTAGAAACATAGCTACTAATGTCAACATACATCCTAGGCCAATAATAGGTACTTCTAATTTTTTCATATGTTCCAAAAAATCCTTTATGACCTGCCCATAATGTCTCATGCATTTCCTTCATTACTTGCAATTGAAGACCTCTCTTTCCTAGGACTCGTTGTGGATTCTTAACCTTACCCTTAGCATGTCTCCAAAGATAACCATTACATAGGAAAAAGTTATAAGCTCGTTTCCTAATGTTACGGAATCTATTCGTAGTCCAACTAGGTAATGGTTGTAGTGTATTGAGATACTTTCCTATGTCTCTCCATTCATCTTCCTACTCAGACTCATGAAATTTCTCATACTCATATATATGTGGAACATAGTCAACTAAATTCACATTCTTTATTAGATCACTGAGTCAAGATCATCATCAAATCTAGCTCTCGATAACATATCAGCAACTGAGTTTGACTTACCTGAAATATGAACTAACTCAGGATTTATGAACTTAATATATGAGATCCATCTAAGCATGGCTATATCAGGAGATGAACAATTGGCTATCATTCCAATGAGAGGCAAACAATCAGTCTCAACTTTGACATTTGCACCAATGAAATATTCTTTGTCTGTTTTCAAAGCTGTTACCATACCCCATAGTTCTCGTTTGATCTGTGGATATTTTCGTTGTGTTTCATGTAGAATTTTGGCACCAAACCTAATTGCATATCTATTCCCTTCACTATCATCTTGACTTATGACCCAACCTATACCAATAGGACTAGTATCAACAGTCAATATAATAGGTTTGTTAGCAGAATAGTCTACACGCTTAAGGATGGGAGCTTCAAGCAATAATTTCTTCAATTTACGCATAGCTTGAGTGTGTTTGTCAGTCCAAATAAATTTTCATTTCTTCCTCAAGAAGTCATAAAGACAATCAGCAACATGAGCAAAGTGTGGGATCCAAATAACATAAAAGATGCAAGCACCAAGAAATCTACGTACCTCACTCACGTTGTTACATGTTTTAGAAATCTTGCTACTGGCATCAACTTTTTGTGGGTATGGCTTTCGACCATAATGGCCACATAAATATCCAACAATCAGCACCGCGTTGACACCAAAAACAGATTTCTCTATGGAAAATTTGAGACCTACCTCTTCAAATCGTTGAAATATTCTTTCACAATCAGAGATATGGTCAAGAACAAATTTACGACATCCAGATGAATCTAAAGTAATGTCCTTTACGCGTTCCTCACTCCCTTTAATTGGAATATCATCAATGAATGGCATAGTTATATGAGGGATAAAATCATGTAAGACCATATTCATAGCACTCATCATATGAGCCACAGAATTGGTCACTCCTTGAGGTAAAGTACACATTCGCACTAAGCCTAAAGGAGTTTTCATTGTGGTTATGTCACGACTATCAATTGCTAATTGGAATTGGTCATATCCCGAATATAAATCACCCATTGAATAGATAGAATGTCCTGAAAATGATTCAGCAAACTCATCTACAATGGGTCCTGTTCCTACATTCCTTATGGTGACTTTATTGACAGGTTGGAGATCTTGAATAAAACATAGTTTCCCATTCTTTTTAGGCACAGTGAACCATCTGTTTGAGTAAGGTGCAAAAGGTGGCTCTAAAATTCTCATGTTTATCTTCTCCTTAAGTAGTTTCATTAGCTCAGTTAAGTGAGCCTTTGGAACAGGTATAGGACGGAGATTCCATGGAATATGTGGAATAGTAAAGATTATCATGGGTGCAACTAGCTTAGGATCTACACAACCAATCTCATGAGGATACATAGTAAAGGCTTTTCCATGGCTACGTATGACTCTCTCAAATTTATCTCTCTCTGCTGGCAAAAGAAAGTCATCATCTCTACCAATTTTCACCTGTTTGATTGTCTCATCCGTGAATGTATGTCCTATGTTTTTCTTATCCCGAAGAGTTGGATCATTTTTCACATCAATAATTTTTTCATTACTTCCTTGAGGTAACGGTTGAGCTATGGGTTTGATTTTTTTGTCTACAGTTTTGTACTTTGTTTCAACTAAGGCATCATGTGTTTGGTTAAATTTTGAGCACTTGTCAACATTGAGAGCATACTCTTGGATTAGAGCATACTCATCAAGGGAAGAAATAAAAATAATATGGGAATTAGAATTTTATTGAAGACATAACTCTAACTCCTCAAGAGTAGAGAAACAATGAGATGTCTCAATCACATGCTCAATGTTCTCATCATGTTCTATGATTTTGTTGTTTTTATAATTTTTTTGGGTTTTTTGGATAAAAGACTTGGACAATTGACTCTTATGAAGAAAATCTAATCTAGAATGTGGAAAACAAAGTGACAAACTATTGTACATGTTCGTTGGATGCGAGATGTCAAACCAATATCCACTGTTGTCCCGCTCAACAATGGATTCTATCCAAAATTTTGATCATATGTAGCTCCAAACCTGAATCGAGGTGCACAATCACTACAAGCATGCTCATGACCCTGAGTAACAATAGGTTTCTTTCTAATTGACAATCAATTCCTAGGATGATTCACTCCTACCGTCATGACTTGAAGTGATTGCATTCCATCCTTAGACTTAAATCTAGCATAGGTAGACCCATCATCCATGGCTTTAGTTTCCATACGACTCTCACAAATAAAGGGTTGACCTAAGAGAACTTCATAGGAGCAATTATCTTGAATAAAAAAGTGAAACTCTTCTGTGATTCCTCCTATGGATATGGGCACACTAGCACAAGATCCATACAGGGTACCTACACCATTATCTGCAGTTCTCATACGCCATCCACAATCTTTATCTATGGGCCATCGAAACTTATCATAGACTTCTCTTGAAATCACATTGATTTCAGAGCCAGAATCTACTAATGCATTTACAGTGATAGTGTTCTTATCATTTCCTATTTTAACATGCATCTCTGATGTACCTCTAGACCAAAATGTTCTTTTAAAGTGGCTTTCAAGATTGTTTTCATGATTTTCATGGTCAGGTTGAATAGGTCCTAAGAAATTTTTATTAACATTTACTTCATCATCATCAAAGTCCTCTTCATCAGATTCATCAAAGTTTAAGGCTTCATTCATAGCTTGATCTTGATCTAGAGAATCTTGCATCTCAGTATCTAGATTAAGTGGAAACCTCTTCCTTTTAATTAGGCCGATAAAGTTATCTTTAAAAACAGGCTTTGCAATAGAGAAAACTTGTTCTAAAGACATAGTCACTTGACTCTTAAGCAAAATGTAATCTAAAATCTCCATAGGATCTATTTTTCTCTCAATTTCTGAAATCAAGATGGCTTTAGGTTTTCTCTTTGGTTTCTTTTGTTTTTGCTTAGGATCTTGTTTTTGTTCATGTTCTCGTGTTTGGTCTTCAGTTTGTTTTGATTGTTCTGGTTTATCTAAAGGCTTTGGTTCTGTTTTTCTTTGCTTTGTCTTCTTCCCTTTTTGTTTCTCCTCTTGTTTTTGTTCATTGGGTTCTGATTCTTGTTTTTTATCTTTAGATTATGATGTTTCTCCTTGCTCTATGATTGTTTCTATTCCCTCTGAGGTTTGTTTTCGAGTCACTCTTCTTTCACTAGGCTCAGCTTCATCTCTTTTTTGTTTTTCTTCTACATTGGATATGTGAGAAATAAGAGATTGATCTTCTATCGGTGACTCCCAAGCCGTTATTCTCCTAATCTCATCTCGTGCTCTTACTAAAGCCTCTATGGAAAAGTCAACTTCCTTTGTGGGTTTACTTGATTCTACTTGTTGTTCATCAAGAGCTTCTAGTTTCACTCCTCTAGTTCCTACATCCATTATGGTTATATTTTCATAGTGTTTTTTCATTCCTCCCTTACCATAATTTCCTTGCAAAGGTAGCCTAGATCGATAGTCACAGATTTTCTTGTCTATGTCTATTACTAGTCGTTGCTCTTTAGCAACCTTCAATAGTTCACAATCTCTCAAAAAGTGCTCTAACGAATCACACCAAGGACACCTACGAGGACCACGCACAAAACCATTTTGATTTTGAGGATTTTGATTAACTTGTGGTGGGAAATTTTGAAATTGAGGATTTTGTTGATAAGGTATTGCTTGAACAGGATAATTAGGATTTTGAAAAGGCAATTGATGTATTTGAGGAGCTTGGGGAGCAACATGTGGTACTTGAGGTGCAAGAGGAGCTTCCACATTATACGGTTGATGATTTTGAAAATTTTGATTTTGAGGATTTTGAAAAGCTATTTGAGAAGCTTGAGGATACATGTTTTGATACATTTGAGGATTTTGCACATGAGGATGAGGATTTTGCATTGAAGGATTATGCATTGGAGGAACTTGATATGCTTGAGTAGGAGCTACTTGTGGATTTTGATTGGTAGCTATAACATGTGGATTAGGCTCTTGAAAAGTCATTGGGTTCATTTGATTTTGGAAAGTTTTGGTGTAATTAGATTGTAAAGCATCTATAGTCTTGGCCAAATTGGATTGTGTAGCAATAAGACTTTCCATTTGCTTAGTGAGAATTTCCACTTGAGATTGTTCAACTACACTTTTATTTGGCTCTACTTTAAAACCTTGAGTAGGCTCCATCATTTGAGGAATAGGAGTAGAGTCAAAATTCATAGCATGGGATTGTTCTCTAAATTGCTCCTTAATTTGTGGAAGGCTAGCTTGAGGAAGACTAGTTTGCTCATAAAGCATGGATTTTCTTTGATGTCTATGGGCTACAGCCTCTACTACTTTACGCACTTTTTGCCAATTGTTAGTAAGACCATAGCGCTTATCCGGTTCTTCTAATCGTCGTTCAACTTCCCTACGAGTTTCAGGATGAAGAAGCTTAAGAAAATTGATCACAAGATCAGGTTCCAAGGTTATCTTATCCTCATCAGGAAGTTGTTCATAGCGTCTAATATACTCATTTTGTAAGTGAGTAATAGAGCTACTAGGCTTTGGTGAATTGACCCATCGTAAGAATCCATCCCGATTATGTTGGCTATAATCTTCAAGATAGAATTCTTTGAGCATCTCCTTTCTAAAATCACTCCAAGGAAGACTATCATATTGTGTGACACGGTTTATGATAGAGCTATCAACAATTCATTCAAAGAATGATATCAAAAGATCTTTGGGAAGACCAAAAATCATAGCTTGCTCTTCAAACAAATCTAAGTAGCTTGTAATGTTGATGCCATTGAATTTTCCCTTCTCTCTCAACATAGAAGAGACTATTCTTTGGCCTTGTTTCTCAATAATAAGGGATTTGAATCCTTCCTCCATCTTATGTGAATAAGCAAGTGATGCACGATGCTCTAGATCTCTCACAAATGCGTTTACTTCACGACGAAGATGTGCACGATATTGTGAGAAATCCAGTGCAACACTCAAGACTGATGATGATGAAATGATGAGGATAAAAAATATGAAACAAAGGATATGGATCACAACCTCCCAACAAGATCAGAAGCAAATGCCACGAAGTGTTTTACGTCGGGTTCAAATGTGGAGGTGATCGCAATCCGGGTGGATCGGGTCCGGTCGTGGCATACACAGGGTGTATGAAGCTAATGAATGTTGGATGGTTTAAGGACATGAAAGTGAAATGTTGAGTATGGAGAAGAGAGAAATGTTGAAATGATTATGGGAATGGGAAAGTAGGAGTGCAAGTTAGATTTATGAACATGAATGATAAGAATGAAAGAGAACCATACACACGAATCAAATTTGGAAGGAAGAATGGTCCATTGAAGGAGCTTCTTAAACACTTACTAATTCTAATCCATATGCATAGTCTTCTTTTGATCATATGTATGCATGACGTGAATAGATGGAATCCTTACACATAAACCAGTTTCGAAAGGAAGAATGGTCCAATAATATTGGAGCTTCTTATACACTTTCAGAAACTAATCAATATGTATGGGTATGTATGGATTATATGCATGCAAGTGAATTATGATGATAGAGATTACTCACAAGCTCAAAGAAACATCCTTACTGGTTCAACGCAATACTGCGGAGCCTTCTCACACATAGAAGAAATAGAAGACATGTAAAAATACTTAAGAGACTGAGAGAGGAGACAAGAGACAAGTGACAAGTGAGATGAATTAAAAGGATTTGAATTAAGATACATGTATAAGATCGTCGTGGTACGTCAAGCTAGGGAGTCTATTGATCAAAGGTGGTTCCGACCCTCAAACCATGACAGTTCAACCGAATGTCACACGTAAGAAGGTGAGTGACACTCCAGTGACCCTATGTATGTCTAGGCTCGTAACGTCTAACTAAAGAAGTCTAAGACTCATTAAAATCAGCTCTAACTCACTCACACGCTCCACGGAGGGTGAGTCAAGATAGAGATGCTGGTTTCAAGAGCCTATCCTAGATTGGATTTCTAACTTAAATTTGAAACTAGGTACTATAATCATACTAGCTCACCTTGGATCCTCACTCGCTCAATCGAGGGTGATCGTCTCAAGGAAACCGTAAGCTAGCATGAGCCCTATGGATGCCTAACAATGATGCTCTAGGAGTTTGGAGGGGGGTTTATATAGTTTTTTGAATGAATTTGGGCCCTTGGATCTAGAGAAATCAACTCTCAACTCTAGGATCACTACTTTCGATTACAACCATTTGATTAATCAAATCAATGGCTTGGAATTGTTCTTTCTATCAAATCTAGTGTAAAGGAGTGAAATTTAGGTGCCCTCCTTCTCCACCATTGGATCTGGGGATGATCTGGACCGTCGGATCAGTGCTGACATCAATTCGGATAAGATAAGCCACTATTTTTGGAGAAACTTTGCATTATTCATCTTTAACTGTCAAAAAAGTCTTCTTTGATGAAAAAATTCGTGGATCCTCCTTCCTTTATGCTTAAGTGCATCTCCACCCTTGAATATGAGCTCATCTTGACCGTACAACATGGTTCAATCATATTTTGACATGTGGTAGCCCGTCAAGCCTTCAATTTTCTTATTCTAGAAAACTGCGGTGACCTTGAAAACTGGACTTTGTACTCTTTGACCCTCCACATAGGCTTTGATGAAGATGAAACTTTGTAGGACTATGTTTCCAAAGATCTCCTTCAGGAATATGCAGAAAAAACTCCCATCTGAATCTCCCTTGTACAAGTTTGACTACATTTGGAAGCTTGCAAGGTGGCATTAAGGTGTCTAGGAAGCTCTGATAGCCTTGAAAATTTGTACAAATATGTAGCCATATATGATCTTTATACATGCCAAACCATATGGCTAACATAATTTTCTATACAAGAATTTGTAGGATCAAACTAGAAAAATTACATTTTTACAAAATGAACATAGCATATCAATGTGCTACAAAATCCATTTTCTACTGAAATTGGGGCTATAAACGGCCTTTGACAATCTTTACAAGTATATGAATTTTCATCTAATTTTGTGATAATGAAATTTTTGCACTAATTTCCTAACTTTGACCAGCTTTGACCGCTACCATGGACTTTCTTGATTTCTTTGAAACTTTGTATGTGAGCTTCCTTTGACATCCTTGATGCATCTTGGACTTCTCGGGGAATTCCGGATACCTTCACCAAATATGTTTTTTGTAGGCCTTCACAAATGAGAGAGGAGAGAAAATCTCGACGACACCGGGCCAAAGTGAACCTCCCGTGCCTAGATGGGGGCCAAGACCCATGTATGCTTATGCAGGTCAAGGCCAAGTAGGCCAATAACAAAGGCCTGAACCACAAAATTAAAGGAGAACGGGACCGTCAGAGTGTTGGCGATGTGGATGCCTTCGGCATATACAAGCACATTGCCCGAATGCGAGGAAGCAAGAAGACTTTACACCTATATGCCGATATTGTAGTAGGGAGGGCCACTATGATGCTGATTGCCCACAACGAAGAAACGATTATTACCAAGGATAAAGAGGGGCTGAGACTTCCACCTACGCACAGCCGCAACCACAACCAATGATGCAACCTCAAGGAAGAGTACCCAATTCTGGAGTAGTAATTAGGGAGTTGGATCCAGGAGCTAGCACCTCTACCCACCTTGTAGAGGCAAATCAAGGAAAAGAGAAAGGTAAAGAACCGATGGTGGCTGTCGTCACTCGTGCACAAGAGTACACCCGAGGAAACCAAGTTCAAGTGAATGACGATGACGAGATTCATAGGCAAAGGGATTTAGATGAAGAAGACGAGGTGGAGGTCGTTCCACCAATTACACGGAAGTTTGTAATAGGAGTCCTACCATTTCCAGAAAGGCTAAAAGTCCAACGGAAGTTGCCAAAAAAGAAGCAAGCAGAAGCGGGGATGGACATTGTACAAAGGCTTGCCGAGACCGAAGTCACTTTGGATTTGGCCACATTACTAAGGTGTTCGCCAACTTGTAGAAAGAAATTCTACAATGAGTTTATCAAGAAACCAAGGAAAGCAAAAAGAAAAGAAAAAGTGGACTAGGTGGTCTTAGGGACGATCCAAAGTATTACGACTCAAGTGGACTCGAATGCCCCTATAGTTACAGTGGAGATCAATGGATATGCGGTCCCAAGCGCGCAATTAGATAGCAGAGCCGCAGTGAACCTAATGATAGAATACATGATGAAAGCATTGGGATTGACACAACTGGAACATATCCCAATGTCTCTCCGAATGGCTGACCAGACGCAGGTAAAGCCTGCAAGACTAATACGAAATGTGCAAACTATCGTTGGTGGGATTGAATTCTCTGTTGACTACTTGGTTGTGAGACCCAGATCCACCGAAACTACATTTTCTATACTATTGGGGTGACCATGGCTGATGCAGGCTGATTGTGTACTGGAGAATGGGATTGATCACTATTGGGCCCAAGATCGATCGAATACAAATCCAAGTGACCCCCAGGGAAGATGCCAAGAAAACGGTCCCAATGAAAGAGCCAGAAAAGAAAGTGGTCGAAAAGGATGTACGTGAAAAAGTACGTGAAAAGTTCTCTCTGACAGGAGAAAATTACAAAAGCTTGTTGCAAGATGGAATTAACTTACAAGCAACAGAGCAAGGTCAAACCAAGATGGGTGAATATGTGCTTCTGACCTTGTACAATGATGACTCAGATAGGGAGCTATTAGGGTTTTTGGGAGGATTCAATGAGTTTGAGTGTTATACGACAAGCCTGGACTCAGAAGGAAAGAAGACGAAGGGAGGACAAGGATCGTCTGAAGAGGTGAAGAGTCAATAAGCCACACAACGAAAGGGGAAGAAACTTGGAACATAGGTGGTTACTTTTCAAACTAAAGTTCCAGGGAAATGCCAAGAACCAGCGAAAGTCAGAGGCAGGGAGACATATGCGTCAGAGGTGGTCGAAGAGATGAAATTAAAGAATGTAAGACTTAGGGATAGAAGGGGAATTAGTGAACTATTAGTTCGCGATGTATGCACACTAAAAAGCGAGCGCATGGATCAAAAGACTTCGGCAATGGACTATGATGAGAAAGTGGAGTTGGAAAAAAAGAAGTTCATTCAGTTAGGTGCAAAGGAAGAAAAGTGGTGTGAAGAGGAACAATCAGTTAGGAGTTGCGATGAATCTCTAGAGGTAGTTGCAAGGGAACCACAAGTTCGAGTTTGTGAAGAAAGCTATGAGAAAAACCCAGGCAAGGAGTCAGGGAAGGATTCGCCTAGAAAGAGGAGTAGTACGAATGGAAGAGCCAAGAACAAGCGAGGTCAAGGAGATCAGATGGACGAACGACATGCTAGGACTAGCGACAGTACGGTGAAGGATGAAGCTCGTACCAAGGACACCACCAGATATTGCACAAGGTCCCAAGAGACGGTGGTTTTTGTTTTGAGGTTGATTCAAAAGAGATGTCAACAAAAGAGAAGCGAGCAAGCTAGGTTGAAGAGTTCCAAGAACAGGACATAGGAATAGACGTTGAGGATACGGAGGCCCTTTTTGACAAAGACCATTGTACAAGATCAAGCAGATAACCGAGAGCGCAAGAGCCTATATATATATATGATCCTTTTTGTCGAGCATCTACCGAGGATAGGATTGCGAGGAGCTAACATTGAGTGTCATTTTGCAGATAGGTAGCAAATAAGCACACGATGGCTAACCGGGCACAACAACAAGCACAGTTTGAGCTAGTACTTTATTTTGCAGATCAAGCCTTTTCGAGCATGGAGATATATGCAGAGAACTTGTCCGCTGAATACGACGTCGGGGAAGCGCATTGGTTGGTCGAGTTCCTCAATCAAGGTTTGGGTGTTGAATTTCCATTTCTGTAGTTTGAACAGTATTTGATGTATTGGACAGGAATCGTCAAGGATAGATATTTTTATTATGATTCCACTAGAGATATGCCGGTAGACAAAGAGGGTTTGTGTTGGGCTTGGGCGGACCAATTGGTCATAGGCAGCGATGACAAGGCTCCTGAGGCAGAGCCGGATTCGCCTTCTTAGAGAGTATTGATTTTCGGGAGGTGGATGTGGCTAGGTAAGAGAGTCTCGAGTCGGTCTTATAGCAGAGTCGTTGGAAGAGAGGCCTCGCGAGGGGATGACGAGCTAAGTGTCAGTTAGTTAGGTTGTAGGCAGTCAGGTATGCCATTTGAGTGTCGCGTCTGAGGAAGCGAAGACAACAAGAGATCGATCTATTAGGAGTCTGTTTTGTTTGTGTTTTTTTGTGTGCTTTCCATGTGGGACAGGTGGGGGAGCGCTCCTTTTTGCCTCTCCCTAACTCTCAGGGTTCTTTTGAGGGTAACAGAAAAAGGAAAAGAAAAGTAAAAGAAAAAAAAGAAAAATGAGAAAAATACAAAACAAAAAGAAAAGCAAAAATATCGTGTCTATACGTGTGCCAGCATGCTATGCCAGGCTAGTAGGCGAGCAGAGTCCACCTCACCGGGTAGTCAGGACTGCGAACCGACGCTAGTTTTGCCATAGGTGCTGGAGTATGTGTGTGTGTTTTGGTGCTTCGTGCCATAGTGGGTCGACAGGTGAGTGGAGCCATCTCGGCCGGGTGGACGAGACCACAAGCTGCACTCGGCTTAGCTATGGGAAAATCCTTCCATGTATGTTCATACATCGTGTATCTATGCTGTTGCGCGCTATGCTGCACTGGTAGATGGGTGGAACGAACCTAGCTAGGCGGTTAGGGCCATGAGTCGCATCCGGTTGCTGCATAGGCTAACTAGTGTGTAAAAAAATAGAAATCAGAAATGGAAAAGGAAAGATTTTGTGTTCCCGTCCTTGAGGGGGAGAGACAGAAAGGAGGAGGACAACGACCGTCTGGATGGGTGTGCCATGTGTGTATATGTTTTTGTGATCTTTTTTGTGATTGCTGATAGATCGATCTGCCTAGCGTCGACGCTAACGAGGACCGGTATTCACATGTGTATTTGACTTGCTTGCTGCCTGCTCACTGTATTCGGCTTTTCTATTCTTGTCAAGAGGTTCTTCCTGAAGATGGTGATGAGGTATACCACTCAGATTCTTTTACTTTGGTCATGTTCTATTTGTTGGAGATGGTCTCTTTTTTATTGCGCGAGTTCGGTTTTGTTTCGGACGTCGTCTCGTTTGCGTATGATCAGTTAGGGAAGATGCCTATATGCATGCGGATTATACATGATGATTTTGGTTTTGATACATCTTTTTGGTACTTACCTTTTTGTTGAGTTGTGTGAGGTTACAGGTGCAATGGAAAAGAAGGATTCCGTCTGGTACGTCTATATATGGTAAGCCTTTTTGTGATGGTTGGATTTGGTTTTGATGGATGATGCAGGAACACAGGTGAAGGGCCAAAGGAAAGAGTGCATGGATGGTAAGTAAGGTATGAAGTGACCAAGTCAATGAAGGGGTAACAAGGATGTCAGCATGGTTCTTGTGATTTTATGTTTGAAAATAGGTTGGTGAAGGGAGCGTAAATATATGGATATGGTTGAGAGCATGGTATGAGGCATGGTTCATATGTGTGGTTGCATAGACTTGCATGTGGTAGGATGAAGAGGAGATGTGAGGTAGAGAAGAAGTAAAAGGTGATTGTATGAGGGCATGGAAATGAATGTGGTTGGTGTGTGTCTTCCTTGAAATGCATGAAGAGACTAGTGAGCATGAGTAAGAGTGTGTGAAAATGTGCATTCATGATGTGGATATGTGTGTGCATGACGGTATGTGCGTGGACATGGGAGAGCCTAGTTGAGGTGAGTGAGAGAGTAGGAGAATGGAAGGATACTGCATATAAATGTGAAAGCATATCATTGATGATAAACTGGTCATATGTTTTTGAAGAGAACTAATCATTTGCTTGAGCGCAGTCACATATTGGCTCGTCGGGGGTGACTTCGCGAGCAGAAGGGGGGAATATGTTAGGTCATAAAATTATTGATTTTTGTTTGCATTGATATATTCCATTTTGCAGACTACATGTTGATTCTAGGTGTTTTGCAAAGGGAAGTGTTGCTTGGCAGCGATAAATCCAATTGAATGTGCTGATGTAGAGTAGCCCTTAATAGACATTTCAATCTCGATGCTTCTCATCACAAAGAATTGCCGGTTGTAGTTGAGCCCAAGTTATCACACATGAATGGGATGTCATTATTGTTTTTTGGTAGTCTTGGGGGTATGCTCCTTCACTTAACACGCTTCAGGCATGCTCCATTAGTCCCTAGTGGGGGTGGCAGTCATCTGCCCCTAAATGTCAGTAGGGGGGTTATGCTAATTTAAGTACACATGGGGGAAATGAAGGGGGGAGTTTTTATCGGGACACGGCTCATGCACAGAAGGGGAGTCTTCTACTGGAGTCTCTTGGGGGGCAGTCTACTGCCCTCCTTTAGGAGTTGTTAGAGCATGGAAAAGGAGTTATGACCTCCTAATTAAACACGAGGGAGTTCTCTGGCAGTTTTTTGTCTTGGAAAACGTCTCACCAGAAGACTTAAAGGGGAGCCCTTTGTTCAGTGGGGGTTTCTTCTTCGTCATTTTTCTGGTTGAGCAGGAACCAGGGGGGGTGGGGGGGCAATCCTGTTTAGGTATGAGCTAGGGAGTTCTTTTGGGAGTTTTTTTCGTTTTTGTGGTTCTCCTATGCAGGCATCGAGGGAACAAGGAGAAGGGAGGGAAGCAAGAGGGATTCCTGGTGCTTCAACTCGAGAGGATTTTCATTTTTTAGACAGCAGGGTTCGCGTTGTGGTTCTTTTTTTTCTTCGTTTTTTTGTCCTTCGGCCACTGTTGTCTTTTCGGGGACTTCGTCCTCAAGGGGGAGGCGTCTGCTGTTCTGGCTAGGAAGAAGGGGATCAAAAGTAGAAGGACAGATGGTGGGGAAATGAAGCACCGAGATTGATAGAAACGGACATCATATATTGGAGTAGGAGGCATTCGGTGGTGCGGGGAGTTCTCTTCTTCAAGGAGCTACTGTGCGAGAAAGATCTAGGAGATAGATAGTAGCAATAAAAGAACATTCCCCCTTTCGTCTACCAAGGAGAAGTTCGGATGGAGGATTTTTTTCAGTTTTGACAAGGAGCTTGGAGATTCGCAGTGAGAGGGGATCATCTGGTGCAGAGGATGGAGGGGATGACATCTTGCGCTATGAATCCAGCAGTGAAAAGGGACCCCAACACGAAAGCAAGTTAGAGGGCTGTTAGAATAGTGTGATTATACGAAATGGACACGCTCCTTCATGGTAGAAGGGTCTTTTACGATCATCACTATGTGAGCATTTGTAAGATCGAAAGATGGTCTCGATGATCAACAATAATTCAAACATCAACTAAGCAAAAGAATGAATGGCCTGGAAATTCACATACTACTTCTCAAAGGACTAGATGTTGCGTCAAAGCTTTTGTGAGTTCTGTTTCATATATTACTAAACAATTAAAGACATTCGCGAATGATGTTGAATCTGTGGAAGAAGTTAGACAGAAATAATCATGCATACTATTGAGTGTATGGGACACTTGACCATCTCTTAAGAAGCTAGCTGACCCGTAGGTCAAGGTAACATTTTGGCTATCAAGATGTGCATTTCCTTTAGAATCTGATTGTTGTACTGGAAAAAATGCAAGCCATCTAAGAACAAGGCCACTTGTTTGGCAGGTGTGGGCAACTCTAGAACAGGGAATCTTTTTAAGTACTGTCTGAACCTTCTTCCTGCTAGTCGCACTGTTTCTTGGGGTGTTTGCTTGAAACTGTGGATCAAAGATGATGTGTTATGCCTGATACCACTCTTGGAAAATTCTACAATGAATTTGTCTAGTAGCTGACCTATATCGCGATATTTTCAACTACTCAGTGGTTGAAACCAAGCCAAGGTAGTGCCCTTAAGAGTCAAACCAAATGCCTTGTACTGGGTGAAAAAATCCTCAACCTGTTCAGCTCTTAACACTTGTTTGAACTCAGCCACATGATCATAAGGATCTCCTGACCCGTCAAAATAATTCTTCATTGCCTTGATCACTTGAGTGGGTCTAAGGGTTCTTGTGTGCTCTCGGGGTCTAGGCAATGGAAAATCAGGTTCATCTCTTTGTTGCCTATGTGCTTGATGTCTCTCTCTTTCAGGTCTTTCATTTTCAAATCCTGCTCCATTTATGCCCATAGTGTGTGCAAAACTTACCTCAAGTCTCTCTTTAGTTCTTTCTCTCTAGGCTTCATGAGATTGGGATGATCCTACTCCTTGGAGGCCATGGGAAACATTGGATCTTGTTGGAGGGAAAATCAATTCACTCTTCCAAGTATATGCATGTCTATCATGTTTTGTTACCAAGAATATCTTCTCTGATGTGTTATCCAGGTACACAACTTTGTCTGGTATCTCAGGATCTTTGAATTCATAGATGATGACTATGCCCAGTTGGCTAGGTTGATCTGGTTTGAATCTCCAAAAGGCTTCCTCCGTTTCTCTATTTAAGAATAGTTGTATGCTTTTGTTGTCTTAAATGATCCAATCTGGAGTGATCACTCTGGTCAAAACTGACTTACCTCTAGGCGTCTGGGGTCCTTGTCCTACATTTCCTTGTTCTAGGTATCCTATCTCATTCTCATGAATGATATTTCCAAACTCATCGGTCCTATCTGGTAGGTTGGTGACCACATACATGGTTCCTTCCTTATCAATGTATGAACCCTCTTCGAACTTGACCACCGGGGGTTCAAGTCCAAAGCGTTGATCTGGATTTTTGAGTTGGACCATTGATCGCCTCAAGCCATCCTCATAGATGCGAGCACCTAATCGGTTGGTCCGAATATATTCCAATTGTGTCTTATAGGGACCTTCTGGTGTTTGTAGATGGGCAGTTCTTGAGCCACCTGCAGGTTTCCCCATGCTAAAAGACATTTTTGAGTCACTTGTACGTAAGGACAACCACTTAGTTGTTGTGCCCAAGACTTAGCTGTATGGTTGACACTAGACTGAGAAGATCTAATGCTTTGTCTATCCTTGCCTAGGTGTCTACCAGATCTCAGGTTCATAAGCTTTGGTTACGAGTCCAAAATTTCCCCTTGCCATGGTTCAAAATCCTTTGGAGTCCCCTTGGTTCCATAGTCCCGCTTGAGGGTCAACTTCAAATTATCCTATATGAAAATCAACGCATTATTCGAAACGAGCTATAGAGCTTTCCAACGAGCTATAGAGCTCAAAAAATGGACTTTGGATGAAAAAGTTATGTCAAATCAGGCTCCTAGGGGTCAAAACAGAGAAACAGGACGTTTTGGAAAAAATCACGATTTTGTGAAATCAAGAGAATCGTGATGCTATGAAATCAGAGAATCGCGATCCTGTGAAACCAATAGAATCGCGATGCTGTGAAACCAAGAGAATCGCGATGCTGTGAAATCAAGAGAATCGCGATCTTGTGAGACCAAGAGAATCGCGATGCTATGAAATCAGAGAATCGCGATCCTGTGAAACCAATAGAATCGCGATGCTGTGAAATCAAGAGAATCACGATCCTGTGAAACCAAGAGAATCGCGATGCTATGAAATCAGAGAATCGCGATCCTGTGAATCTCAAGAGAATCACGATGCTGTGAATCTCAAGAGAATCGCGATGCTGTGAATCTCAAGAGAATCGCGATGTTGTGAATCTCAAGAGAATCGCGATGCTATGAAATCAAAGAATCACGATGCTGTGAAATTAGGGAATCGCAATCCTGTGAATCTCAAGAGAATCGCGATCGCCAATAGAGAATCGTGTTTTTAGAGAATCTTGTTTTTAGAGAATCGTGTTTTTAGAGAATCGTGTTTTTAGAGAATCACGATTGCCAACAGAAAATCGTGTTTTTTGAGAATCGCGTTTGTCAGCAGAGAATCGTGTTTTTGAGAATCGCGATTGTCAGTAGAGAATCGTGTTTTTGAGAATTGCGATTGTCAGAAGAGAATCGTGTTTTTGAGAATCGCGATTGTCAGCAGAGAATCGTGTTTTTGAGAATCACGATTTTGTCTCAAAGAATCGTGTTTGATCACAATCATGTTTTTGGCTGAAAATCGTGATTTGTGAGAATTGCAATTTTGAGCTCCACCAGAGAATCATGATTCTGAGAATGACCACAGAATCGTGTTTCTTTCAGCAAACTTTTAGGCGGGAAATAGAAAATCACGATTAAAAAAAAAATTGATTTTTTCACAAAATCATGATTTTCATCATAGAATCGTGTTTTTCGGCAGGAAATTCAAATTTTTGAGCGCCAAGCAATGGCGAGCTCTGTATGTGCAAAAAATCATGAAAAAACAGAAGCGCTTGCTCTCTCTTGCACTTCCTAACTCCTCCTTGCATAATAATGCATGAAAGATAGTATGAAAATGATGAAAATGCACTAAAAAACAAGAAATTTCTATGAAGAAGAAGATGGAAGAAGATGGAGATGGTGATGATGATGAAGATGAAGAAGAAAAATCAGAAAATGAACAAAAATGACAGCTTTTTTACCTTCCAACGTCGCAAATCTACGATCTTACCATCACAATGCTCGTCTTCAAAGCTCTCTCCCTGGCAACGGTGCCAAAATTTGGTGTAGCTCAAGTGTAAGCACCACCTCCTTTACTTGTCAATCCGTGGAGATGTGAGGACCGGTATGAAGACCACGAGCAAGTGAAGGCACAAGTGCGTGAGTGAAAGCACACAAACATGCACACACATACACACACACACACACAAGGTAAGATCAAAGAGAGGAACAATGGAAAGCTTTGATTGCCAAAGAGTTCTCTTACAAAAGCTCTATTCTCTAACAAGCTAACCTCAAAAATGAGCTCTATAGCTCTTTTTATACTTTTTTTAGTTTTGGTCTTGTCCAGACCTAGTGTCCAGCCTAGTTAAAAATTAGGTTCCAGGGCTTATTTGAGGGCTCAAACGACATCTAAGAATTATGAAAATTGGTAGGTGATGCTTCTAATACTCCTCAAGCTCGAGGACTCCTTGCCTTGAACAAAATGGAGTTACAAAAATAGAAAATGGTATTTACAATGGTTTTTAGTGATGAAAATCACTATTTTTGTAGGGGATTCTTCTGAAAATTTGACATACACTTCTTGGAGCTCCCTACTTGCTCCTTCTTCTTGTGTGTGTCCACCTTTTTGATGTGCTTCCATGCTTGCGCTTGACCTTGAGTTCCAACACATACACATGCATATGCATATAAACATGCATATGCATATGCATACACACATGCATATGCATACACACATGCATATGCATACACACAATGCATATGCATACACAAATGCATATGCATACACACAATGCATATGCATACACACATACACACATACACACATGCACACATGCATATGTATACACACATACACACATGCAAACATGCATATGCATACACACATGCATATGCATACACACATGCATATGCATACACAAATGCATATGCATACACAAATGCATATGCATACACACATGCATATGCATACAAACATGCATATACATACACACATGCATATGCATACACACATACACACATGCACACATGCATATGCATACACACATGCATATGCATACACACATACACACATGCAAACATGCATATGCATACACAAATGCATATGCATACACAAATGCATATGCATACAAAAATGCATATGCATACACACATGCATATGCATACAAACATGCATATGCATACACACATGCATATGCATACACACAATGCATATGCATACACACATGCATATGCATACACACATGCATATGCATACACACACGCATATGCATACACACATACATATGCATACACACATACACACATGCAAACATGCAGATGCATACACACATGCATATGCATACACACATGCATATGCATACACACATGCATATGCATACACACATGCATATGCATACACACATGCATATGCATACACACATGCATATGCATACACACATGCATATGCATACACACAATGCAGATGCATACACAAATGCATATGCATACAAACATGCATATGCATACAAACATGCATATGCATTCAAACATGCATATGCATACACACAATGCATATGCATACAAACATGCATATGCCTACACACAAATGCATATGCATATGCATACACATGCATATGCATACACATGCATATGCATACACATGCATATGCATACACATGCATATGCATATGCATACACATGCATATGCATATGCATACACATGCATATGCATATGCATACACATGCACATGCATACACATGCACATGCATATGCAACACACATGCATATGCATACAAACATGCATATGCATACAAACATGCATATGCATACAAACATGCATATGCATACAAACATGCATATGCATACAAACATGCATATGCATACAAACATGCATATGCATACAAACATGCATATGCATACACACATGCATATGCATACACATGCATATGCATACACATGCATATGCATACACATGCACATGCATATGCAACACACATGCATATGCATACAAACATTCATATGCATACACACATGCATATGCATACACACATTGGATCATATGGGATCTTCACATTGGAATAGATGGGATCTCCACGTACACCACGGGGAGCGCATGACCATGACGACTCCAAAATATATCATATACATAATGGAGTTCCAGTCATGGATGCAGCCGTGAAGTCAATGCGTCAGCGCATTCGACAACTTTGCTCCATAGAGTTTGGACATTCTGTAATGCTAAAATGGAGCGAGCAGGATAGGGATTCTAAAAACAATATCACACAATCGATATATGAAGAGTACCGGCCAGCACCTAGGAATCCTATTGTGAGTTCGGAATGGATTCAGCATATGGCACGCGAGGTGATGTCTCATGGACGGTCCGAAGCTCGCGATGCTTTTACAGCAGGCTTACCAAAGCCTGTGTGGTTAGATTATGAAGAGTGGGAATCGATTCAGGAGGAGCAGCAACATACTCTTGATCGATATTGTCAATAAAGAGATACGGTGGCCACATGTTTGGATATGGTTGGAACATCGCATTTAGGTAGTGGCGGATACGACAGTATGCGCTACCAATTTGTAAGTATCATGTTAATTATTGAATTTGTTTGTGTTCAGCACATCATGTATGTTCATCTAACATTTTGCATATTTATTATAGGAGTTGGCGGTGGGTTGTCCTCCGATGCGAACCGAAGAATCTTACCAATATCGTCATGGGTTGGCTACACTGTTGCAAGACTTAGAGGGACACGGTGCAATCATTTCATGGGAGAATATTCTATGATTAGGTAAACTTATAGCTTGGTTTCGTATTTTTAGTTGTTGTTTATAAATGTCATGTCAATTTGTCTCATTTTACACATGCTTTGTTGCAGGATTGCAGGTTTAAATGTAATGATTCCCTTACATATATGCTTTGCCACAATTTTGTATTACACTCTTATGTGGCAATGATGTACTATAATTTTGTATTTAATTCCTATATGGAAGTGCTTTTTCACATTTCCACAATTTTGTATTACACTCTTATGTGGCAATGATGTACCATAATTTTGTATTCGATTCCTATATGGAAGTGCTTTATCACACTCTTGTGCATCTTTCATTTATGGAATATCCAACTTTTTGTACATGATTCATGGTTCATTTTTGCTCATATAAAATCATGTTTTTGTTGCCATTAAAGTACATAACACATGTAGTCGGTATAGAGTTGGGCAGAGTGTATTGTCTTTTGCTAAACAACATCATGCTGTAGCAATAGACAACACACTCTGCCCAAAAAAATTTGTGCAGATATGGTCATCGGTATGGGTGTCGGTACGCTTAGTAGAGTCGTCGGTATGGGCGTCCGTACACCCAGTAGAGTCGTCGGTATGGGCATCGATATGAGCATCGGTAATACCGACGATTATACCGATGCTCATACTGACGTCCATACCGATGCACATACCGGCGCCCATACCGGCGTTATGTTTTTGACGCACATACCGACTATAACACCGACGTCGCCGAAAAATTGTGCCCGTTCATTTTCTTCGGTAGTAGCCTCGGTATACCCTTGATATGTTGTAGTGAAAAAACCTCCTAAAGAGGGGAAAAAAATACCCGAAGGTCCTAGTGTGTTCACACACCTCACTACCTAAATATATCAACACCTAAGGCTTCATAATAGTCTCAAGACCCAAATCACCTTGAAATTGCATAACATTTAGTCTTCGGAATATTGCTACCTTGCTTTCCTGAACGATTTATTAAAAAAAAAAGTATCCCCTATTTCATGCCATAGGAGACCTCAAAATCTTGTGCTTGCTCAACTTTTTTGATGATAATATAATAATCCAAGGCTAAGGAGAAAAGGCCTACATCCATCTCCTTAAAGAAAGAGAGATGGTGGTTTTTTAGACAAAAGTGATTAATACGGATAGAAATAAAAGAAGTACAAGAGAATTAGAGGGATATACAAGGGTTAGGAGAAGATATAAAGAAGGTTGATTATCTTTTCATCCCCTTCGTGGGAGATCCAATTTCTTTTCAAATTATTGTTTTCTACAACAAACACTTTGTCGTGTTTCAATTGGGGTGAGAATTGACAATTTTAAATATTTCTATCTATAAACTAGGGACTTCTGTAAAGACCTTTTCTCTGGAGGGTTTGTCAAAGTTAGACGCTTTCTTTGGAACTTTTCCATAGTTCTTCGAAAAGAAAAAGGGAGATAACAGAACGCTGAATTTGATTACTAATGAACAAATGAAATTATGTATAACTAGAGTGTAATTGATATAACTATGTTATGGAAATAGGTGCAGATGTTAACCAATCTATTCTTAAATAAAGTAAAAAATCTAGTTGATAGATGTGCCCTAAAAGAATTGGTTGTTGTATGTTTCGATCACCTATTCTCCATGGACTACATGAAACCTTTGAAGATATACTATTTCATTGTAAGAAAATGAAAAAATAGTAGATTTGGCATGCATGAATATACTAACATGATCACATCATTTTTATTAATAACAAGTGAAGCTATTGGTAACATGTACACATGCTCACAAGTATGTAGGTAAGGGGCTACTTGTTCACCAACCAAATCTGATAGGGCTCATAAGTGTTCCCAATGGTTCTATCAGAGAACAAATGAAACTAGATGGGTCCACAATATAAATGTGTTCTTCGTTTTGTGTGTTCTCGTACTTACAATTGCTCATAGATATGCAAGAACCACTAGATAAGATGTAAATGATGATATATAAGGATGTTTCTTCCAATGGTGCTTATCATGGAGCAGTTGTCTTGTATTCGAGTTAAATTGCACCGTGGATAAATATTCAACACCATAATGCTAGTATTGATAATTTGGCAATCAAATTATCTCAATGTTCCCTTGTCTTTATGAAGTGTAGGCATATGATTGTTAGAATGACCAAGTTATGTGTGCACTCTATTTTGTATAACCTCTACATTTAATTGGTATGTTCTACCTCGGAAAATTTTGGTAGGCTCTCAACAAAAAAATGGATTGATGAACAAAAATGACCAACCAAAAACATTGTGAGACTCTCCTTTGCAAAATTAGCATATGATCAATGTAGAAAATACATAAAACTGTGAGTACTAACGTGTAGACCTACATAATGAATCGCTGACTCTGCTACATGTAACCACTTAACTGAAAGAAGCCAACTAGGCTTATTGAACATTTATGAACAACTAGCATATGTCTCCTATGTCAAGATAGGGTAAGTCTTCCACCTCCATTAGCAAAGAGATCCCAACATCTAGATGTCTTCCAATTAAGGAAACCTCATGACCACCCTCTTTATCAACATCAAAGGATTTCTGCAAAAATGTAACCGATATATGAATGACCACATGGATGTACATAAGCAATATCCACAGGAGCATACATGTTGGTGCAAGGAGCAGGCCTAAGAGCTTTTGCTTTAGCTCATGTACTAGTCTCATTATTTATCTCACATAGATGTGGTCATGTGAACTTGTGTTTGTAAAGTTCGTAGGATAAAATCCATGTACTTATCTAGCTAATTATAAAATCCAAAAGTGGGAGGAATCTTGTGGAAATAGGAAGCCAAAATCTAGGAATTTTATTTAGGATTCAAACTCAAATCAATCCTAAAATTTAGCTTCACTTTTAGGTGGATAATTCACCATATTCAAATTTAGAAAGACATGTAAATAGACCACTTGCTATTCCCAAGATACATAGCCCATTCACAGAGTTTTGAGCTCAAGTTTTGACCGTTCATTGTACCAACCTCAAGCAAGAGTAGTCCTCCAATATCTCTTTGGCATCATATGTGCACTACCAATACACATTATGATTTTTTTATCTTGATTATTCATTCTATGTGTAGTGCTACAATACATTAAGGTACACATTTAAATTGTGTGGTCCATGTCTCTTTGTGTGAGTATCCAAATTCCAAAATTTGACTTGGATCATTTAGGTAGTCATTGCATCAGTAGATGAGTTATGAATGTTTGAAGGTGACTGTGTCTACACTTCATCTTCTTCCTAAAATTTTAGGGTAACCCCCAGACTTATTATACTTACTGTTGAGTGTATAGTCTAGCTAAATTCATCAAATAACTTACTTTAATTAACTAAAAAATTCAACTACATGTGTGCAAAATCTCTTCGGTCAATTCATACCATGTTGTGAGCTGTGAGCAATTTGCTATGACCTTCACTTCCCAAAATAGTTGGTATCTTCAAATCTTGTGAAGTGCAAACCTATTTGTTTTGATGCAATCATTTGAGAATGATGTTCGAAAGAACTTACTAATTCTTTATGCATAGTGTCGAAGGGAAGGGAGTACATTAGGAATTCTTGAAGCTATATTGGCTGGTCTAGAGGATGTTTTTGTTGGAACATCAAACTTGCATTATTTTTGAGGTAGATTTGTTCTACTTCATCAATCCATCACTTGGAATGTGCCCAGGATATCCTTTGAAGAATTTCTTCACCAATATTCATTTTCTATTGTATTTTCATAAGGATCTTTTCTGATTATTTATTTTTTGTAAAACCTTAGAGCTTTACACTTGTAAAAGGGTAAATTAAAGGCTCAAAAATCACGATTAAAGGAAAGTAGATCCATTCAATCACAACAAACAATCCGGCTCATTTTTAATTTGAATTCATAAAGAAAAGGCATGGATAGATCCTTGAGAGTCTAATAAAGACTCTAAAACATTTTACATTATAAGAGTGTTGATTTGATGCAATACATATACTCTTTTGATCATTGCTTGGTGTCATATATATTCTCTGATGCTTCTTCCTAAGACTCAGTCATCTTGCAAAGGTTGTTGTTCTCTCTACATAGCTCCAAATCAAATGCTTAAAAATTCACTGGAAAGGTATCCTTGTCTACTTTATGCGTACAAATGTTCAAAGAACTCTGTTTAGTTTTTTATGATAAATCTTCATTTTACTATGTCGGGTTCATCTTCTACCTAGCGCTGAAAAATCTGGTTGACATCCAATCAGTGTTAAGCTTGTTGCTCCTTCATTGGTTGATATAAACTAGGGGTTTTATGAATTATAGCAAGCTAGCCCTATGTATGAAGCTCCCTTAAGAGGAATGTTTCCAATTGTAACTACGTTGGCTACTCTAAGTGTTTGAAGTCATAGCTTCCATCCAAGAATAGAAAGCTTTTATGAGCTAATGAAGGTATAAGTCATATGCTTTGCATCAACTTGTTCGTGTTGATGTTCCAAAGTAGCTATTGGGTTTTACTACACAAAAAAAAAGCATAGGAGGTCTATTTTATGTATCCAAAGAGCTAGGGTAGGTCCTATGCTAGTTTTCTAGACCAAATTCACCACTTGACAACCCTACTTCCAAGCTTCTCCACACATCTCCAACTTCTTTTAGTGGTATTAGAGAAACTTCAAGATGAGAGATGGCTTTCCATCATTGATTGAAAAGCTTGATAGACACAATTATGCTGCTTGGAAAATCAAAATGGAGGCTTATTTGTAAGGAAGAAATCTATATGGGATTGTATCAGGTGATGAACCAATGCCTATTCCAAGATCCAAAGGAGGAACTACTCACTAGGAAATATATAAGCTCATAGTTTGGTGTGCAACAGATTCTCAAGCAAGGTCATAAGTACTAAAATCTATCTATGATTTTGTATTACCACAATTTAACGTATGCAAGACATCTCAAGAGACTTGGGATGCCCCTAGAGACTTTCTTTTTTGATAGTACAAAAGCAAGAAAGAATCATGTTTGGAATGAGTTCAACCAAATGAAGAATACCTGAGAACAAATCATCATAGAGTTTGTTACAAACTTCAAGGAGGTTTCTGATTAATTGCCATCCATTGGAGAGCTAACTGAAGAAGAAGTCATCATGAGTAAAATTTTCACCACTGCATATGATCTCATCATGGACATGCACACTCCAGAATTCAACATTTTTCTTGGACAACATTTCAATTAGGAGGCCAAAAATAGCTTAAAGGAAGGTAACTCCTATCAATGTAATTCAACCAGTGCTCTATATGCAGATAACAAGAACAAGAAGCTAAAAGGGAAGAAGAAGGAAGAGGATGAAGAGAAGACTTCCCAAGCCAACTTTGCAGGCAAGTGCAAGTGGAAAGGGAAGAAGAAAGGACAAAAGCATGGCAAAACCAAAGGCTAGAATGTTCAACCTTGTGTTATCTTTGATAAGACCAAATTCACCACTCAAAATATTTGGTTCAATGGGAAGACCCACAAAGGAAGTGGAAGAAGTGGATAGCAATAGAGGCAAAGGTGTACACTATTTCAACAATAACAATAGAGACCATAACAGAAGGGACTACAACAATTATTATGAAGAACAATAACATGAAGACTCATTGCTTTTGATGAATCTAAGCCACAAGGAAGGTAAAGAAGATGATTATTTATTCTACATAGATTCAGGATGTTCAAATCATGTTGAAGACATGAAGTACAAGTAGGGGATGACACAAAGTACAATGTGGAGAAGATTGGTAATGTGAAGGCTTCCAATGGCAGGAGAAACATTCTGAGCAAGGTACTCTATGTTCCCACTATTACAAGAAAGCTAATAAGTGTAGGCCAAATAGTTGAGGAAGGCTTGCAAGTTATGTTCATCCAACATGGAGCTTGTTGATGTGTAAAACATCACAAGAAATGAATTAGTGTGACACTAGACAACCTCTATGGTCACCATTAACTCATTGCCACTCCAAACTTTGAGAAATGATAGCCAAAACCAAGAACTTTACTTCTTCAAAATTTCTTAGTCATTGAAATGACATACCTTCAGTATTTTGCTACTTTCTCTTAGCTCAAATATTATTTCTCCAAGATCTTTTAGTGAATGAAAATAGAGGAGTAGAGCTTTCCAACAAGCTATCATATGCAAGAAACAGATCTCTAGAACTCAAGTTATGGCCTTCACAAGATCACCCTATATGACTTGCCAAAACTGGAAATTTTGCCTCCTTTAGTAATTCTGAGTGTCTAAAAATGAAAATTTGATGCTTAGCATCGACTTGCAACCAAAAGTTGATGCCTGGCATCGACTTTCAGATTTTTTAGCCACTTTTTCAGTGCTAGAATTACCCCTTTGAACACACACATGAACAAGACCACTTTTATGTGGGAAGTCGATGCCAGGAATCAACTTTATGCTGAAACTCGATGCCAGGCATCGAGTTGCTCCACAAACCTCATGTTTTAAGAATTTCTAGCAGTACATAATAGTCAAAGAATAAAACATGAACTTATCAACACAAACTCGATGCCAGGCATCGATTTGCTTGGAAAACTTCAACTTTTGAAATCATTTCACAAAAGACAAACTCTGGAGATGGAGGAAGAAGAATTATACATAGAAATTAATAAACTCTTTCCATAACTATGAAAACTCAGAAATGCACAGGTGCTTTTTCACGCAGAGAAGCCCAACTATTCTCAGTCATACAAAATGAGTTCTAACTCACTTTCTCATTGTCTTGCTCTCTTCACTTTGCATGAGTTGATACAAACTAACTTATATAGTTTTTCTCTATCTCGTGACCTTTTAAAAAACTTCTAGAACTAAAGTGAACTAACTTTACAAATATAATACATGTGAATTTGTCCCTTTACATAGTCATGTAGTTTTATTCTAAAGTTTTGATCTTCAAATGTATGTCCAATTAGTGATTGTTTCTCCGACAGTGCTCCACTTCAATCTCTTTCTCCATTACCTTTTCTCTCAAGAAATGATAATGTATCTCTATATGTTTTGTTCTTGCATGAAATACTGGATTTGTTGCAAGATAAAGTGAACTCATATTATCTCCATGTATTGTAGGTATACCTTGATCAATGCCCAAGCTTTTGAATAGTGTTTGCATCCATATGACCTCCTTAGCTACTTCTACAAGTCCTTTGTACTCAGCTTCAGTTGATGATAATGCTACTGTATGTTGTTTCTTTGAACACCAACTTACAAGCTTATCACCAATGTATATCATGTAGCCATGAGTTGATCTTCTGTCATCCTGGTTACCTGCCCAGTCTGAGTCACTATAGGCTCTCAACTTCAAATCTGATGTAAAAGGATAATATAATCCTTCTTATAGTTCCTTTGATATATCTGAGAAGTCTTTGACCTGCAATCAAATGTGGGTCCTTTGGACAATGCATGAATTGTGACAAAACTCCCACTACATAACTAAGATCAAGTCTTGTTAGTGTAGCATAAATCAAACTACCCACAAGAGATTGATACTTCCTCATATCTTTGTATTCTGCACCATCATATTTACTGAGCTTGTGATTAACTTCAAGTGGAGTTGAAGCTTCTTTGCAATTTTCCATATCAAATTTCTTCAATAGATTCAGAAGATACCTTTCTTCTGATACATATATGCCATGATCTATATAAGTGACTTCCATTCCAAGAGAGTATGACAACTTTCCTAGGTCAATGATCTTGAATTCTTTTTCAAGTAATCTCTTTATCTGCTTGATTCCTTCATCAGAAGTACCTGTGATTATAATGTCATCTACATAAATACAAATGTAGATTGTACCTTCCTCTGTTCTTTTGATGAGTAGACTTGGATCTGCTTTTGAACTTTGATATCCAAGATCATTGAGATACTTCACCAATCTATAGTTCCATGCTCTTGGAGCTTGCTTCAATCCATATAGTGCTCTTCTCAGCCTGCAAACAAAATTTGGATACTTGGAATCTATAAACCCTTGAGGTTGTTCCATGTATACCTCATCTGATATGTATCCATTCAAGAATGCATTCTTTATATCCAATTGACTTAGGGTCCATCCTTTTGAAGCTGCAATAGCAATGATTGATCTTATAGTTGACATCTTAGCTACAAGACTGAATGTCTCATCATAATCTATGCCATAGGTTTGGGCATAGCCTTTCACCACCAGTCTAGCTTTGTATTTGGCAATACTTCCATCTGCAAGCTTCTTCACTTTATAAACCCATTTATTTCCAAGTACTTTCTTACCATTTTGTTTAGGAACAAGTTCCCATGTCTTGTTCTCCTCCAGTGCATTGAATTCTATCTTCATGGCTTCTTCTCATTGCTTCTTACCTTTAGCTTCATCATAGTTCTGAGGTTCTTCATCATCTTTGACCATATATGCATAGTTCTTCTGCATTATGTAAGAAGTATCATAAGAATACCTTTCTAGTTGTCTTCTTGTCCTGCTTGACCTCCTTGGTTCACATTCTTCATATGTGTCTGGATACACCTCTTCATCAAATATAGGAGCTTCTTCATTTCTTCTTCTTAATCCACTTCTGGACGTACTTGCTTGCATATAGTCTTCATCTCTATTTACCTACACAATTGATTTTTCTTTCTCACATCTTCTTACCTCTTCTTCAAATTCTTCAGCTGTATGACTTTGATCTGCATACCAACTTTTCTGTTGATCAAATGTAACATCTCTAGAAACAAGAAATTGTTTGGTTAGAGGATTCCACAACCTATAACCCATCTGCTTTTCATCATAAGCAATGAACACATATTTTTCTACCTTTGGTTCAAGTTTATGTCTTAGTTGTGATGGCACATAAGCATATGCAATTGATCCAAACACTCTACAATGATCTAGTGTTGGTTTCTTACCCCACCAAGCTTCATATGGAGTCATTCCATTGAGAGCTGCACATGGTAATCTATTCACAAGATATGTAGCTGTATTTACAGCCTCAGCCCAAAGATAATTTGGACAATTCTTCTCCTTTAGCATAGCTCTAGCAAACGCAACCAAAGTCCTGTTCCTTCTTTCTGCTACACCATTTTGTTGTGGTGTATACCTGCAGGTTATTTCTCTCTTAATACCTACATTCCAAAGATAATCATTGAACTCTTGGGAGAAGTATTCTCCCCCTCCATCAGACCTCAGTCTCTTAAGCTTCTGACCTGTGACTCTCTCTGCATATGCATGAAAATGCTTGAAAGCTCCAAACACTTCTGATCTTTCCTTCAAAACATATAATGTTATCCATCTTGTAGCATCATCAATGAAAAGAACATAATACCTTGAGCCACTGATAGATCCTTCTTTTGTTGGTCCCTATACATCTGTATGAATGAGCTTAAGTACTCCATTATGTTTGAATCCTTTCTTCTGAAATGGTAATCTGTGTGCTTTTCCCATCTGACATGCTTCACATTTATAAACCATATGTTGATTCTGCACATTTGGTAACCCTGGTACAAACTGATTAGCAACCATAGCTTTAATTCCTCTTTCATTGAAATGACCTAATCTCTTATGCCAGAGATCAAGTTGTGTAATCACTCCTTCACCATGTGTGAGCAAAGCTTGGCCAATGTTCCCTTGTACTCTTAAAGTAAAGAGTCTACCTTCTTTCTTACCAAAGACAATCTGATTATATCCATTCTCTGGCTGCTAGATCCTTCATCTTAGTGACATAATCACTAATACTTTGACTTGGCTTCTTTTTGAATGTTGTAAACTCTGACCATAGACTTGCTTTCCGTGCTTTAGTAGTGCTTTGGAAATGATACTCCAATGCATTCCATATATCTTCAGATGAGTCCAATCCTCTGATGTGTGGTATCAAATGATCTGAGATTGTATTGTGGATGTAAGCTTTTGCACTTGCATCCTTCTTCTGCCAATGCTTTAAAGGATCAAGTTTCTCTTTCTTTGGTTGGCTTTCATCTTCAAATGCTGGATTCTCTTCTTCACCTGCTACATATACCATGAGATCCTTACTCATAAGTAAGGCTTCCATTCTCATTACCCATGCGGGGTAACTATCTCTGTCAAGTTTGTCAATGGAGATATGATCTGCCATCCTCCTTTCCTTCTGGTGCAACCTATGAGCTTAAAGGATAAAGGATAATACCTTTTGGAGTTCTTTGTGTATTAAGATACTTTTGAAGTAACCTTTTGATGCCTTGTGTCTTCAAATGCTTCACCTTTGAAACTTTAAAGGAAAACTTTGCAAAACTTCTTGTACCTTTGCTGCCTTCTGCTCTCTAGGACCTTTCTGCTCTGATACCACTTGTTGATGTGTAAAATATCACAAGAAATGAATTAATGTGACACTAGACAACCTCTATGGTCACCATTAACTCATTGCCACTCCAAACTTTGAGAAACGATAGCTAAAACCGAGAACTTTACTTCTTTAGACTTTCCTAGTCACTAAAATGACATACCTTCAGTATTTTGCTAATTTCTCTTAGCTCAAATATTATTTCTCCAAGATCTTTTAGTGATGAAAGTAGAAGAGTAGAGCTTTCCAACAAGCTATCATGTGCAAGAAATAGATCTCTAGAACTCAAGTTATGGCCTTCACAAGATCACCTTGTATGACTTGCCAAAATTGGAAATTTTGCCTCCTTTAGTAATTCTGAGTGTCTAAAAATGAAAATTCAATGGCTAGCATCGACTTGCAACCAATAGTCAATGCTTGACATCGACTTTCAGCTTTTTTAGCCACTTTTTCAACGCCAGAATTACCCCCTTGAACACACACATGAACAAGACCACTTTTATGTGGGAAGTCGATGCCAGACATCCACTTTATGTTGAAACTCGATGCCAGGCATCGAGTTGCTCCACAAACCTCATGTTTTTAAGAAGTTCTAGCAGTACATAACAGTCAGAGAATAAAACAAGAACTTATCAACACAAACTCGATGCCAAGCATCGAGTTGCTTGGAAAACTTCAACTTTTGAAATCATTTCACAAAAGACAAACTCTGGAGATGGAAGAAGAAGACTTATACACAGAAATTAATAAACTCTTTCCATAACTATGAAAACTCAGAAATGCAGAGGTGCTTTCTCACGCAGAGAAGCCCGACTATTCTCAGTCATACAAAACGAGTTCTAACTCACTTTCTCATTGTCTTCCTCTCTTCACTTTGCGTCAGTTGATACAAACTAACTTATATAGTTTTTCTCTATCTCGTGACCTTTTAAAAAAATTCTAGAACTAAAGTGAACTAACTTTACAAATATAATACATGTGAATTTGTCCCTTCACATAGGCATGTAGTTTTATTCTAAAGTTTTAATCTTCAAATGTATGTCCAATTAGTGATTGTTTCTCCAACAGAGCTTTTGTGGAAGATCCATGTGAAGGCTGCAAGAAGATAGCCAGAGGTGAGAAGCATGGTAGGCTCTTTACTTTTGAAGTAGGAGAAACAAAAAACATAGCTGTATTCAACTTTGAGTCTCAAAACCTAAGTGAGCTTGAAGTGTGGCATAAGAGGCTAGCTCATGTAAATGAAAGAACCTTGAAGGATATATGTAGGGATCACAGTGCTCTAGGACTGCCAAATATATCAAAGCAACACATGATCAATAGGTGTGATGCTTCTCAGATTAGAGAAGCACAAGGATAACCATTCAACCACAAAGGTTATATCCACAACAACTTATTGGACTTGGTACATAAATATATATGGGGGCCAAGCCAAGAACCTTCTCTGGTAGGATCAAGGTATTGTGTTTCATTTATTGATGACCATAGTAGAGGGACTATTGTGTACTTTATCAAAAGTCAGAATGAAGTGTTTTATTGCCTCAAAATGTATCTAGCACATGTGGAGAACGATATAGGTAGAACACTCAAGAAGCTTAGATCTGATGGAGGGGGAGAATACTTCTCCAAGGAATTTGATGCATTCTTGTAGGATAAAGGTACAAAGAGGGAAGTGACTATTAGGTACTCTCCTCAATTGAATGGAATTGCAGAGAAAAGAAACAAGACATTGATTGGATCAGCTAGAACACTGCTTGAAGAAAAGAGGTTGCTACATTATCCATGGATAGAGCCTATTTCAACTATTGTGTACCTTGTCAATAGACTACCATCCAAATCACTCCAAGGTATGTATTCTTATGAAGCATGGTATGGAAGAAATCCTAATCTTGGACATTGGAAGGTGTTTGGTTGTTTAACTTATGTCAGGTGAGTTACAAGTTCTACAATCCTTCAACCAAGCAATTCACTACAAGTAGGGATGTTATGTTTGAAGAGCACATGTCTTGGTATGGTTAAGACAAACAAAAGGTAACTCTACCATATGATCTTGGTTCTAATTTCGATCAATTAGGAAACAAGCATCATACACAGGTCCAAGATCTAAGAAGTGATAAAGATGATGATGAAGATTATAGGGAAAAGGATTACAAGCTATTGAAGTCAAGAGGCAAAGAAAAAAATGCAAGACTATGGAGAATACTCCAAGCAAGCACCTAGAAGGTCAACAAGGGAGAGAAGACAACCAAAAAGGTATGGATATGATTCCACATTTGTTAGAAAGCATTCAATCTACTTGGCAAAGGACTCAATTTCAAAAAAACCCTCAACCTATGAAGAGACAAAGGGAAACCCTAGTTCAAAAAAGGCTATGAAAGAAGAAATAGATGCTTTGAAGGAGATGAGTACTTACGAATTCATTTCAATGTCATCCATTAAGAAGGTAATTGGTTGCAGATGGGTATATGAACTGAAAAGGAACTCATATGGATCAATTCACAGGTGCAAGGCAAGATTAGTTGCCAAAGGACGCTCACAAATGCATGGTATAGACTATGAGGAAACATTCTCACAAGTTGCAAAGATGAATATAATTAGAACATTGATAAGTCTAACTAGTGGTAGAAATAGGAGATTCCTCCAACTTGATGTAAAGAATGCATTTCCAAATGGTTGGATACGTGACGAGGTATACATGTTAGAACTTCCAAGTTTTGAAAACCCTAATCATGCATCTTATGTTTATAGACTTAAGAAATGGAGTGACAGAAAGAAGAAATAGGAAAATGGTGGAGTTTGCAAGATCAATGTTGAATGAAAAGAAACTTCGTAACTACTTGTGGGTAGAGGCAATATCAACAACTACATGTTTGGTGAATAGACTTGCATCAAAGGCTCTGGCATACCGAATACAATAACAATATACACAGAACATGTGCCCAAAGCACCACTCATTCATTAGGAAAAAAGGTGAACCCTGCATGGGCCTTTTAGCTTGAGGAGTGATTAGTGATGGACCAATGAGAAGAGGGTGGTGGCCATAGTCTAGTCCTTTAATCGCATAGACTAGGTATAGGCTTCCCTTGTTTTTGAATGGTCAAAAGGAAAAATCCACCCACTGCTTGTGGTTTTGCTTGTGTGAGTGGTTTTTAGGAGTGAGGAATCAAATGTAGCCCTTGGATTTTAATGATCTTCAAGGGTTCAAATCTATTCCCTCATGAAAACTGTGCCAAGTCATATGGGCCATTGGATATCAGCTCGATCGAATGGTTGTGTTTGAAAGGAGCCTAAAATGAGCGCCTGAAATCTCCTCCATTGGATCTCCATTTCATTGAATGGCTACAGATGGACCTTGATAATCAAAAGGCGCCTTTTGATAGGCACCGTCAGATGCAAGCTTGATCGGATGGATACGGATGAGCGCGAAAATTTGCTCAGCTTGACATGCGGCCATCCGTTCGATGGAGGCCCTCTTAAACGCTATTATTCTAACTGTCAGAAGTGCGTTTAAGCGATTCTTGGGTTCTTGGGAGTGGAAGGGGTCTGTTAGACAGAGGCTCTATACTTAGTTCCCAAACTAACCACTTACACACAGCAATATACTGATACTGAGAGCTCTATCAAGATTCTGTTGTAATTAGATATTCTAGTTCACAGTTTAGCTCAGCCAACCTGTACCGAATACGCTAAGATGCTATATTGCATCTGAACATAAACTTACTGAAAATACCAGAAACAAGAGTAATCGTTCAACCTTTACCGAATGGATACCACAATCAGACCAATGTCTGAAGACACAGAGAATCGAAGTGTTCAGCTACACCGTACTGAAGGTTCAGTACGCAACCCAAGAATTCCGACTGTAGTTTAAAATTTGCCGTATGAACCTGGACCTCGATACTAAGACAACTTAATACAACCGGAATACCAGAAGAGCTACCACAACTGCATAGACTTCATCATACACTTGCAGAACATTCCAAGAAAAGAGACAACACGATACGCGAACTAACTGATACTCACAACCGCAATGGATACCAACAGACAACAGACAAGACGAGACACAGATACACACATAATAATCAGAAATTAGACAAGATACTGTGAATTAACCAACTCGACACACAGTAACGCTACAGACAAATCACCCAGACAGACAGTCTGGTGATCTCTCGAACTTCCCTCAGCATCTCTTTTCATTGCTTTATAAAAGAATACAACGTATCTGCATAACAACCTTTTGCACGTGTGAAACAAGATTTCAGTTATACATTTCCAATCCGGCGGCCACTAACACTCTGGCACGCACGGTGGACTCGAACCCGCAGGTTTTACAAAACTACTGCTCATCTATAATGCCTTCTAAGTACATATTTCTGGCTAATCTAAAGGTGCGGGCGATCTTTTTCTTTAGTGTTTCTAACAATTGTTTGCGTGTGTCCGGTTCTATTAGCTGTGCATCTATTCTTACAGAACTTGAGGCTATGGCTTCGGTGAGCAAAATCTCTGCTTGCGTTTGCAGAAAAGCTTCTTGTAGGTAGAATTCGTTGGACAAAGCCGCATCTCTGGATGTCTTCATTTCTGCAACCTGCTTTTCCATATTGATTACTCTTTGTTTTTGATTGTCCAGTTGATTTTCCCGTCTCTCGATCTCTTGATTCTGGAACTGGATCGTTCTGGAGTATGCGTCCCTTTCTCTGCGTAGATCTGTTATTACCTTCTATGTTTGAGCTTCTTTTGACAAATATCGTTTGAGCATATTATTTACATCAGCTAATTGATCTTTGTATCTTTGCAGTTCTTCCGCAGTCCTCATTGCCAGATCGTGTTGTTCTTGGCCTTTCTGTACCACTTCATCGAGTTGAACTCTGGTCTCTTCTAATAAATTACCTAGGGCTACTCTGGCATCTTCTTTATCCTATAGATCTAACTTCAACTGACTGATTTCGGCCTGTGCTTTGCTTAGTAATTTGTCCTTTTGGTTGAGATCTGCCAGTGCGGTATCTCTTTGATTGGAAATTTTCCGTTGTTCTGCAAGTTGGGCTTGGAGATGGGTAATTTGAGAGTGCAGTTGGTGGTTTTCTGCTTTGACCGCATCTATCTCTTCTTGCAGAGGCGTGATATCTGCTTCTAGGACGTCCACCTTGTGTTGTAACTCATTCCGAATATTATCAGTGACTTCTCTCATTTGGATTGGCAATTGCTGTGATAACTGAATTAATAATTGGCCCATGTTTGCAAGTTCAGAGATTGTAGGGATTGAAGGAAGTGGCAGCTGAGGTCGTGGTTGGGATGAGGAGGCGGTGAGCAGTTGCTGGGAGTCTGGTGGAGAGTAATTGGGGGATGAGGATGAAGAGTCAGTGGGTTCTTTGGGGTGGATGGGTTGGATAGGGATAATGGGGTCGAGTGGCGGCTCCGGTGGGGGAGTGGGAGGACAGAGTGAGACTGCGTTACCTTATCTACATTTTGTTGTGCAGTGTCTTCGGTATCAGCAATTGTGGATTCTACTGCTCTGAGCAGTTTGTCGAAAATATCCTTAGCTACCTGTTCTTCATCTGTTTGTTTTTCCGGCTCCGATTGTTGCTGTGATGCCTCTTCTGACGAGCTTGTGTCGGTTTTAGTGTGATCCTCCTGTTCTTGTTGCCCTTGTGAAGATGACTGCACGGAGGATTCATGCTGCATTGATGTGGCGGTGTCATGGAAGGTTTCTTGTCATGCTTTTCTTCTTCCTTGTCATCATCTTTGTTTCCTTCGGCTGATCCCTGTGCTTCACTTTCAGAAGAACTTATTCTGATTCTCTTCCGGCGGAAGAGTTAATTTAGCTCCTCTTCATCTTCTTCATCATCGTCCCATAATTGCACAGATTCTTCATGTCGTATGACCGGGCCTCTGGGTGGTTGTTGTGCTGCAAGGATGGCCGGAAATAGGAAGGATATGATATAAGGGAGTCTCGATCTTGGCATTCCTCCCTTGTTTACCTGTTTGATGATTGCTACACATTCTTTGTGAATGCGGTGGAAGAAATAGGATGCAAAATTTACTGGTTCTCGGGCGGCTAAGTCTATGGCGGAGTAGAAGGGACGAGATATTCCATAAGTATGTTTTTGTAGGTTGAGGATAGCTACTAAGAATTGGAGGGCGGATCTTTCAGGTTCCGGTCGACAAAGGATCGCGTATTCGTTTGACGAATACCTAGGAAATAATTGGGTCATTGTTGCTACGGGGAGGTTCGGGCCATTTTCCCGACCTTGCGAAGGGAGTCGGAATGACTCAGCGAATGTTTGGAAGGTGATCAGTGTACGGGATGGTAGGGAGGCGATTGGCCAACTCTGCTCGGTGGCAGGTGTGTTGGCGATGGTGGAGATGATCTGGGCAAAGAATGGGTGGGATTTCACTGAATGCCAAGGGAGTTCAGCGAAATTGGATAGCCCACGAATGCGCAGGAATTCTCCTACGTCTACAGGGAGTCCATCATGGAGGCGGCATAGTTAGCCAAAGCTTCCATGGTGCACACAGAGACAGCAATCACAAGTACACAGAACACAGGGTACGCACAATAACACAAATCACACAAACACAATAGCGATTTTCGGCGAAACAAAAAAGGTTAAGTAGATGCGTTGCAGTGGAGAGCAATCAAGAATGGCTAATCATCACGCGATATTGAGATGATAATTGTTAACTTCGGTGTGCATGCATGAGTAGTTGGAAAGGGCAGGGCGGCTGTGGACATAATTAGGTATCAAAACGCGGATATTTATAGACTTATTTCATTAAGCACGCCAAAAAGAAAAGAAAAGAAAATAAAGAAAAGAGAACGCCAAGAGACGTGGCCAATCGCGAAACGTTTCAGTGGGGATTAGAGCTTGTTGATACGGCCGCAGCTTTGATCCATTTATTACCTTTGGAAGAGGAATTCCGGTCAAAGTGGTCAACCAAAAAGTTGCTGGGCCCACTTGTTCAGCAATCCGGTAGGGACCAAACCATCGTAACTTGAATTTGCCAGCAGAGCGATTCGACTTTGCATTGTAAAAGAGTACAAGTTGTCCCACCGAAAAAATTGGAGTCTTTAGATATCGATCATGTGTTCAAGCTTGTCTTAGCTGTACTTCCTGCATAGTAAAAAAACTGTGCCATCGATGCTCGTCTAATTCTCTGAGTGTATCCAACCAAAATGACAGTGATTCTTCAGGTAGCAGTTTTTGAGCGATTGCTACTCGTAAACTTGGCATAACTATTTCCATCAGTGCTATGGCTTCCAATCCATAAGCTAGGTTGAAAGGGGTTAATCCTGTTGCTACCTTGTATGTAGTCCGGTATGCCCATAATATTGCAGGTAACAGTTGATCCCATCTTTTCGGTGCATCCAAAATGAGTTTTCGAAGCATATTCAAAAAAGTTTTGTTTGTACTCTCAGCCAAACCATTTGCACGAGGATAATATGGTGAACTAAATTTATGCGTGACCTGAAATGAATGTGTGAGTACTTTCATTAAATTGTTGACAAAATGAGTGCCTTGATCTGTAACAAGTTCCAGCGGTAAGCCAAAACGTGGAAAGACATCTTTCAGTAGACATTTTGCTACCACAACAGCTGTGGCAGACCGTAAAGCCCAGGCTTCTGCCCATCTGGTAGCATAATCAGTACATGTCAAAATATAACGGTTATTACTGAGGATTGCTGGTGGTGTAATAGGGCCAATGAAATCTAGACCCCACTTCTGAAAAGGCTCTAATGGCAAGACACGTTGTAGAGGGAAAAGATGACGTTGCAAGGGCTATCGAGATCTCTGACAATTATCACATTGCTTGACAAACTGTGATACATCCCTATACATAGTAGGCCATCAAAGACCACTTTGCAGAATTTTCCGGTGTGTTAAGTCTACAGCAAAATGGCCACTGGAAGGAATTGAGTGAGCCAGATTAATGACTGAGTTAACTTCATGTGGTGGAATACAACGAAGTAAAACTCCAGTGTGATCCATATAGCATAATTCCCCAGCAATCAACCGAAATCGACAACTGAAAACTGAAATTTTTCTTTGTATTGAAGGAGAAGTCTGAGAGGGAAGGTATCCATCAGTGAGGAAGGTCAAGATCTGATCATAGTATGTAGATGGCATAGGTGGGTCTGTAATTTCATCATTAGTCGGTTCAGAGACATAAATTGCCAGTGTTGTGTCATCTACACCGACTGGAGCTTCACCAGAATCTAAGCGAGAGAGAAAATCTGCTAAGGCATGTGAACTGCCTGGCCGATGAATAACTTCATAGTCAAATTCTTGTAAAAGCAGAACCCATCGTGCTAATCGACCACCTAGATGCTGTTGCCGAACTAGATAGACAAGTGCAGCTTGATCTACATGAAAAGTAAATTTACGGCCCAGCAAATAATGTATGAATTTCTTGACAGAATATACTAGACTTAGACATTCTCTCTCTGTTACAGAGTAATTCTTTTCAGCAAGGGCTAATCTTCAACTTGCATAGTATACTGGTCTGAACCACTTATCGGTTTGTTGCATTAGAACGCTCCCTATTGCTATATCTGAAGCATCAACAAATACATGAAAATGGGCGATCCCAATCAAGAGGCTGTAAGATTGGAACCTGTGTTAGTAATCCCTTTAGACGATCAAAAGCAGTTTGACAGTCCGGGGTCCAGTCAAATTGTCGAGGGGTCTTGGTTATTAATTTGTTCAGTGGTATTGCCAAATGAGCAAGCCACCGTAAGTGTCGACCATGCCATCTTACTTGGCCCATGAAGCGCATTACTTCCTTAGGTGTAGTGGGTACAGGTGCTTCTAACACAGCTGTGATTTTATCTGGATCCACCTGTATACCCTGTGCAGATACAGTGTGACCAAGTAGCTTTCCACATGAAACCGCAAACACAGATTTGTTTGGGTTCAAATAGAGTCTGTATTCTCTGCACTTTTCAAAGCAGCACCATAAATGGAACAAGTGTGCTATCATCTTACCAAAAATCGAAAAATCATGAAGATATACTTGCATAAAAGAGGTAAGGTAAGGAGAAAATATTTCCTGCATACACCTTTGGAACGTACTGGGGGCATTTCTTAATCCAAACCACATAACAGTACATGCAAAAACACCCCAGTTGGTAATGAAGGCGGTCTTCGGTATATCCTGTTCAGCCATTCTAACTTGATTATACCCACTGTGACCATCTAAGAATGACTACATTTCATGTCCTGCTACTCTATCAAGCATCGTGTCAAGAGAAGGTAGCGGAAATGGATCAGGCACCGTAGCTGCGTTCAGTTTTCGGTAATCTACACATATTCGTAACTGCTTATTCTTTTTATGGACAATAACAATTGGTGAGATCCATTCAGCATGCTCTACTAGTACAATGAATCCGACCTTGAGTAGCCTATCAAGTTATGCCTTTACCTGTGATGCATAGTTTGGATTCATCCGGTAGCTCGGTTGCTTAAGTGGTTTTGCTTCTGGCTTCAACATGACCCTGTGTTGATAGATGCGCGGGTCCAAACCCTTCATATCTTTGTAATCCCATGCAAATACATCAGAAAATTCTCGAAGTAGTTGGATTAAATCTGCTTGAAATAACTCTGGTAAGCTCTCCTTTATCTTAACAGGTCGTGGATTTTCTTCATTCCCTAAATTGTAGGTGGGCAGTTGATCTTCTGGAACATAGAATTGTCGAGGCTTCTCTGTATTCTCAGATGGCTTAAAAAGTTGTTGTAGATCAGCATCATCTATGGTAGCCTTATCTTCTTTCGTATCTTTTTCTGTTACAGACATCACCGTACAAACTGCAGGATTCCAATTATCTACAACAGACTGTAGATCAACAGTTCCTAGGGAGATCAAGTCAATGTTATTTTTCAGAAACTCTTCTTCTTCATCATCTGACAACCCATCTAGCATATGGACTGGTTCTACAAAATACGGTCTAGCATGCAACTCGCAAGGTTGTATAGCATCTAATTTTACAACGTAATTACAATTATTATCTTTGAAAGTGAGTTCTTGTGCAGACCAATCTTGTATCACCTTAGCGTGCTTCAGCCAAGGACGACCAAAAAGGAGATTATAATCAAGGGTGGATTTTGGTAATCCTAGTATGACAAAGGTCATTTTAAATGTTGTACCTTGTAAAGTTATTGGTACATTTCGTACAAATCCTACGGGATGGACTCTTGACTGGTCAGCCATTATGACAAAAAACTGAACTAGTTTGATTTCGGTCCATCCTAACTTTTTACATAGTGCAGCAGTAGCAATGTTGACACCAGATCCTCCATCAATTAGTACCTGTGTGATTTTATGATTTTTATACCATACCGTAATAAAAGGAACTGAATGATCGACCGTAGAATCAGGTTCCGGTTGCACTGTTGCTGTTGCTGGAATGCAAGAAGGTACAGGACTGAACTGTTGTTGGAATTGTTGTCGAACTCCCGGTACTAGTGCAAGTAATTGGCCCAGAGGAAGAGTGATGGATGCTTTAGATAAAATTTCCTAGGCCTTTTGTGATTGGATTGTATTTTCCACAGATTCTGAAGATGATGCGCCTGCTGAAGATGATGTGCCTGCTGCTGTATTAGAATCCTATTGTTGTGTTCCTTCCTCGTTAACGGAGCCTGGGTCACCAGAATAGGATCTGGGAACACTGGAGGTTCTGCGGTGGTCCATTGACTAGCTTTATCATACATCCTTTGTTGTTCACGTATGCCTGGTTCAAATATTTCTGCTGCTGGTTGCAGTTGTTTACCGGATCGGGTCTGAATTACTACAGCGTGCGTTTCTACTCGTGTGATTTGTACCATATTAGCCATTGGGTTTTGACGTTCTTTCTTCCTTTGATCATACTCAGCTGCATCCTTACAAAATCTTCTAATGTGACCAAATTCACCACAAAAATGACAGCACGGTGGTGGCAAATTGGGATTTTCCGGTGCTGGTCCGGCCTGCCAGCGGTTTGCATTGTAGTTATTATTTCTCTGTCCTCTGTAATTTCGATAACCTTGTTGCTGGTTGTTTCTCATTTGCGAAGGTACATAGTGATTGGCTGGCTGCCCTGGTTCTTGTATAATTGCATTGATAGTTGCTGGTCCCTGTACTTTGGCGTTATATGCGCAGTTTTTGGTGGTGTGTCCGGTAGTGTTGCAAATAGCACAAAACAACTGATTAAGTGCACAAGTGGCACTAGTATGGCCTGAATTCTTGCATGTAGTGCAGTACATCTATCTGGTCGGGTCTTCGATGATATTTCTATTTGCTTTTAACTACTCCAGATCTTCTGTAAATCCGCCAACCTTGTTTTCAAGTTGCAAAGCCATTGCGATCACGGCATCTAGCGTCATAGCTCCTACATAGTGTATGATCATAATCTGTTTAAGTTGCGAAGTCAATCCATTGATAAACCATTGAGTAATAACGTCATCCTGTAGGTTGGCATGTGCTGGTGGTAACTGCCTCAAATGAGTCCTGAATAGAGTGGCGCAGTCCTGTACTGTTTGATTTATCTTTTGTCTATTGTTTTGCAGGTAGTCAAAAATTTCGGCTGGATTCTTCTTTAGCCTGAATCTCTACAAAAATGCATCCCTTATTGCTTCATAGGTGCCGAAATGGTTAATATCATATTCTATAAGCCATCTAGCTGCTTCGTTAACTAATGTCAATTGGAAAACAATAGCCTTATATGCCGGATCAGGTGGATGGTTGAGCACTGCGTAACTTATCGCAAATGTGCGTACATGAGCATCTGGGTCATCTCCTGGGAATCCACCAAATTTGGTGTACGTTACTCCTGTTGGAGTCGGCCTTGGTGGGCATAGTTGTTGTTGTTTGTGCTATTGTTGTTGTTTCCCGTTCATGGCTCTGATGGTTGTATTGTGATTATCTTCTATATCCCGGGGTTGAATATCTGAACTATCGGAATCTGTATCGTCGGCATGTGCACTTTCCGGTTCGATAATCTTGTTCAGTATGTTTCGAATCTCGGTTTCGAACAAGCTACCTTCCTTCTTGATGTCAAATGTAGGGAAGCTTACTCCTAATAGCGGTGACTGGGCTGAAGATTCACCAAGAACTGGTAAACCGTCACCGGAAAACTGCGATATTTCAGCAACTGTTACCGAAATATCACCGGAATGTGTCGAATCTTCACCAAAACAAGGTGCTTTTTCTCCTTCACTAATTTCTTTGGCTAAGGTGTTTCTAGTCGTAAACAAATTGGAATCTTTACCCAATGTGGTTAAACTAACTTCAGGCTGCGTCCTTGTAGATTCTGGAGTTACTATATCTTCGACAGACTGTGCCGAAATCGTACTGGAATTTGCCAGAGGTGTAGCACGTTCCACCGGAATATGATCGGAATCACTACTAACATTCTTTACTTTCTTGACAACTGGGTTAGACCTAGCTGTACTTCTACCTCACAGAGTCGTTCTTAGTAAATTAAGTACCCCAGGCTGGCGGTTCTTTGGATACGTTTCACCGGATCGAGTAACCGGCATGTATCATCTTTTGTACTAATCGTGTACTATTACTGTTGATTTAAAATTTACAGTCACGTTTCCACAACTAGTTTGCAACAATCTGATCTGTTGCCACCTTCCCACAGACGGCGCCAGTGTTAAACGCTGTTATTCTAACTATCAGAAGTGCTTTTAAGCGATTCTTGGGTTCTTGGGAGTGGAAGGGGTCTGTTAGACAAAGGCCCTATACTTAGTTCCCAAACTAACCACTTACACACAGCAATATACTGATGCTGAGAGCTCTATCAAGATTCTGTTGTAATTAGACATTCGAGTTCACAGTTTAGCTCAGCCAATGTGTACCGAATACGCTAAGATGCTATATTGCATCTGCACATAAACTTACTGAAAATACCAGAAACAAGAGTAATCGTTCAACCTTTACTGAATGGATACCACAATCCGACCAATGTCCGAAGACACAGAGAATCCAAGTGTTCAGCTACACCATACTGAAGGTTCAGTACGCAACCCAAGAATTCTGACTGTAGTTTAAACTTTGCCGTATGAACCTGGACCTCGATAGTAAGACAACTTAATACAACCCAAATACCAGAAGAGCTACCACAACTGCACAGACTTTGCCATACACTTGCAGAACATTCCAAGAAAAGAGACAACACGATATGGGAACTAACTGATACTCACAACCCCAATGGATACCAATAGACAACAGACAAGACGAGACACAGATACACACAGAATACTCAGAAATTAGACAAGATACTCTGAATTAACTAACTCGACACATAGTAACGCTACAGACAATTCACCCAGACAGACAGTCTAGTGATCTCTCAAACGTCCCTGAGCATCTCTTTTCATTGCTTTATAAAAGAATACAACGTGTCTACGTAACAACCTTTTGCACGTGTGAAACAAGATTTCAGTTATACATTTCCAATCCGGCGGCCACTAACAGCCCAATCCAATGGATGATATTGACTGTATCAAGTGGCTCAGTCCCAATCGCGGTATGACGTCCGATTCGACATGATCTAATGGCGAAAAAAGCTGCAGAGATTGCAAAAAAAATCTACGCCAGACTGTGCTGAGTCTCACACATTGAATGCTCTCATTCTAAAGTTTTATATTGCTTTTAATTTGAGCCCTTCGATCTGAGAATCCGAAGGCCAAGATATTCTCATTTTTAGAGCGAAGGTGGAAAAATCCATCATATATTATTTTATTCTCGAAAACCACTGGCTATTTTCGAAGGCCCTTCAAGCCTCTTGATTAAGCTTCTTAATCCCTAAAAATTAGGGATCCTTACAAGGCCCATGCATCGCTCACTTTTTCCCCTAATGTAGACTTCATCAATACATGCATCGGGAGATCTCTACTCACAAGCTCCGTGCATCCTTTCTTTTATTGGTGAAAAGTTACAAGGGTATAGTTCTGCCTTTTTTGTTAGGACTGTTCACCAAAAATTACATCATCTGAATATTTCATGGAAAGTAGTTATAGTGGTAGATCCGGTGGACTAACATATGGACGCATGGAGGACTTAAGCCAAAAAAATGCTTAGGGCAAAAGATACCCATCTTTGTCCTCATGTTCCTTGTCCGATGGAATATGCATGTCAAACTTTACTGATCCCCTAACATCTTGGAAAGTAGTTTCGATCTTTTTAACAATCATCTTCAACAGCTTATGGACTTGGTGAGGATCCAAAAGAACTCCTTCAGAAGGAGTGATGACTATTGGAAGTGGCAGTGGAGAGAATTACCTAGCTTTAAGCTTCTCCCAGCTCAATGCCAAGATCTTTCTGCAAATAAAAATTAGTGTTTTAGAATATTCTTTAGTCGTTTGCATTCTAATTGTGCTTGTTGGAGGGTGGTAGCTTTGGAAACTTCAACTTGATCCAAGCTAGTCTATAAGCGCATGAGTTTTCCCTAATAAGTGGTATCTCTGGTTTTCAATTGGGTTACTTAGGCAAAGAGCTATGTGTTTATCTCTTGTAGTGCTTCGATGGTCTCGAGAAGAAGCTCCCACTCTTGTTGGGGTTGCTGCATCTTGAATGAAGTCTCATGCAATGAAGCCTTTTGGACCATAGTCTCATGCTCTAGATTGTTGATTGCGTGGGGGTGTCTAGATTTGGCCTCTTGTAAGTTACGAGCCTAATTAGCCATGAGGTCTCTTTCCTTGAGAGCTTCTTAATAAAACACTTTGAAATATTGGGTCTCCTTGGACTCTCGGTAGTAGAGCTCAATGAGGTTATATGTCTCTTCGGTGCGAGTTGTTAGGTCGGCGTTGAGCTCATGAAGTTAGTGTTGCAGTACATATTTATCATGTTGAAGGTGAGTAAAGGTGGAGTGATAAGCGTTCATGTTCCGATTGATCAATTCTTGCATATGTACTAAATAAGTACTAAGATGGAAGAATTAATTAATGTTGCAATTCTCGTTAACACCAAAAGAACAATAGGTTTCTTGCAGTTCTGAAAGAGAAGGAAGGTCTAAGATATCTGGTTGGTTGGGTCCAAGGTTTGCAAGGCGGGTTGACAAGGGACCAACCAGGGCTGGGAGTAGGTGTAACATTAGACAAGTAGTTGGTGGAAGACGGAGGAGACGTTTCAGGGGATGAAGGTATAGGGTTTTCATAAGCAAGAGTACTACCAGTTAGTTGGAGAGGAGATGGTTGTAGAGTGGGAAAAGGGGCATCTAACATGGCGTGATTCAGTTAAGAAGTAGGGAAAACCAAGGTGGGAGAAGAAGGAGGTTGCTATGTGGAACCCGATGGAGAATGAAATGATTCTTTTAAGGAATTAGAAGGAATAGGCATGACCTTTGTAGGAGTCCGATTAGATTCTATAATAAGTGGAATAGGTGCAAAGTAGGTTGTAGCCATGGTATGGTTAGCTTTAGAGGAGCTGGAAGTGTAGATTTCGGAGAGGCATTTGGCTTGACAAAAAATCAGCGAGACACTTTCATCGTCATGAGTAGTGGGCGAGGCTAGAGGTGCAAGGACACGAGAGAACTTTCAAAACACTATTTATCCAATGTGCATAATTCATCTAGCTGACTATACAAGGAATCCTTCAAAATAACCTTCTGGTCGATAGTAACTCATAGACTAGGAATAATAACTTCCATTGGTGCAATGGATTCTAACCCAAAGGTGAGTTTCAAGGGTGTACAACTTGTGGAAACTTTATAACTAGTCATATATGCCCACAATAGAGTAGGTAGTAACTAATCGGAATGCTCTCGACAATCTGCGATTAGTTTTTTCAGCATAATCAGAGGAGTCTTATTAGTACGTTTTGCCAGACCATTAGCACAAGGATAATATGGAGTACTAAACGCATGGATAATTTTGAATGATTGAGTGAGGACAATGATTAAGACATTCACAACATGGGTGGCATAGTCGAAGAGAATCTCCAAAGGGAGATCGAAATGAGGAAAAACATCACATTTCAACCAACGAGCAACCATCGAAGTATTCATCGATTTGAGAAGCCAAGCTTCTACCCAACGGGTGGTATAGCCACTACAGGTAAGTATACATTGATTATTTGTAATGAATGCTGGTGGAGTGATGGGCCCAAGAAAATCTAGCAACCACTTCTGAAAAAGGTTCCAAAGGTAGAATGGGTTGAAGGGGAAAATGAGAGCATAACAAACGTTGAGTGATTGGTTGGTAGGGATCATAGGCCCGAATATAGTGGAGGGTGTCCTGCTACATAGTTGGCCACAAGATTCACTCTACAACACCTTTTTGTGAGTTAGATCGACTAAAAAATGTCTACCAATCAGGGTTCGAATGAGCCAAGGCTAAGATTGAAAGGACCTCTTGAGTTGGCACACACCGAATCCAGGATCCCAATGGGTTAGAGTAATATAATTATCCAACAATAGTACAAAATCGATGACTATAGAGGGACAATTTTTGGTGAGGAGTGATAGAGAGAGAATTGGGGGGAAGGACGGGGCAGCCCATAGTCAAAAAAGTCAATAAAATATCAAAATAGGAAGTCACTAAATCCCAAGTGACCACGGAGGCATTAAGATGAGTAATGTAAATGGTAGGAGAGGAATCATCGACTCTAGGAATCATCAACTCTAATTGGGAAAGGAAATCTCACACCACATGGGAGGATCTTGTGTGATGAATAGCATCATAGTCAAGTTTCCGGAATAGAAGGACCGAGCGAGCCAATCACCCTTTGATATTTTGTTGGCACACAAGCTAAGTCAATGCTAAGTGGTCAACATGGAAGGTAAATTTCCAGCCTAAGAGATAGTGTCCAAATTTCTTAATAGATTAAATTAGGCCCAAGCATTCTTGTTTGGTTATTGAATAATTTCACTTAGTAGGTACCAACTATTGACTAGCGTAATACAAAGGGTGATACCACTTATCCTTCAATTGCATCAACATATTGCCAATAGTTATATCAGCTGTGTCCACAAAAACATGGAAAGCAAGGTCCCACTATGGTGCTTGGAGAATAGGTGCTTGAGTTAGTAATTGCTTCAATCTAAGAAAACTCCTTTGACATTCCTCTTTCCATTGAAAATCATGAGGAGTGAACATGTTTAAATGGTTAAGGGGGCTAGTGAGGTGTGCACGCCAATGAAGGTGATGACCATGCCAATGAATTTGACAAGAAAGCATAGGAACTAATTTGGTCATTTTGGGGGTGGATTAGCTACAATTGCTTGAACTTCATCGAGCTTTACTTGTATGCCTTGGTGAGAAATAATGTGTTCCAATAACTTACCACAGGACATCAAAAAAATGGATTTAGCTAGATTTAGGCCTAATTGATATTCTCTACACTTAAGAAAATAGAGTCATAAATGCTACAAGCGGTCCACTTTATCACATGATATCGAAAACTAATCAGGGAGCACTCCCATGAAAATAGTTAGATAAGGAGAAAAAATTTCCTCCGTACACCTTTAGAAAGTACTAGAAGCATTCCTAAGGCCAAATCACATAATCATAGAGACATAAACTCTCCAATTTGTGATAAAACTTGTCTAAGCTACATCCTATTTTGCCATACGAACATAATTATACCCATTGTACTCATCTACAAAGGAGTAAGTCTCATGATGAGTGACGTCATCTAGCATGCTATCTAGAAAGAGCAATAGAAATGGATCTGGTATAGTGGAAGCATTCAACTCTCCATAGTCAACACAAATCCTCACTTGCTTATTTTTCTTGGGAACAATCACAATAGGCCAAATCCACTAAGTATGGTTGATAGGAACAATGAACCCTAGACATAATAAACGATCAGTTCTCTCCTTAAGTTGATTTGCATAATTAGGGTTCATATGATTACTCTATTGCTTCATCGGGTAAGCATCTAGTTTAAGTAAGACTCAATGCATATAAATATGTGGATCAAGTCCCTTCATGTCTTTGTAGTCCCAAGAAAAGATATTAGTAAAATTAGTCAAAAGGGTTTGTAAGTCCAAACAAAAGGGCTCCTATGGAGTGGTATTAGCTTTAAGAGACTAGGGATTATCATCATTAACTAGATTACAAGTTATGAGTTGGTCTTCTAGTACATTAGACTTCTAGCCTAGCTGATCCTCAACTCCTTTGAATAACTTCGAGGTTGGATTAGATAATTCCACTACACCATCAAGAGGCTCATCTTCTTCGACAACACTCACTTATAGTTATGAGGCTAAGGATAGGGCACCTTTCACAATGATTATTAAGTGTGTGGCTCAAACACCTTTTTGCTTCTTTGCATGTTAGTTAGTCTCCTATCACCACCATCGTCACCTACGTTTAGAGCACCTTGGAAGTTGTGAGGAACCTTGTGTTCCATGCATGCACAAAGCACATTGAGGTGCACTATCATTATGTCAAGGAGAGGTTCTCTCCTCGAGAGATCGATTTGCCTTATGTGCCCACGTAGGATAATGTTGCCGACATTTTCACAAAGGCTCTAAATAGGGAGAAGTTTTAAGTTTTCCACAAAGCCTTGGGATTACTTCCTTTTATGGATTGATTTCTTTCCACATATCTTAACACTTCCTTATACATGAGTGCCATCTACTTGTTCACTGCATCACTCCAAATGGGGATTTTTATATATTTTGATAGTAATATGTGTGAACACACTTAGAACCATCAGGGAACTTTTTTCCCTATTTAGAGCTTTTTTCCCCCAGCTTGTATATCCGCATATAACCTTGATTGGTCACTTATCTTTGTATGTTCAGTTTGTATTACGTTCAATATTTTATTGTGCTCAAAGCATCTTCTCCTTCCTTGTGTTGTTCATGTACTTTTGTAGAACTCGAACTCCAACACCATGTAGCTATCATATGTTAATCGCTGCATTAAATTTTGCATCCTCCAAGATCTTCTTGGCCCTTGGTCACATTCTTGTTGTATGATGTGCATGTGCCTTTTTTGCTCCTATAGTCTTCAACGAGTGCAATCCATGTTCCTCATCAAACTCTTTTCTCAATCGCTTGATTCCCCATTAATATATTCAAAACATGTAGCTGTTTTATTAGCAACAAAAATTTTCACTTCAATTTTTATTCGATGTATTTGATGAATTTTCTAGATTAAATATTAACGGAGGAGAGCTCTCACACACTCTAAAAAAGGAGAGGAGCAGACACATATCGAGGCATGGAAGAATGATCTTCTTCTCCTTCTTCTCTTCCATGAAGAGAATTTACAAGAATGACCTAATAAAACAATACAACCAATAAAACATATAAAGATCAATATATAAAGAAAGCCCTAATGTCCACGAATGAGTGATTTGGAAAAAAACAAATGTGCCATCACTCTTAGTAGATAAATTTGGTGAAGCTCATAGAAAGTATTCCTGACATATATTAGCACATTCAAGAAATCTAAAGGCAATATTATGATATTAAAATGAAGAAGATATAAATACTGTATTGATAGTTGCCTGAAATAAGGTAAATCTTGTGTAGCAAAACAGGCTTGATTTTTCATTCAGGGGCTATCTGACTCTCATGTGAGAAATACAAGTTACCAGAGAATATGTACAAGTCTAGAATCTTGCATTTGAGAGATAATAGACTTGGAAGAAGATAGAGGCTCCACCTTGTTGGGAATAGAACAAGTTGGGATGGTTAATAATACTATCCCTCTCGCAAATGATTTGGCTTAAGAAAAGGATAGACTCTTAAGACCAAGAATTACATAAAATGATCAAAACCAAAGATCTATACCAATTAAATGATACTTGAACTATCGTGGAGATTATCCAGCATAATTGTGTAATAAAAAAAGAACGCCTCAAGCCTTACAAAGAAAATCCCTTAGAATAAACAACATATTAGGAAGGCACCCTATCCAATAGATCAAAAGCAAAGTAGAAACAAAAAAATTAATGAGCAACATTGACCAATTCAAGGACAACAACCACCTTTGCAAGAAAATGTGGTGCCTATAAAAGTACGCTCCTATTGAAAATAATCTTGGAACGTCATTTTTGTTAGAGAAGCCTTTGTATTCTAAGGAATATGTAGAAGGTATGCAAGTCAATCTAAGGAATATTGAAAGATCTAAATTGGGGCTATTACTATGACGCATGACAATGTCAAAGAAAAACTTGAAATGGATGCAACCATAAATATGTACATCACTAGCAACTACATGATTAATTGGAAAACTCAACCCCAACCACCACAAAACATAACTTGCTATACATTTTGAAAAATTAGTAAGAGACTACCTTCAACCTCCTACTCTAAGAGTGGAAGCTCCCTATTGCAAAGGCTGTGCTAGATAAATACTTCATCAAAACTTTCCTTAAGAATCCGAATAAATATTTTCTCATATCCTCGTGTTATTAAAAGGTATGTTTTTCAATATCAGCTAATGAAACTGAGGATTAGTTCCAATGAAGTTAATTAAAAGATTCTAAGCTAAATGACAACATTTTAAATAGGAAATTAACATTATTATATACTTAAAGAGATTCCGATTGAGGAGAATAAGGAATGACATTGTTTAAAAAATAAAAAAGGGATAAATGGGCTAAAAAGATGGAAGAAATAGAAAAATCTTTAGAATAATCAAAAGAATTTTCAAATATGGGGAGAAATGAATTAGAGAATCACGAAGAATGGCAGATTTTGTTAAACCTCTACCTAAACACATAGAGACTCTATTGAAGGCATACATTGCTAGGATTGAAAAAGGTTCAAGTACTTCTCAACATTTTAACATTTGTCATAGACCAGACCTAGAATGGCCAAGAATGTTACTATGTAAGAATATGATAGAAAGTGGCTCAACAAATCCTAGAAGGGGAACTTCATAAAGTAGATATTGTACTGTCCCCAATTGTACTTACCCCCTTATTGTTTGACTCTATACCTCTCTTCCTCTCTCCTTCTTGTTGTGTAAAAGGCTAGTTTTGCAAAACAAAGCATAAGTGATAGCATACAAGATTCTATATTAAGTTTTATTTCGAAATTTCATTATTAATAGCAAGTGAAAAGACGATGGAATTTCCCACCCATGCACTCTGAAGGTACAGCTTAAATGGAAATGTACAAAATTTAGATGAGAGAGCACAAAGTGGAGGTATTCTAGCTCAATTCAATGTCTAGCTAGTGTAGAAGTAATCTATAAGTAGGTTGATGGAGAGGTATGGGCTTCTGTACATGGTTAGATGTGGGTAGTAACAATAGGGAAACTTAGTAACTCCCTTTCTTTAAAATATATCTTATACATTTAAATGCCATAAATGGTCTGATTTGACAATGCACAATGCACAGTTGTCTTCTCCTTAAAATGAGGGCTTTACAAGTGTGCAACACAAACTACATTCATGAGGGTAGAAATTCAACCTATACTAACACTATGTAGGTGTTTGTAAGCATTCCTATAGTGATAATTAGAACTATTTTGAAAATTGCATCCATAGTGCATGCAAACATATGCATCAAATAGAAAAAGGTGAAAAGAAAATGGTAGAGGAAAAATGAGTTGTAGCTTAAACTCTCTAGCATGGAAAACACATAAATAGGATAGTGAACAAAAAAACTCTATAAAATATCTTTTTATTAGGATGAACACAATGGACTCCTACCAATGATACAAATCTAATAATCATGTTGTGAAACCTTGCATGGAGCATTCAAGTACACATAATGCTTCCATTGAGATACAATATTTCTATCTAATTTCAGTGAGAGCCTCAACATAATTTGCTCAATGCTATTTATGCATTTCCATCAGTAAGATTGGAACCATTTGAAGGCTGAGCAAATGTCTTCGCTCAAAATGAGACAACCACAAAGTTTAAGGTGTCATAGCTAGCAATAGGTCATGAGAGTTTAAAAATTCCGAATGGGGAATCGAGAGTAGGAATGGTAATTCGGAATGGGAGAGTGAATGGGCTGAAACTTGAAACTTTCCAAAACCAAAATTTGAACTCCAGATTTCCATTTTACATTGTGTTTCAATTGAGTTTGGGGTTTCTGAGTATTCTCTAGCATACTAAACTTGTGCACCTTTTTGCAAGGTTTTTAGGCTTTGAATCTATTATTAAGAGAAGGATAGAAAAGGGAGAAAGAGAAGAAGGAGGAGGAGAGGAAAAGACGGCGTCCATCCTCATACACTAGGGAATGAAGAAAAAGGGTGAGTAGGAAAACAATGGGTGGAACATCATACAAATCAACCTTCTTTGTATCTCCCTCTAATGCTCTTGCACCTCTTTTCTCTCTATTACCTTAGATCACGTTTGTCAAAAAAAACCTCCATCTCTCTTTCTTTAAGGAGATGAATTTAGGCCTTTTCTCCTTGGCCTTGGATTATTATATAATCATTAAAAACGTTGAGCACGTTATAAGCCGCCGGATTGGCAATTGTAAACCTTTTTCCTTTTCATATTCCGCACGAACTGAGAAGTCGCTCCAAAGAGATGTAACTTCTTTATAAAGCAATGAAAAGACACTTTTGGTGACGACCAGAAGATCGCCAGACTGTCTGTCTGGGCGATACGTCTGTGGAGTTACGTTGTGTTGTTTTTGGAGAACTCTGAGTCATACTGTGTCTTTTCTGTCTTTGTTTGCTTGTTGCACCTGTGCGGTAAGGACTGTGTTATGATAGTGTTTGCAGTAATTGAATCACTGTTCCATTAAGTTAATTATTGAGAGTCTGTATTACGATAGTATTTACCTTGTGCACCGGTTATTGAGAAGTCTTATTCTGTGTATGAGTCGGAAATCTGTGATAGAACAAATCAGAGTATTGATAGTAACTCGTGTTAGTAGAGGTTTAACATTACGGTACTGTAGTATGAGTGTTCAATTGGGAAAATCAAGTATAGGGCCTCTGATTATTCAGACCCCTTCCACTCCCAAGAACCCGAATAGAGTTTAAACATGTTCTGACGGTAAACGCGCGTTTAACATTGGTGCCGTCTGTGGGAAAGTGGCACCAAAATGTTGCAAATTAGTTGTGGGAAAGTGGCAATAGATGGTTGCAAAGTGATTATCAGAAAGTGGCAACAGAGTGTTGCAAATTGATTGTGGGAAGGTAACCATAGATTGTGAATCGACAGTAAGATAGAGTAGTACGCAAGTGTAGCAAAGGTGCTATATGCCGGTTACTCAGTCTGGCGAGTTGTATCCAAAGTACAGACAGCCTTGGGTGGTACCAAATTTGCGAAGGACACCCCCAAGATGAAGAAGCACAGATCGGTTAGGTCTGGTCGTCGAAGAAGCGAAGCATATTAGTAGTGATTCCGGTAGCGTTCCAGTGGAACATACTGCAATTCTGGTAAATTCTTGTGAAATCTCGGTGCAGTCTGCAACAGAGACAGTAACTTCGGAGTCCACAGGAACACAGTGTGCAGTTGATCCGACACCATCTGGTCAAGATTCAAATCTCTCTATGGATAGAGGTGTGTTATCTAGAGAGGTCATTGAAGGTGAAAGAATACCCTGGATTGGGGAAAGTTCCACTAATTTCGGTGGTAGTTCGGTCCTGGTTGCAGAAAATTTATAATTTTTCGGTGATAGTGTTATACTTCTTAGTGAATCTTCATTCCGCACACCACTGTTCGGAGCAAGTTTGCCTACGTTTGATACCGCAGAAGAGGATAAGCTATTCGAATTAGAAATTCGTAAGAGGTTAAGCACTATTTTCGAACAGGAAGGAGAGCAGTCTAATCATACAGACCCTGAAGAACCGAAAGCACATCCTCACAACTCAAGAAATAGTAACAGTACCAACATGAGTGGACAACAGCAACAACAGCAGCAACAGCTACTTCCACCTCGTTCAGTTCCAACAGGAGTTACCTACACAAAATTCGGTGGATATCCAGGTGATGATCCTGATGCTCATGTACGTACATTTGAAATTAGTTATGCAGTACTTAATCATCCACCCGATCCGGCATACAAGGCCATAGTATTTCAGTCAACACTAGTTAATGAAGCCCCCAGGTGGCTTACAGAATATGATATCAACCATTTTGGCACCTATGAAGTGGTAAGGGATGCGTTTTTGTAGAGATTCCGGCTGAAGAAGAACCCTGCCAAAATTTTCTATTACCTGTAGAACAATAGGCAGAAGCTGAATCAAACAGTGTAGGAATATGCCACCCTATTTAGAACTCATTTGAGACAACTACCACCACCACATGCTAATTTACCGGATGATGTCATCACTCAATGGTTTATTAATGGTTTGACTCTGCAGCTCAAACAGATTATGATCATCCATTGTGTGGGAGCTATGACATTAGATGCGGTTATTGCAATGGCTTTGCAGCTCCAGCATAAGGTTGGAGGCTTTACCGAAGATTTGGAGTGGTTAAAAGCCAGTAAAAGTATTGCAGAGGATCCGACTAGACAAATGTACTGCACTAAGTGCAAGAATCCACGGCATACTAGTGTCACATGTGCCCTTAATCAGATGTATTGCACTATCTGCAATACAACCGGACATTCCACCGAAAACTGTGCTTATAACGCCAAAGTGCAGGGACCAGCAACCGTAAATGCTATTATACAAGAACCTGGGCAGCCGGCCACTCATTATGTACCACCTCAGATTAGAAATAATCAGCAACAAGGATACAGAAATTATCGAGGACAGCGAAATACAAATTACAATACAAATCGCTGGCAGACAGGAACATCACAAGAAGGTAATTTTTTGCCACCCCCTCGCTGTCATTTTTGCGATGAGTTAGGCCACATATGCAGATTCTGTAAAGATGCAGCTGAATATGATGAAAGGAAGAAAGATCATTAGAACCCTATGACCAATATGGTATATATTTCACTAGTAGAAACTCAGGCTGCAGTGATTCAAACAAGATCTGGTAAGCAGTTACAACCAGCAGCAGAAGTGTTTGAAGCTGGCATCCATGAACAACAGAGAATGTATGACAAAGCTAGTCAATGGATCACCAAAGAGCCTACAGTGTTTCCTGATCCTATTCTACTAACCGAATTTCCGCTGCCAAAGGAAGGATCGCAGGAACAAGATTCTACCCCTGTAACAGGTACATCATCTTTAGAATCGGTGAAAAGTACAATTCAAACAGATCAGGCATGGGAAATTTTATCTAAGGCGTCCATTACTCTCCCTCTTGGACAGTTACTTGCACTAGTACTGGGAGTTCGGCAGCAAATCCAACAACAGCTCAGTCGTGGATCTTCTTGCATTCCAGCGACAGCAACGGTACAACCGGAAACTGATTCTACGGTGGATCATTCGTCCCCTTGATTACGGTATGGTACAAAAATCACAAGATTACTCAAGTACTAATTGATGGTGGGTCTGGTGTAAATATAACCACTGTAGCGCTTTGTAAAAAGTTGGGATGGATGCAAATCAAGCCTGTTCAATTTTTTGTTAGAATGGCAGATCAATCTTGAGTTCATCAAGTAGGACTCGTACAGAATGTCCAGATAACCTTGCAGGGTACAACGTTTAAGATGACTTTTGTAGTCTTAGAACTATCGGAGTCTAGTCTTGATTATAATCTTGTTTTCGGATGACCCTGGTTAAAACAGGCTAAGGTTATACAGGATTGGTCAGCACAAGAACTTACTTTTAAGGACAATCACTATAAATATGTTGTCAAATTGGATGCTATTCAGCCCTGTCAATTATGTTAGTCGGCCGCTGGATTGGCAACTGTATAACTGAATCTTTTGTTCGCACGCGTGAAAAGTTGTTCCACTGACAGTTGTAATCTTTTATATAAAGCAATGGAAAAGAGACGCGCGAGGGACGTTCGAGAGATCACCAAACTGTCTGACTGGGAGATTGAATGGAGCGCTACTGTAGTGTTAGTTTGTCTAATTCCAAGAGTCGGAGTTTTCTGAGTATTCTGCGTGTATTCGTGTCTCGTCTTCTCTGTTGTCTATTGGTATCTATTGCGGTTGTGAGTATCATCTACATCCAGTAGATCATTCGGTCTGTTGTCTGAAGTGAATCATCTGTGAATCCTTATTGCAATTGTTGTGTTAAGTTCGCGTGTTGCGTTAGTACTCGTTCTTGGAATGTTCTGCCAGTTGTTGGTGAAGTCTGTGTAACTGTGGTAGTGTTTCTAACACTGTGCAGGATCGTGTTGTCTTCAGCATTGAGATCTATCATCATACGATAAGGGCTAAGCTATAGTAAGGATTTCTTGGGTTGCGTACTGAACCTTCAATATGGTGTATCTGAAACACTTGAATTCTCTATGTCTTCGGATGTTGATCGGATTGTGGTACCTATTCGGTAAAGGTTGAACGATTACTCTTGTCTCTGGTATTTTCAGTAAGTTTATGTGCAGATGCAATATAGCATCTTAGTGTATGCGGTACACGTTGGCCGAGTTAAACCGTGAACTGTAAATGTCTAAGTACAACAGAATCTTGATAGAGCTCTCAGCATCGGTATATTGTTGTGTGTAAGTGGTTAGTTTGGGAACTAAGTATAGCGCCTCTATCTAACACACCCCTTCCACTCCCAAGAACCCAATAATGGTTTAAACGCACTTCTGACAGTTAGAATACAGCGTTTAACACTGGTGCCGTCTGTGGGAAGGTGGCAACAGATCAGATTATTGCAAACCAGTTGTGGAAACGTGACTGTAAATTGTAATATCGACAGTAATAGTACGCGATTAGTACAAAAGATGATACATGCCGGTTACTCGATCCGGTGAAACGTATCCAAAGAACCGCCAGCCTGGGGTACTTAATTTGCTAAGGACGCCTCCGGGAGGTAGAAGTACAGCTAGGTCTAACCCAGTTGTCAAGAAAGTAAAGAACGTTAGTAGTGATTCCGGTCATATTCCGGTGGAACGTACTACATCTCTGGAAGATTCCGGTACGATTTCGGCCTAGTCTGTCGAAGAGATAGTAACTGCAGAATCTACCAGGACACAGCGTGAAGTTAGTTTAACAACATTGGGTAAAGATTCAAAATTGTTTACGAATAGAAACACCTTAGCCAAAGAAATTAGTGAAGGAGAAAAAGCACCTTGTTTTGGTGAAGATTCGACACCTTCCGGTGTTGCTCCGGTACCAATTGCTGAACGATCACAGTTTTTCGACGACGGTTACCATTTGTTGGTGAATCTTTAGCCTAGTCACCGCTATTGGGAGTAAGCTTCCCTACATTTGACATCAAGAAGGAAGGTAGCTTGTTCGAAACCGAGATTCGAAACATACTGAACAAGATTATCGAACCGGAAAGTGCACAGGCCGACGATACAGATTCCGATAGTTCAGATACTCAGCCCCGGGATACAGAAGATAGTCACAATACAACCATCAGAGCCATGAACGGGCAACAACAACAACAGCAGCAACGACAACAACAACAACAACAACAAATATGCCCACCAAGGCCGACTCCAACCGGAGTAACGTATACTAAATTCGATGGATTTCCAGAAGATGACCCAGATGCTCATGTACGCACATTTGAGATAAGTTACACAGTGCTCAACCATCCACCTGATCCGGCGTATAAGGCTATTGTTTTCCAGTCGACATTAGTTAACGAAGGAGCTAGATGGCTTACAGAATATGATATTAACCATTTCGGCGCCTATGAAGCAGTAAGGGATGCATTTTTGCAGAGATTCAGGCTAAAGAAGAATCCACCCGAAATTTTTTACTACCTGCAAAACAATAGACAGAAGATAAATCAAAGAGTACAGGAATACGCCACTCTATTCAGGACTCATTTGAGGCAGTTACCACCAGCACATGCCAACCTACCGGATGACGTTATTACTCAATGGTTTATCAATGGTTTGACTCCACAACTTAAACAGATTATGATCATACGCTGTGTAGGAGCTATGACGCTAGATGTAGTGATTGCAATGGCTTTGCAGCTGGAAAACAAGGTTGGAGGATTTACAGAAGACTTGGAATGGTTAAAGGCAAATAAAAATGTTGCAGAAGACCCGACTAGACAAATGTTGTGCACCACATGCAAGAATTCAGAGCACACTAGTGCCACTTGTGCACTTAATCAGTTGTTTTGTGCTATCTGCAACACGACCGGACATACCACCGAAAACTGTGCATACAACGCCAAAGTGCAAGGAACCGCAACTGTCAATGCTATTATACAGGAACCAGGACAGCCAGCCAATCATTATGTACCTCCGCAAATGAGAAACAACCAGCAACAAGGCTATCGAAATTACAGAGGATACAGAAATAATAACTACAATGCAAATCGCTGGCAGGCCGGACCAGCACAGGAAAATCCCAATTTGCCACCACCGCGCTGCCATTTTTGTGGTGAATTTGGTCATATTAGAAGATTTTGTAAGGATGCAGCTGAGTATGATCAGAGGAAGAAAGAACGACAAAACCCAATGACTAATATGGTACAAATCACACCCGTAGAAACGCAAGCTGCAGTAATTCAGACCCGATCCGGTAAGCAACTGCAACCAACGACAAAAGTATTTAAACCAGGCATACGTGAACAACAAAGGATGTATGATAAGGCCAGTCAATGGACCACCGCCGAACCTCCAGTGTTTCCAGATCCTATTCCGATGACCCAAGCTCCATTAACCAAGGAAGGAACACAAAAACAAGATTCTAATTCAGGGGCAGGCACATCATCTTCAGTAGATACATTCTCTTCAGCCGGCGCATCATCTTTGAAACCCGTGGAAGGCACAATTCAATCACATAAGGCCTGGGAGATTTTATCTAAAGCGTCCATTACTCTTCCTCTTGGCCAATTACTTGCACTAGTACCAAGAGTTCGACAACAATTCCAGCAACAGTTTAGTCCTGAGTGAGCCTGTATTCCAGCAACAGCCAGAGTGCAATCGAAACCTGATTCTACGGTCGATCATTCGGTTCCTTTAATTACGGTATGGTATAAAAATCATAAAATTACACAGGTACTAATTGATGGAGGATCTGGTGTCAACATTGCTACTACTGCACTATGTAAGAACTTAGGATGGACTAAAATCGAACGAGTTCAGTTCTTTGTCAGAATGGCTAACCAGTCAAGAGTCCATCCAGTAGGACTTGTACGGAATGTACCAATAACTTTGCAGGATACCACATTTAAGATGACCTTTGTCGTCCTAGAATTACCGGAATCCACCCTTGATTATAATTTCAATTCTATGTTCCAGAAGATCAGCTGACCACCTACAATTTAGGGGATGAAGAAAATCCACGTCCTGTTAAGATAAAGGAAAGCTTACTTGAGTTAGTTCAAGCAGATTTAATCCAACTACTTCGAGAATTTTCTGATGTATTTGCATGGGATTACAAAGATATGAAGGGTTTGGATCCGTGCATTTATCAACACAGGGTCATGTTGAAGCCAGAAGCAAAACCAATCAAGCAACCCAGCTACCGGATGAATCCGAACTATGCATCACAGGTAAAAGTAGAGCTTGATAGGCTACTCAAAGTCGGATTCAATGTACCAGTAGAGCATGCTGAATGGATCTCACCAATTGTCATTATTCCTAAAAAGAATAAGCAACTACGAATCTGTGTGGACTACCGGAAACTGAACGCAGCTACGGTGCTTGATCCATTTCCGCTACCTTTTCTTGAAACCATGCTTGATAGAGTAGCACGACATGAAATGTATTCATTCCTAAATGGATACAGTGGGTATAATCAAGTTAGAATGGTTGAACAGGATATACCAAAGACCGCTTTCATTACCAATTGGGGTGTTTTTGCTTGTACGGTAATGTGGTTTGGATTAAGAAATGCCCCAAGTACTTTTCAGAGGTGTATGCACGAAATATTCTCCCCTTACCTTACCTCGTTTATGCAAGTGTATCTTCATGATTTTTCGTTATTTGAAAAAATGGTAGCACACCTGTTCCATTTACGGTGTTGCTTTGAGAAGTGCAGAGAATACAGACTCTGTTTAAACCCAAACAAATCTATGTTTGCGGTTTCATGTGGAAGGCTACTTGGCCACATTGTATCTGCACAAGGTATACAGGTGGATCCAGATAAAATTACAGCTGTGTTAGAAGCACCTGTACCCACTACACCTAAGGAAGTAATGCGCTTCATGGGCCAAGTAAGATGGCATGGTCGGCACTTACGGTGGCTTGCTCATTTGGCAATACCACTGAACAAATTAATAACCAAGACTCCTCGACAATTTGAATGGACTCAGGAATGTCAAGTTGCTTTTGATCGCCTAAAGGGATTACTAACACAGGTTCCAATCCTACAGCCTCCTGACTGGGATCGTCCATTTCATATATTTGTTGATGCTTCAGATATAGCAATAGGGAGCGTTCTAATGCAACACACCGATAAGTGGTTTCGGCCTGTGTACTATGCCAGTCGAAGGCTTGCCCCTGCTAAAAAGAATTACTCTGTAACAGAAAGAGAATGTCTAGGTCTAGTATATTCTGTCAAGAAATTCAAGCATTATTTACTTGGCCGTAAATTTACTTTTCATGTAGATCATGCTGCACTTGTCTATCTAGTTCGGCAACAGCATCTAGGAGGTCGATTAGCACGATGGGTTCTGCTTTTACAAGAGTTTGACTACGAAGTTGTTCATTGGCCAGGGAGTTCACATGGCTTAGCAGATTTCCTTTCTCATTTAGATTCCGGTGAAGCTCCAGTTGGTATAGATGACACAACGCCAGCAATTTATGTTTCCGAACCAACCAATGATGAAATGGCAGACCCACCTATGCCATCTACATATTATGATCAGATATTAACATTCCTTACTGATGGATACCTTTCTTCTCAGGCTTCTCCTGCAATGCGTAGGAAAATTGCAGTGTAGAGTCGCAAATTTCGGGTAATTGCTGGAGAATTATACTATGTGGATTACACAGGAGTTCTACTTCATTGTGTTCCACCACATGAAGTTAACTCGGTCATTATGTTGGCTCATTCAATTCCATCCGGTGGGCATTCTGCTGCAGATTTAACACACCGAAAAATTCTGCAGAGTGGACTTTGGTGGCCTACTATGTACAGGGATGTATTATAGTTTGTCAAGCAATGTGATAGTTGTCAAAGGTCTGGACAGCCCCTACAACGTCATCTTTTCCCTCTACAACCTATCTTGCCATTAGAGCCTTTTCAGAAGTGGGGTCTAGACTTTATCGGACCTATTACACCTCCGGCAATCCTTAGTAATAATCGTTATATTTTGATATGTACTGATTATGCTACCAGATGGGCAGAAGCCTGGACTTTATGGTCTGCCACCACTGTTGCAGTAGCAAAGTGTCTACTGAAAGATGTCTTTCCACGTTGTGGCTTACCTCTAGAGCTTGTTACAGATCAGGTCATTTTGTTAACAATCTAATGAAAGTACTCACACATTCTTTTCAGATCACACATAAATTCAGCTCACCATATTATCCTCGTGCAAATGGTTTGGCTGAGAGTACAAACAAGACCCTGCTGAATATGCTTCGAAAACTCATTTTGGAAGCACCGGAAAGATGGGACCAACTGTTACCTGCAGTCCTATGGGCATACCGAACTACCTATAAGGTAACAACAGGTCTAACACCCTTCAAACTAGCTTATGGATTGGAAGCTATAGCACCCATGGAAATTATTGTGCCAAGCTTACGTGTGGCTCTCACTCAGAAATAAATACCAGAAGATTCTTTATCATTCCGGCTAGATACACTCAGAAAACTAGATGAGCACCGATGGCAAAGTTTTCTAACTATGCAAGAAGTACAGCTAAGACAAGCTCGAACACATGATCGCTACCTAAAAACCCCAGTTTTTATGGTGGGACAACTTGTACTATTTTACAATGCAAAGGCGAATCGCTCTGCTGGCAAATTCAAGTTACGATGGTTAGGTCCCTACCGGATTGCTGAACAAGTGGGCCCAGCAACTTTTCGGTTGACTACTTTGACCAGAAATCCTCTTCCGAAAGTCGTCAACGGTTCGAAGCTACGGCCGTATCAACAAACATCTAACCTGCACTGAATCGTTTCGCGGTGGTCGCGTCTTTTGGCGTTCTCTTTTCTTTCCTTTTCTTTTATTTTATTTCCTTTTGTTTTGCACACTTAAAATAATAAGTACGTAAATATCCACGTTTGATACCTAATTATGTCAAGCAGCCGCCGTGCGTTATCGACTCTGCTCATGCATGCCTACCGAAGTTATGAAACTATCATCTCAACGTCGCGCCATGATTGCTAATTTCGATTGTCTCCCACTAAAGCGCATCTACTTAACCTTCTCCGTTTTGCCAAAAATCGCTATTGTGCTTGCGTGATTTGTGTGACTGTGTATACCCTGTGCGTTTGCGTTTTGTGCTTGTGTTTATTGTGTGCGCCATGGAAGCTCTGGCAAACTATGCCGCTTTCAGTGACGGACTCCCTGCCGAGGTAGGAGAGTTCCTGTGCACCCGTGGGTTATCCAATTTCGCTGAACTGCCTTGGCATTCAGTGGAATCCCACCCGTTTTTTGCCTAGATTATCGCTGCTATCGCTAAAACACCTGCCAATGAGCAGAGTTGGCCGATCACCTCCCTACCATCCCATACTGTAATCACATTCCAGGCATTTGCTGATGCGTTTCGACTTCCTTGGCAAGGTCGAGAAAATGGCTCGAATGTGCCAATGGGAACCATGATCAAACGGTTCCCTAGATACTCCTCAAATGAATACGCAATTCTCTATCGCCCCGAACTTGAAAGATCCACGTTGCAATTCCTAGTAGCCATCCTTAACCTCTAGAAGTGAACTTATGGTATCTCTAGGCCCTTCTACTCCGCTATTGATTTAGCTGCCCGAGAACCAGTCAATTTTGCATCCTACTTCTTCCACCGCATTCACAAGGAATGCGTTTCAATCATCAAACACGTAAACAAAGGAGGAATGCCTAGGTCCAGACTGCCACACATCATTTCTTTCCTTTTTCCAGCCATACTTGCACGACAACCCCCACCCAGAGGACCGATTCTGCGTCATGAAGAGTCTGCACAGATCTTGGAGGACGATGAAGACGAAGAAGAAGAACTCAATCAACTCTTCCACCGAAAAAGGATTAGAATCAGTTCATCTGAAAGTGAAGCACAAGGTTCAGCCGAAGGAAATAAAGAAGATGACAAGGAAGAAGAAAAACAGGACGAAGAAACTTTTCACGACACCGCAACGTCTATGCAGCACGAATCATCAGCAGAGTCTTCATCAGAAGGACAACAAGAACAGGAAGATCACACTGAATCTGACACAAGCTCGTCATAAGAAGCATCTCAACAGCAATCTGAGCAGGAAAAGCATGGAAATGAGGAACAAATCATTAAAGATGTTTTCGACGAACTGCTTAGAGCAGTAGAATCTACAGTTGCTGATACTACCGACACTGCACAACAAACAACAGAACAGGTAACAGAACCTAACCTTGTCTTTCCCACTCCTCCACCAAAACCTCCACTCAACCCCATTATCCCTACTCCACCCATCCTGACCGAAGAACCCACTGCCTCTTCTTCCTCATCCCCAAACTATTCTCCACCGAACTCACAATAGCTGCTCACAGAATCCTCTTCTCAACCCCATACTCTTCTTTCGTTTCCAACACTCCCGGTATTTTCGGAGCTCGCAAATATGGGACAGATTCTAATCAATCTATCACAAAAATTACATGCGCAAGAGCATATTCGCAATGAATTTCAACATAAAGTAGATGTACTGGAGGCCGATATTAGTCCCCTACAGGAAGAATTGCTAGTAGCCAAAGCCGAAAACCAATCCCTACAAGAACAGTTGAAGGAATTACACGCCAGAATTACCGAACAGGAAATGGTTATCAGTCAGAGAGGTGCGGCGGTGGCTGAGCTCACAAAGAAAGAAGAATCATTGAAAAAATGCAAATGCCGAAATAAGTAAAATGAAGCAAGAGTTACAGGACAAAGAAGATGCAAGGATCGCATTAGGAAATCTGCTCGAAGAACCCAGAGTTCAGCTAAACGAAGTAGTACAGAAAAGCCAAGAACAGCAGAGGCAGGCTAGGAAAATAGAAGAAGAACTTCAAAGAACAAACGAGAATTTATCAGATGTCAACAACATGCTCAAACACTATTTAACAAAGGAAGCTCAAAAACATAGAAGTTAATAACAGATCTCCGACACGAAAAGGATTCATATTCTAGAACCGTACAGTTTCAGAATCAAGAGATCGAAAGAAGGGAGAATCAACTGGAAAATCAGAAGGAAAGAGTAAGCAAGATGGAGCAACAAGTGGCAGAAATGAAAGTTTCCAAAGATGCGGCGCTCTCGAACGAATTTTATTTACAAGAAGCCTTTCTAGAAATGCAAGCAGAAATTTTGCTGACCGAGGCTATAGCTTTAAGTTCTGTACGAGTAGATGCGCAATTAGTAGAACCAGATACCCTCAAACAAATGTTAGAAACTTTAAAAAGAAAATAGCCGAAACCTTTAGGCTAGCACGATCCATGTACTTAGAAGGAATTATAGATGAACAGTAGTTTTGTAAAACTTGCGGGTTCGAGTCCACCGTGCGTGCCAGTCTTAGTCGGCCGCCGGATTGGCAACTGTATAACTGAATCCTTTTTTTGCACGCGTGAAAAGTTGTTCCACTGACAGTTGTAATCTTTTATATAAAGCAATGGAAAAGAGACGCGCGAGGGACGTTCGAGAGATCACCAGACTGTCTGTTTGGGTGATTGAACGGAGTGCTACTGTAGTGTTAGTTTGTCTAATTCCAAGAGTCAGAGTTTTCTGAGTATTCTGCGTGTATCTGTGTCTCGTCTTCTCTGTTGTCTATTGGTATCTATTGCGGTTGTGAGTATCATCTACATCCAGTAGATCATTCGGTCTGTTGTCTGAAGTGAATCATCTGTGAATCCTTATTGCGATTGTTGTGTTAAGTTCACGTGTTGCGTTAGTACTCGTTCTTGGAATGTTCTGCCAGTTGTTGGTGAAGTCTCTGTAACTGTGGTAGTGTTTCTAACACTATGCGGGATCGTGTTGTCTTCAGCATTGAGATCTGTCATCATATGGTAAGGGTTAAGCTACAGTAAGGATTTCTTGGGTTGCGTAGAGAACCTTCAATACGGTGTATCTAAAACACTTGAATTCTCTGTGTCTTCGGATGTGGATCCGATTGTGGTACCTATTCGGTAAAGGTTGAACGATTACTCTTGTCTCTGGTATTTTCAGTAAGTTTATGTGCAGATGCAATATAGCATCTTAGTGTATGCGGTACACGTTGGCCGAGCTAAACCGTGAACTGTAAATGTCTAAGTACAACAGAATCTTGATAGAGCTATCAGCATCAGTATATTGTTGTGTGTAAGTGGTTAGTTTGGGAACTAAGTATAGGGCCTCTGTCTAACATACCCCTTCCACTCCCAAGAACCCAATAATCGTTTAAACGCACTTCTGACAATTAGAATACAGCGTTTAACAATTACATGCCAGACCATATGTAGCAGAGTCTGTCCATATGTTGGATGGCTTATCTAACGATGAGAAGAAGCATTTTTGAAGAACAATGAAGATCTGATTTCCTTAGGTACTATAGATCTGCAATCTATTGTAGATAACTGGAGTCCCGCAGCCTGTACAGTGGTGCCTGTGACCGAAGAAGTGGAGACAGAAGATATTGTTGCTATGAATGAGACCGTTCTACAACATCTTTTATAGTCAGCTAAAAATCCAGACAAACCTCGTCAATTCTATGTTCCCAAAGATCAGTTAATCACCTATAATTTGGGAGATGAAGTAAATCCACGACCTGTCAAGATAAAGGAAGGATTGTTTGAAGTATTTCAAGCAGATTTGATCCAACTTATTCATGAATTCTCTGATGTTTTTGCATGGGATTATCGTGATATGAAAGGTCTCGACCCTCGCATCTATCAACATAGGGTTGTACTCAAACCTGAAGCAAAGCCGATTAAACAACCCAGCTACCATATGAACCCTAACTATGCAGCACAGGTCAAAGCAGAGCTTGATCGCCTATTAAAGGTAGGATTCATTGTACCTATTGAGCATGCTCAATGGATCTCCCTGATCGTGATTGTACCAAAGAAAAACAAGCAGCTCCGAATATGTGTCGATTACCGGAAATTGAATGCAGCCACCGTACCTGATCCATTTCCTCTTCCATTTCTTGACACCATGCTAGACAGAGTGGCTGGACATGAGATGTACTCATTTCTTGACGGTTATAGTGGTTATAACCAGGTCCGAATGGCTGAGCAAGATATACCGAAAACAACGTTTATTACGAATTGGGGTGTTTTTTCTTGCACAATCATGTGGTTTGGATTAAGAAATGCTCCTAGTACCTTTCAGCGATGTATGCAGGAAATCTTCTCACCCTATCTTACTTCTTTTATGCAAGTATATCTAGATGATTTCTCTTTATTCGGTAAGATGGTTGCACACCTGTATCATTTACGGTGTTGCTTTGAAAAATGCCGAGAATACTGACTCTGTTTGAACCCCACCAAATCTGTCTTTGCGATTTCTTGTGGTAAACTCCTTGGCCACATTGTATTTGCACAGGGCATACAAGTTGATCCAGACCAAATTGCAGCCGTGTTAGAAGCACCTGTGCCTACTACACCGAAAGAAGTCATGCGATTCATGGGTTAAGTCAGGTGGCATGGTGGACATTTACGTTGGCTGGCCCATTTGGCAATACCCCTGAATCGACTAATCACTAGTACTCGACAGTTTGATTGGACATCGGAAATTCAAACTGCATTTGATCGTCTGAAAGTTTTATTAACGCAGGTTCCAATTCTACAACCTCCTGATTGGGAACGCCCAATTCATGTTTTTGTAGACGCATCAGATATAGCCATTGGAAGTGTTTTAATGCAACAAACTGATAAGTGGTTTAGGCCTGTCTATTATGCAAGTTGAAGGCTTGCTCCTGCTGAAAAGAATTATTCAGTAACTGAAAGGGAATGTCTTGGTTAGTGTATTCTGTAAAGAAATTTCGGCATTATTTACTAGGCCGAAAATTCGTCTTTCATGTAGATCATGCTACGCTGGTATATCTGGTTCGGCAGCAGCATTTAGGTGGTCGCTTCGCACGTTGGGTTTTATTGTTACAAGAATTTGATTATGATGTAATTCATCGACCCGGCACTGCACATGCATTAGAAGATTTTCTCTCTCGGTTAGATTCTGGTGAAGCTCCGGTCGGTGTTGATGATACCACACCAACTATTTATGTTACTGAAATGACTAATGATGAATCTGCACAACCTCCTGTGACACCTACTTACTATGATCAGTTATTAACCTTTCTTACATATGGATGTCTTCCTCCTCAAACTTCCCCTGCAATGCACCGAAAAATTGCAATTTACAGTCGCAGATTCCGGTTGATTGCCGGAGAGTTGTATTATATGGATCACACTGGGGTTTTACTTTGTTGTATTCCTCCACATGAAGTAAACTCAATAATCGCTCTGGCACATTCCATACCCTCCGATGGACATTTTGCAGCAGATTTAACACACCGAAAAATTATGCAAAGTGGGCTCTGGTGGCCTACTATGTATAGAGATGTATCTCAATTTGTGCAGCAATGTGACAATTGTCAACGATCTGGACAGCCTTTACAACGCCATTTCTTTCCTCTGCAACCTGTCTTACCTTTAGAACCTTTTCAGAAATGGGGTCTTGACTTTATTGGACCAATCACACCTCTAGTAATCCTGAGCAACAACAAGAATATTCTGACATGCACAGATTATGCTACCAGATGGGCAGAAGCTTGGGCTTTACGATCCGCCACAACTGTTTCGGTGCAAAATTTCTAATGAAGGATGTATTCCCACGTTATGGATTACCTTTGGAACTTGTCACAGATCAAGGGACCCACTTTATCAACAGTTTAATGCGAGTGCTCACACACACTTTTTCGATTCTACATAAATTCAGTTCACCGTATTATCCTTGTGCTAATGGTCTAGCCAAAAGTACAAACAAAACGTTGTTGACTATGCTTTGAAAATTGAATGTGGAATCACCAGAAAGATGGGATCAGTTACTACCTGCAGTATTATGGGCATACCGGACTACATACAAGGTCGCAACCGGACTAACTCCTTTCAAACTTGCATATGGAATGGAGGCAATTGCACCAATGGAACTTGTAGCACCAAGCTTACGTGTGGCCATCTCTCAGAAATTGTTCCCTGAAGAATCTTTACCATTTCGGTTGGACACACTCAGAGAATTAGATGAGCATCGCTGGGAAAGTTTTCTGACTCTTTAAGAAGTGCAATTGTGGCAAGCTCGTACACATGATCGGTATCTTAAAACTCCAATTTTTACGGTAGGACAACTTGTGCTGTTTTATAATGCAAAATCAAATTGTTCTGCTAGAAAATTCAAGTTACGATGGTTTGGTCCTTATCGGATTACTGAACAAGTGGGCCCAGCTACTTTTCGGTTGACTACTTTGACCGGAATTCCTCTTTCGAAAGTGATAAATGGTTCAAAGTTGCGGCTATATCATCAAGCGCCTGATTCGCACTGAAGTGTTTTGCGGTTGCCCGCGTAGTTTTTTCTTTTTTTTTTCTCTTTTCTTTTCTTTTCCTTTTTAGTTTTGCGTGATTAATAAAATAAGTCTATAAATATCCTCGTTTTAATACCTAATTATGATCAACAGTCGCCCTGCATTATCGTTCTGCTCATGCATGCACACCGTAGTTATGAAGGTTATCATCTCAACATCGCGCGATGATTAACAATTTCGATCGCCTCACACTGCCAAGTATCTACTTAATCTCTTTTGTTTCGCTGTTAATCGCTATTGTGTCTGTGTAATCTATGTGCTTTGTGTTTCCTGTATTCTCTGTGTCTTTGTGCTACGTTGTGTGTGCATCATGGAAGCCCTCGCAAACTTTGCTACCTTCCGTGACGGACTCCCTATGGATGTGGGTGAATTCTTGCGCGTCCGTGGGTTGTCTAATTTTGCTTAATTGCCTTGGCATTCAGTGGAATGTCACCCATTTTACGCCCAAATCATTGCTGCCATCGCTGCCACACCTGCTACGGAGCAGAGTTGGCCAATTACCTCTTTACCATCTCGTACTCTAATCACAATGCAGTCATTTGCTGATGCTTTCCGACTCTCTCCGGAAGGTCGAGAGAATGGCCCCAATCTGCCAATTGCTACCATGATTCAATTGTTCCCTAGGTACTCTTCAAATGAGTATGCTATACTATGTCGCCCTGAGCCTGAAAGAACAACCCTGCAGTTTTTAGTAGCAATACTAAATTTGCAAAAACGAACATATGGGATATCTCGCCCATTATATTCGGTAATTGATATGGTTGCTTGCGAGCCTATCAATTTCGCTTCCTATTTTTTTCAACGCATTCACCGCGAATGCGTTTTGGTTATTAAACATGTTAACAAAGGAGATTTGCCAAGATCACGTCTCTCGCACATAATCACTTTCCTGTTTTCGACCATCTTAGTAGCGCAACGACCACCCAGAGGTCCAGTTTTATATCATGAAGAATCTGCTCAGATACTGGAAGACGAGGAAGAAGATGACGAAGAAATCTTCCAGCTCCTACGCCGCAAACACATCAGGATTAGTTCGTCTGACAGTCAGGTGCAAGGGTCTACCGCAGGTGATAAAGCAGACAACAATGAAGAAGAAGGGCATGAAGAAGAGACTTTCCACGACACAGCTACATTAATGCACTATGATTCGTCTGCCCAATCATCTCCAAACAAGCAACAAGAGCAAAGTGTGATCAATTTTGACGACAAATCGTCTAAGGAACAATCTCAGCAGCAGTCCAAACAAGAGGTACAAGAAGATATGCAACTTATTGTTGCAGAATTTTTATAGGAATTGATTACGGCAGTAGAATCTGCAAAGGCCGAACCTGATGTAACTACGCAACAACTTACCGAAGCGGCTAACACTCTGAAACCCACTCCTCCACCCGTGCCTCCACTCAAACTCGTTGTTCCCATTCCACCGATTGTACCTGACGCACCCGATTCATCCTCCTCTTCACCAAACTATTCTCCACCCAATTCCCATCAACTCCTCACCGCTTCTTCATCTCAACCACGTCCTTCTCTTCTGTTTCCTTCGCTACTTGTATTTAATGAGCTCGCATCCATGGGTCAGCTGTTGATCCAACTATCGCAGCAACTACCAACACAGATGAAAGAAGTAACTGATAATCTCAAAGAAGAATTTCAACATAAAGTCGATGTTCTGGAGGCAGATATTAGTCCACTCGAGGAAGAAATAGATGGAGTAAAAGCAAAAAATCAAGCTTTACACGAACAGATTAAAAACTTACTGGCTCGCCTTGCCGAACAAGAGGCAGTAATCAATCAAAGAGATGCTGCCTTGGCCGAAATCAGAATAAAGGATGAATTATTATGTGCTGCTGATGTAGAAATTCTATAGTTACGGCAATCAGTTACGGATAAAGAGGATGCCCGCATAGCACTCGGCAATTTGTTAGAAGAGACAAGAGTACAATTGGATGAAGCAGTACAGAAAGGACAGGAAATGACAGCTTTACTAAAGCAAACCAATACACAGCTAGAGTTTGCAAGTTCAAACCTATTTGAATCAAATGCTGCTCTTAAAATCCAGATGATGTTAGTCGCTCAACTAGAGAAGGAGATACCAGGGATAAGAAGAGAAAGACCATTCAATTTCAAAATCAAGAGTTGGGCAGAAGAGAGAATCAACTGGGTGCTCAAGCAGAAAGACTCTCTCGAGTTGATAAACAGATTGCAGACATGAAAGTCAACCAGGATGCAGCTCTATCAAATGACTTTTATCTGCAGGAAGCTTTTCTGTAGACACAAGCAGAAATTTTGATAAGCCAGGTAATTGCAACCAGTTCAGTAAGAACTGATGCTCAGCTAGTAGAACCCGAAGTCCTGAAACAGATGTTAGATTCATTAAAAAAGAAAATTGCCCGAACGTTTAAATTAGCTAGAGCAATGTATCTAGAAGGTGTAATAGATGAACCGTAATATTTTGTATACCTGCGGGTTCAAGTCCACCATGCGTGCCAGTGTAAGCCGCCGGATTGGCAATTGTAAACCTTTTTCCTTCTCATATTCCGCACGAACTGAGAAGTCGCTACGAAGAGATGTAACTTTTTTATAAAGCAATGAAAAGACACTTTAGGTGATGACCACAAGATCACCAGACTGTCTGTCTGGGCGATACATCTGTGGAGTTACATTGTGGTTATTTTGGAGAACTCTGAGTCATACTATGTCTTTTCTGTCTTTGTTTGCTTGTTGCACCTGTGCGGTAAGGACTGTGTTATGATAGTGTTTGCAGTAATTGAATCAATGTTCCATTAAGTTAATTATTGAGAGTCCGTATTACGATAGTATTTACCTTGTGCGCCGGTTACTGAGAAGTCTTATTCTGTGTATGAGTCGGAAATCTATGATAGAACAAATCAGAGTATTGATAGTAACTCCTATTAGTAGAGGTTTAACATTACGGTACTGTAGTATGAGTGTTCAATTGGGAAAATCAAGTATAGGGCCTTTGATTATTCAGACCCCTTCCACTCCCTAGAACCCGAATAGAGTTTAAACACGTTCTGATGGTAAACGCGCGTTTAACAATGCATAGCACTTTGAGGTCCTCTATGACACGAAATAGGGCCCAAAAGCAAGGTAGCAACACTCCGAAGACCAAATGTTATGCAATTTGAAGGCGATTTGGGTCTCAAGACTCTTTTGAAGCCTCACCATGGAAACTATGTACATGGCTTGAAACATTCTATCACAAAGCTACAAGCTCTTATCTGCTTATCAATTGCTCTCAATAACTTGATGGGTTCTAGCTGTTGTCATGTATGCATAGTTACATAGAGTATCTGCCCAACAACATCTTCCCAATTTCTTTGATAATGTTGATAGTGCTTTAGATGTTATAAGTGAAGGACAATGGCTCATTATGTCTAGGCCTATCTCATTTTTTCAATGGTGTCAAGGTTTTAATGCTAGAGGACCTAAGCTAGTTGAAGTTTATGTTTGGCTTGAATTTCTTGATTTTCTTGTTGATTATTATCCTTGGATTAACATTATAGGATCTCTTCTAGGGAAGGGCTTGGATAGAAATCAAGGAGTGGAATTAACCCAAGATCAGATTTGTGGATTCTTGTCGAAGTGGATTTTTCCAAGGATATTAAGACCTCTCTTGCCATCAAAGATTCTAATGGTAGGAGATTGCATGAACAAAAAGTGTTGTATAGAAACATTCCCAATGTGTGCATTAATTGTTACAAACATGGCCACTTAATAAAAGATTGTCCTCTTCTTGAAAATAGTTCTCCTAAAGATGAGTTGGCTAAGGCCATTGTAGGATGTAATGGGAACCAAGCTATTATCTCCTATGAAGAGAGATGGTGGATGCAATCCGAAGATGAGTTGGTGCTGCTACAACCGGCTTCACACCATCAAATTGAGACTTCAGAGTTGATTAGTAGACCCTTTGAGCTTCCTAAAGCCTCCAAAATATCAGTCAAGTACTTTGGAACATGTATCCCAAAAGTTTAAGTCAAGACAGACTAGTTGTGAAATGACTAGCTCCCAAAACTTGCTATTTTTGGACATACACCTGCTATAAAACCAAAGCAGTGCTCTCAACCTGGTATGAATTAGATAAATTCCTTTTGGGCATAGCAAATAGACGTAGCACGATTGCAACTCCAAATTAAAACACTTCAAATGAGCAAAGGAGGACTGAGAAAAACTTTTAACAAAATCTGGAACATGCCCGCCATTCTCGGGGCTCTATAGACATAGACCAGTGCGTAGTAAAATGAAGTTTCCTCCCAGATTAAAAATCCAATGACCATGAAACTCTTTATGCCAAAACTAGACTTTATGAGCTATCCAATGCACATTAAAACATGGAAAATGGATGAGTATAGCTCGAGTTATGAGCTTCTGAAGTTACTGCTTTGAGTGAGTATAATAGAGAACAAAACAGAAAAGTAGAGAATGATGAATGTATAAATTCTCCTAAGACTACAGCCACATTGGCAATAAATATTTGCACAATGGGAATAGAGTGATAGAGTTATGGAGTAAGCTCTTCAATCTCTACAAAATGACATGAAGTGGTCATGTACAAGGCTTGCTACTCACCTCTTCCTTCTCGCTCTTTTTATAGCTATTCTTGGAGGGAGTTTTGAATTCAAATTCGAATGGATCCACCTAAAAGTGATCCTCAAAGTTAGGAGATATTCCCTCAGCTCAAAAATTCGTCTTTTTGGGTAGTTGGAGCCACGACTTTGCTTTTACATCATGGATGAGGTAAGCCATCCTTTTCCTTTTTCTTTTTTTCAATTACAAGAGATAAAATGTACTCGTTTACAAGAGGTGTTCACATGACTACACATCTGACTTACAAATGATCATAATATCAAGCATATCAAGCATGTAGGCTTGGGTAAAATGCACCAACAGCTCCCCCTGAAGCCTAACATGCTTCGCCTTCAAATAAGTCTTCAATTGTCCTTGATTTCCTGCAAGCCAATCATCAACTTGAATCTACTTAACTTTGTACCATCAAGAGCTTTAGTCAACATGTCTGCACATTGCATATCTGTAGAGACATAGGATGGTTGAATATCCTTGCTCATTAACTTCTCCCTTACATAATGGTAGTGAACTTCAATATGCTTGGTTCTAGCATGGTATACCGGATTAGCTGCCAGATGTAGTGAGCTTGTGTTGTCACCAAAAATGTGAGGTGTTGAAGAATGAAGTCCAAGATCTGTGTACAAAGACTTTAACCACATGATTTCTTGAGTTGCATTAGCCAAATCTCTATATTCGGCTTCAGTAGAAGATAATGCCATGGTTGGTTACTTCTTGGATGACCAAGAAATGTTTTTTGAACATGCAAATGATATATACCCGGATGTGCTTCTTCTATCATCTCTAGATCCGGCCCAATCTGCATCTGAGTAGACCTCTAGCTCAATATCTGAAGTAAAGGAATAAAACAAACCTTCATTCATGGTCCCCTTTAGGTACTTGAGGACTGTCTTGGCCGCTTCCATATGTGGTCTGATGGAGAGTGTTAATCTCCAAGAGAACAAGCTTCTCTTGAATTTAGAGCACCTCTATATCAAGAGTAACTAAAAACCTTCACTAATTTGGAGGCTCAATAAAAATTTTAGATAAACTCTGAAGAAGAAGACTCTATAGAAAGTCTACTGCACATAAATCTCTCATTGACTTATCAGATCTGTAAAGTTTTTTATAAAACTTTGCACAAGGTGTGGCCTATAGTTTCCACACCTCCTACAAGCTAAATCATTCCAAACTCAGTAGATCTTGAGAAATGAACTTAACAAGTCACCTAAATCTAAAACTGTTCTTCTGAGAAGTCGATTCAGACACCTAAAACTTCTAACACTTGGTTCTCTCAATCTAGAACCCATTTATGCAAATGCTTTTAGCTCTAGATAGCTTACCTTCCAACTTAAAGATTGAGTACATGCTTTCTCAAAACTTTACACTATGGAAGGAGAACTGACCAAAACATTAACATCAAATTTTACGCCTATTTCAGAAAACAGTGAACACTTCTTCACATATGAATGTTCCTACTCATAATTATCACAACCTCTTTACAATTAGGCTCTCAAACTTTAACTATAGATTCATTAACTATAGAGTTAGACATATACAAAAGGATTCTTGAAATGATCAAGCACAGAAGGAGAATACACAGAAACATCGGGTGCAATTTTTCTTCTTTACTAGAGAACTTTTACATCTGGATGAGAGAGCTAATCTTCATGCTTCTCAAGAGTCTAAATACTTCTAATTCTTCTGGATTCTTCTATTCTACACTCTCTCATATTTGCACCGACATTTTTCCTTGTATATATAGGTAAATATTTATGAGCTCCTGACTATACAAAAGTATAAGTAAACTATCTCTGAATTAATGTACATATGTGTACCCATCTTCATCTTCTGGATATGAACTTCCTTCATACTTCATATCTTGATCTTATCTTCGGTCCTTGGCTTCAACTCTTCATCAAAAAATCAATTGTTGATCGGCCTGCACCAACAGCTCCCCCTCAATCATAAATTGAGGTTTTCTCTATCTTCTTTATGCCTGCCATGTCTTTGAATCTCTGTAGCTTTGGTCCATCCAAGCTCTTGGTTAGTATATCAGCTATCTGATCTTTTGTTGAAGTATGTATGACTTCAATCTCTTTATCCATCACTTTATCTCTTAGAAAGTGATACTGAATTTCAATGTGTTTGGTCTTGGCATGAAAAACAGGATTAGCAGCTAGATACAATGAACTCATGTTATCTCCATGAATAGTGGGTGTACTCTAAATGATATCAAAACTCTTCATCAGAGTCTTAAGCCATATCACTTCCTTTGCAGCTTCCACCATACCTTTATACTCTGCTTCTGTAGATGACAAAGCAACTATGTGTTGCTTCTTTGAACACCATGAAATTAACTTATCTCCCACATAACACAAGTATCCATATGTTGATCTCCTATCATCTCGATTACCTGCCCAATCTGCATCACTATATATCTTGATGTTTGTATCTGATGTAAAACCATAATACAAACCTTCTTTGAGTGTACCCTTAATGTAACTCAACACTCTTTGTCCTGCAAACCAATGTTCTTTCATAGGGCAATGCATGAATTGAGATAATACTCCCACTACATATGACAAATCAGGCCTAGTTAAAGTAGCATAAATCAGACTACCAACCAAACTTTGATATAGCTTCATATCCTTGAACTCTTCTCCACCATATCTGCTCAATTTGTGATTCACCTCCATTGGAGTAGGTGCTACCCTGCAATCATTCATTTTAAACTTGATCAACAAGTTCTTCAAATACCTTTCTTGAGTTATATACACTCCATGTTGAGTGTATGAGATCTCCATGCCCAAGAAATATGACAAGTCTCCCAAGTCACTAATCTTGAACTCTTTCTCCATTTTCTTCTTTAAACTTTGAATGCCTTTCTCGTCTGTACTTGTAAGAATTATATCATCAACATATATGCACATGTAAATGAACCCATCATCACTTGCTTTAACAAGCAAGCTACTATCTGCCTTTGATACTTGGAATCCTAGTTCTTTCAAGAACTTCACAAGTCTATAATTCCATGCCCTTGGTGCCTGCTTCAAACCATACAAATCTCTCTTGAGCTTACATACATACTCTGGATACTTTTCATGTCTGAATCCTTGTGTTGCTCCATGAAAACATCATCTGAAATATAACCATTTAAAAAAGCATTCTTCACATCTAATTGACATAATTTCCAACCTTTACATGCAGCAATAGCTATGAGTGTCCTGATGGTTGTCATGTTTGCCACAGGACTATAGGTCTCATCATATTCTACACCATATGTATGAGCAAACCCTTTCACAACAAGTCTAGCTTTATACCTAGACACACTTCCATCTGCAAATCTCTTTGTCTTGTAGACCCATTTGCACCCAATGATCTTCTGACTATTTGGTTTAGGAACCAAATCCCATGTCTAATTCTCCATCAATGCATCATACTCTTCCTGCATAGCTTTCTCCCAATTTTCCTTACCTTTTGCCTCTTCATATGTAGAAGGATCTTCATCTGCCTTTACCATATAAGCATAATCTTTGGTAGCCAAAAAAGAAGTGTCATAGCTATACCTTGTAGGTTGCCAGTTGTGTCTTGTTGACCTTCTGAGCTCTCCACTTCTTAAGGTTTCTGGTTCATCACATTCTGGATCAAACCTTGGCACTTCTTCTATTTCAACCTGTACTTCATTGTTCTTCTCTTCATCAAATATATGAACCTTTGATTTACCTTTCTTTTGATCCACAATTTCTTCATCACCTGCATAAATATTTATTGTACCTGCATACCAAGTACCTTGCTCATCAAATGTAACATCCTTAGACACAAGGAATTGTTTTGTGGATGGACTCCACAACCTATATCCCATCTGCTTATCATCATATCCAATTAACACATATTTTTGAGCTTTAGACTCCAATTTATGCCTCAATTGAGATGGCACATATGCATATGCCAAACATCCAAATACTTTGCAATGATCTAGAGTAGGTCTCTTACCCCACCATGCCTCATATGGTGTCATACCCTGCAAAGCTTTACATGATAATCTATTAACCAAATAAGTAGCTGTATTTACAGCCTCAGCCCACAAATAATTTGGGCAATTTTTCTCCTTCATCATGGATCTTGCAAACACAACAAGAGTTCTATTGCTCCTTTCTGCTACACCATTTTGTTGAGGAGAGTAGCTGCAAGTAACCTCTCTCTTTATACCTACATTCCACAAGATCATTGAATTCATTAGAGAAATACTCTCCCCCTCCATCTGACCTTAGTCTCTTCAACTTATGACCTGTGATTCTCTCTGCATACACATGATAATGTTTGAATGTATTGAATACCTCTGATTTATCTTTGATCACATATATAGTGATCCATCTAGTAGCATCATCAACATAATTCACATAATACCTTGAACCATTGATACTGAAATCTTTTGATGGTCCCCACACATCTGTGTGTACCAACTCAAGCTTTTTTGAATACATAAAACCGTGCTTGGAATAAGATTGCTTATGAGCCTTACCTAATTGACATGCCTTACATTTGTATGTCATATGTTGACATGCAACATTAGGCAATCCAAGCACTGAACCATTGTTAACCATATCTTTAATACCTCTTTCATTGAAATGTCCAAGCCTTTTGTGCCAAAGATCTAACTCAGAGATCTTATGTCCTCCATATGTATACAAGGCATGACCAATATTACCTTGGATCTTCAATGTGAACAATCTTCCTTCTTTCTTTCCTGAAACAATTTGTTTATACCCATTGCTAGGGTCTTCCACAAACACTCCTTCATTAGTGAACCTAACTTCATAACCTTTTTCAACAATTTGGCCTACACTTATCAGATTCTTAGGAATTGTAGGAACATAGAAAACCTTACTCAAGAGAGTACTTCCATCCTTAGCCTTCAATGATCCAATTGACTTCACATTATGCTTTGTATTGTCACATGTTTGAACTACATGATTAGTTACCTAATTCTCCAAATCAATCACCAAATCTATGTTGCCACTCAGGTGATTGCTACACCCTGAGTCAATGTAGAAGACTCTTTGGTCTTCACTTTGTCTTTCACAAGTTGCATTCATTATCAATGTTGAATCCTCCTTCTGATCTGAAGCATAATTGTAATAGGTATTGTTGTATTGTTGACTTTGGAATCCTCTACCTGCATTTCTTCCAAAGTAACCTCTACTACCTCTACCTCTGAAATTACCTCTTTGATTCCTGCCACCTCCTCCACTTGAATCAAAATTCTGATTATATCCACCATTACTCTGAGTATCATGCCAACAATCATTAGCTAAGTGATTTGTCTTACCACAAATCCGACAAGCTTTAACTCCATCTTTATTACTCTTGCCTCTTCCTCTACCTTTGCCACCTCCTCTTCCTCTTAGGACGTTGGTTTGGCTAGTTGTACCTTCATCTTCATTTGCTTGTTGCTTTCCTTTGATATTCTTCTTCTTATCCTTTGAATACATTGCTTGACCTGCACTCTTATCATTTTCACCTTTGACATCCTGCTCAAAGGTTAGCATATGTCCTAGCAACTGATTTAAATCAGGAGTGAAATGATCAAGTGATAATTCAATAGAAAAACTGAATGGCTTGCATTTGTCATCACCTCTCAAACCTGTAAGGATTTGCCTTACCAATTTATCCTCCTCAATGTCTTCATCAACTGCTCCTAATGCATCTGCAATGTCCTTCATCCTTGTTACATAATCTGAGATGGATTGAGAGGCCTTCTTCTTGAATGTAGTAAATTCTGCCCACAAGGATGCCTTCCTTGACTTTGTGCTGTTTTGGAAATGCTCCTCCAAAGCATTCGATATATCACTTGCACTTTCAAGACCTCTAATGTGAGGTAGCAAGTAATCATTAACTGCCATATAGATAATGCTCCTGGCTTGAGCATCTTTCTTCATCCAACTCTTCAAATCTGATAATTCCTCCCTAATTGGAACACTAGGATCTCTGAATTGAGGCTTTTCTTCTTCACCTGTGATGTATCCTATCAAATCTTTGCTCATAAGGTGAGCTTCAACCCTCATTGATCATGCTGGATAGTTCTCTCTATCTAACTTCTCTATTTGAAGAGAGTTTCCCATCCTTTCTTCACCTGTGTATTGAATTCTTAAAACTTTATAAGTAATAGATGTACCTTTACTTCGAATGATACTCCTTTTGTCTTCCTTGATGTTGTATGGCGTCCTTCTTCAAGCTTTGCTCTCAAGCTTTCACCTTCTGAATCTTTAATTGTTGAATCCTTTATGTCTGCAGCAGTCGGGGTCCTCCTTCCTTCAATTTTGATACTTCCTGCTCTGATACCACTGATGGAGAGTGTTAATCTCGAAGAGAAAAAGCTACTCTTGAATTAAGAGCACCTCTATATCAAGAGTAACTAAAAACCTTCACTAATTTGGAGGCTCAATAAAAAGTTTGGATAAACTGTGAAGAAGAAGACTCTACAGAAAGTGTGCTACACATAACTCTCTCATTGACTTATCAGATGTGTAAAGTTTTTTATAAAACTTTTCACAACATGTTGCCTATACTTTGCACACCTCCTCCAAGTTAAATCATTCCAAAAGACTCATTAGATCTTGAGAAATAAACTTAACAAGTCACCTATGTCTAAAATTGTTCTTCTGAGAAGTCGATTCAGACACTTGAAACTTCTAACACTTGGTTCTATCAATCCAGAACCTGTTTATGCAAATGCTTTTAGCCATAGATAGCTTACCTTCCAACTTAAAGATTGAGTACTTTTTTGTTCAAAACTTTACACTATGGAAGGAGAACTGACCAAAACATTAACATCGAATTTTGCGCTTGTTTCAGAAAATAGTGAACACTTCTTCACATATGAATGTTCCTACTCATAATTCTCACAGCCTGTTTACAATTAGGGTCTCAAACTTTAACCATAGACTCATTAACTATGGAATTAGACATCTAAAAAGGATTCTTGAAATGATCAAGCACAGAAGGAGAATACACAGAAACATCGGGTGCAATTTGTCTTCATTACTAGAGAACTTTTACATCTGGATGAGAGAGCTAATCTTCATGCTTCTCAAGAGTCTAATTAAAATTCCAAGCTCTTGGAGCTTGCTTCAATCCATACAAAGCTTTCTTTAGTTTGCATACTTAGTTAGGATGATGTGCATCCTCATATCCAGGAGGTTCTGCCATATAGACTTCCTCAAAAATCCATCCATTGAAGAAAGCATTCTTTACATCAAGTTGATAGAGCTTCCAATTTCTAGATGCAGCAAGACGAATGAGAAACCTAATTGTAGGCATTTTTGCAACAGGAGAGAAAGTCTCCTCATAATCAATACCATGGGCTTGAGCAAACCCTTTAGCAACTAACCTTGCTTTGTGTCTATTTATACTTCCATCTAAATTCCTCTTGATTTTGTATATCCATCGATATCCAATTACCTTCATAGATGGCTTGTTAGGTACAAGCTCCCAAGTGTCATTTTCCTTAAGGGCTTCCATTTCTTCGTCCATTGCATCTCTCCAAGCTTTCTTGCTTCATGCTTCTTCGAATGTGGTAGGTTCATCATTGGTTGAATCCTTTGCAATGTAGATTGAGTGATTGGTGACCAAAGAAGTATCATAACCAAACCTTTCTAGTTTCTTCTTCTCCCTTGAAGACCTTCTAAGTGGTTGATGTGAGGTCTCGGGTCCATATGTAGCATCCTGCATCTTTGCTTTACCTTTGTTCTTCCATAGCTTTAGTCTTTCCAAGTCTTCTAGGTCAATCTCCGAATCACTTTGTTCAATCTGCTTTGGCTCCTTTGGTTGAAGTGATGGAAAATCTTAATCGAAGTCATCAGGCAGCTTCACTTTCTTGTCATCATCAAACCATGATTTGTTCTCATCAAAAATTACATCTCTACTCATAGAAATTCCTTTATTGGTTGGACTGTACAATCTATATCCTTTTTTGTTTTGGTCATAACCAATGAATACGCACTTCTCTGCCTTGGGATCCAATTTCCCTCTTACTTGAGAAGGAATGTGAGCATAGGCTAAGCATCCAAAGATTTTACAATGCTCTAGACTAGGTCTTCTTCCATTCCACACTTCATATGGAGTGGTTCCATCTAGTGACTTAGATGGAAGTCTATTTATGAGATATATGGTTGTAGACACAGCCTCTGCCCATAGGTAGTTTGGGAATCCCTTTTCATTGAGCATGGACCTTGCAGCTTCGACAATAGCTCTGTTTCTCCTCTTTGCCACACCATTGAGTTTGGGTGTATACCTTGTAGTGACTTCCCTTTTAATGCCTCTTTCATGCAAGAAGGCATCAAATTCAGAAGAGAAGTACTCTCGTCCACCATCTCATCTGAGTCTTTTCAAAATCCTACCTGTTTAGTTCTCAACAAGAGCAACATGCTTCTTAAAGCAGTTAAAAACTTCATCCTTGTGCTTCACGAAAAACAGAATGGTCCACCTGCCACAATCATCTATGAAAGACACATAATATCTTGAGCCTGATATAGATGGCTCCTTACTTGGACCCCACACATCCGTGTGCACTAGTTCCAAAGGAGTTACATACATATATCCTTTCTTATTGAAAGGTTGTCTATGAGCCTTGCCAAGTTGAGAAGCTTCACACTTATAAATCATGTGTTGCCTTGTGATATTAGGCAAACCAAGTACACTTTGGTCCCTCCAAATTTGTTTATGTGTCCTCTCACCAATGTGAGCAAGCCTTTTGTGCCATATCTCCAACTCTGTTAGAGTTTGAGATCCATAGCTTAACAAAGCTATGTTCTTCATATCTTCCACTTCAAAAGTGAAAAGCCTTCTTGTCTTTTCTCCTTTGGCAATCCTTCTAAAGCCTTGCCTTGGGTCTTCAACATATGCTCCAAATTTGTTGAATCTAACCTGCAATCCTTTTTCAACAATTTGTCCAACACTTATTAAAGTTTTGGTAATTGTAGGGACATACAAGACTTTCCTTAGGAGGTTCATATTCCCATCTGATGTCTTCACATTACCTATCTTCTCCACTGAGTGCTTTGTGTCATATCCTATTTGCACTTCATGCTTGTTATGCCGATCTTCCAAATCAGAAAGTAAAGCCACATTTCCTGCTACATGGTTTGGGCATCCTGAATCAATGTAAAATATGTGATCATCATCCTTACCCTTCTTCACTGATAGATTCATAATCAAAAATGAATCTTCTTGACTTTGGTACTTTGCATAGTTATTGTAATCTCTTCTTCCTTTATGGCCACTTTGATAGTTGTTGTTGTTGTAATTGTTGTTGTAGTAGTTGTTGTAGCCTCCATTGTATCTGCCTCTGTTTGATCCATAGCCACCTCTATTGAATCCTCTTCCTCTTGAGTTCCTCGGGTTCCTGAAACATTCTTCAGTAGTATGATTAGATAAGCCACATATATTGCAAGGTTGAGATGATTGGAATCTTCCCCAGCCTTGCTTTCCACCTCTGCCTCTTCCTCTAGCTCTTCCTCTACCTGCAAAGTTTGTTTGGAAAGAGCTACCTTCATCTTCATTCTTCATATTCTTTGACTTGTCCTTGACCTTAGCTTTATCAGAATATAAGGCAGAAGTTTGATTACCTCTTGAGGACTCACCACCTTTGCTAATCTTTGCTTCATGAGTGGAGAGTTGGCCCATAAGTGGGTTGAGGTCGGGTACATGCATATCCATGTATAAATCCATGGCTGTTGTGAATGGCTCCCACTTGTCGTTTGCTTTGATTCCATTTATGATTTGTCTAATGATTTGCTCCTCTTCAATTACCTCCAAAAGTAGCTATAAAAAGAGCAAGAAGGAAGTCGCCAATATAGAGCTTCATTCATGCCCACTTCATGTTCATTTGTAGAGATTGAAAAGCTTACTCCTTAGCTCTATCATTCTAATCCCATTGTGCAAGTATTCACTGCAATGTGGTCGTAATTATATGTGAATCTCTACATTCATCACTTACTTCTTCTCTGTTTTATTCTCTGTTGTACTCACTAAGAAGAGTAACTTCAGAAGCACATATCTCGGGCTATACATAACCATTTTCAGAGTTTTAAAGTGCATTGGATTTTTCTCTTGGGCTAGTTTATGCTCACATGGTCATTTGATTTACTATTTGGGAGAGATGTGTGTTCTTCTGCTCACTAGTTGAATCTCTATAGAGCCCCGAAAATGGGGAGAGTGTTCGAGATTTTGCTAAATCTTGTTCTCAATGCTGAGTTGATCAATTGAAGTGTTTTAACTTGGATTAGAAACCTATCTAAGTCTTTGCTATTTCCAAAAGGAATGTTTCTAATTCCTACCAAGTTGAGATCACTATTCATTTTTTACAACAAGTGTATGTACAAAAATAGCAAGTTGTGGGAGCTAGTCATTTTACAACTAGTCTATCTTGACTCAAACTTTTGAGATACTTGTTCCAAAATAGATTAGAGATTTTTTTGTGGATTTAGGAAGCTCAAAGGGTCTACTAACCAACTCTAAAGTCTCATTTGGATGGTGTGTAGCTGGTTGTAGAAGGACCAACTCATCTTTAGATTGCATCCACCATCTCTCCTTACAATGGTATCAGAGCATAGTCAATCAACATGTGAGATGGATTTCCATCAATAATTCACAAATTGGATAGAAAAAAATACCCAACATGGTCTCTAAGGATGGAGGATTATCTTCAAGGGAGGACTCTATTTGGATACACATATGGAGATGAAGCTATGCCAACCATGAGGAACAAAGGGGAACCATCACATGAAGAAGAGGAAAGACTTTCAAATTGGTGTTCAAAGGATGCACTTGTAGGGTCCTATATTCTAAACTCAATCTTTGATTTTCTTTTACCTCATGTCAAGGGATGCAAGACATCAAGAGAGACTTGGAATGCACTTGCTTCTTTTTTCTCCCCCAACACTCAAGCAAGGAAGAACCAATTGTGGATGGAGTTCACAACAATGAAGAAAAGGCCCAAGTAAAGTGTGAATAATTATGTCACGAAGATTAAGGAGATTTTAGATCAACGTGGAAGCATTGGAGAGGTAATTGAAGAGGAAAAAATCATTAGACAAATCATAAATGGAATCAAAGTGGATGACAAGTGGGAGTCCTCCACAATAGCCATGGATATGCATGTACCTGACCTCAACATAATCATGGGCCAACTCTTCATGCATGAAGAAAAGATTAGAAAAGGTGGTGAGTCCTCAAGAGGTAATCAAACTTTTGCCTTATATTTTGATAAAGCTAAGGTCAATAATAAGTCAAAGAATAAGAAGAATGAAGATGAATGTAGCTCTTTCCAAGAAAATTTTGCACGTAGAGGAAGAGCTAGAGGAAGAGGTAGAGGTGGAAAGCAAGGCAGGGGAGATTCTAATCATCTCAACCTTGAAATATATGTGGGTTATCTAATCATACTACTAAAGAATGTTTCAGGAATGCGAGGAACTCAAGAGGAAGAGGATTCAATAGAGTTGGCTATGGATCAAATAGAGACAAATACAATGGAGGCTACAACAACAATTACAACAACAACTATCAAAGTGGCCATAGAGGACCAAAGTCAAGAACTATGCAGAGGAACAAAGTCAAGAAGATTCATTATTGATTATGAATCTGTCAGTGAAGAAGGGTAAGGATGATAATCACATCTTTTACATTGATTTAGGATGCTCAAATCATGTAGCAGGAAATGTGGCGTTACTTTCGGATTTGGAAGATCCTCACAAAAAACATGAAGAGCAAACAAGAGATGATACAAAGCACTCAGTGGAGAAGATAGGTAATGTGAAGACATCAAATGGCAATATGAACCTCTTAAACAAAGTCTTGTATGTCCCTAGAATTACTAAAATTTAATAAATGTTGGGTGAATTGTTGAAAAAGGATTGCAAATTAGATTCAAGCAATTTGGAGCATATGTTGAAGACCCAAGGCAAGGCTTTAGAAGGATTTCCAAAGGAGAAAAGATAGATAGGCTTTTCACTTTTGAAGTGGAAGATACAAAGAACATAGCTTTATTTAGCTATGGATCTCAAACTCTCATAGATTTGGAGATATGGCACAAAATGCTTTCTCACATTGGTGAGAGGACACTCAAACAAATTTGCAGGGACCAAAGTGTACTTGGTTTGCCGAATATCACAAGGCAACACATGATTTATAAGTGTGAAGCTTGTCAATTCGGCAAGGCTCATAGACAACCTTTCAATAGGAAGGGATATGTGTATCATAATATTTTGGATCTAGTGCACACCAATGTGTGGGGCCTAGTAAGGAGCCATCTATATCAGGCTCAAGATATTATGTGTTTTTCATAGATGATTGTAGCAGGTGGAGCATTTTGTTTTTCATGAAGCACAAGGATGAAGTTTTTAATTGCTTTAAGAAGTATGTTGCTCTTGTTGAAAAGCAAACAAGTAGGACTTTGAAAAGAGTCAGATCAGATGGTGGAGGAGAATACTTCTCTTCTGAATTTGATGCCTACTTGCATGAAAGAGGCATTAAAAGGGAAGTCACTACAACGTATACACGTGAACTCAATGGTGTAGTAGAGAGAAGAAACAGAGCTATTGTTGAAGCCGCAAGGTCCATGCTCAATGAAAAGGGATTGCCAAACTACCTATGGGTAGAGGCTCTATCTATAGCCACATATCTCATAAATAGACTTCCATCTAAGTCACTAGATGGAACCACTCCATGTGAAGTGTGGAATGGAAGAAGACCTAGTCTCGAGCATTGTAAAATCTTTGGATGCTTAGTCTATGCTCACATTCCTTCTCAAGTAAGAGGGAAATTGGATCCCAAGGCAGAGAAGTGCATATTTTTCTGTTATGACCAAAACCAAAAAGGATATAGATTGTAGAAGCCAACTAATAAAGGATTTTCTATGAGTAGAGATGTAAGTTTTGATGAGAACAAATCATGGTTTGATGATGATAGGAAAGTGAAGCTGCCTTATCACTTGGATGAAGATTTTCCATCACTTGAACCAAAAGAGCCAAAGTAAATTGAAGAAAGTGATTTGGAGATTAACCTAGAAGACTTGGAAAGACTAAAGCTATGGAAGAGCAAAGGTAAAGCAAAGATGCAAGATGCTACATATGGACCCGAGAGCTCACATCAAGCACTTAAAAGGTCTTCAAGGGAGAAGAAGAAACCAGAGAGGTATGGTTATCATACTTCTTTGGTCACCAAGCACTCAATCTACGTTGCAAAAGATTCAACCAATGAAGAACCTACCACATTTGAAGAAGCACAAAGCAAGAAAGCTTGGAGAGATGCAATGGATGAAGAAATGCAAATTAAAGAAATCCTTGTATGGATTGAAGCAAGCTCCAAGAGCTTGGAATTTCATATCGGTGACTTATTTGCACGACCAAGGATTCAAAGCTAGCAAGCTGGATACCTCTTTGTTCATAAGGAGGAATGGATCTAAAGTGATTTATCTGTGTGTATGTTGATGATATTATTATCATAGGGAATGATCTTGAAGGAATCAAACAGGTAAAGAATCAAATGAAGGAGGAATTCAAAATAAGTGATCTTGGAACACTCACTTATCTTCTTGGATTGGAGTTAATCTACACAGGTTCAGGTATATACATCACACAAAGGAATTATATGCATGACATGCTCATCAAGTTCAAGATGGAAAACACCAAGTGTGAAGGTACACCTATGGAGCAAAATCATAAGCTTAGTGCTTATGAAGGAGAGCCAATTGAAGACATCACAAGCTATCAAAGCTTGGTTGGAAGTTTGAACTGTGCAAAAGCCGAGAAGACCACATATGGAAGCAGCCAAGAGATTCCTCAAGTACCTAAAGGGGACCATGAATGAAGGTTTTTTTTATCCATTTACTTCAGATATTGAGCTAAAGGACTACTCAAATGAAGATTGGGCTGGATCTAGAGATGATTGAAGAAGCACATGTGGGTATGTATCGTTTAGAAGTTCAAAAATCATTTCTTAATCATCCAAGAAGCAACCAACAATGGCATTATCTTCTACTGAAGCGGAATATAGAGGTTTTGCTAATGCAACTCAAGAAATCATGTGGTTAAAATCTTTTTATATAGATCTTGGACTTCATTCTTCAACACCTCACATTTTTGTGACAACAGAAGCTCACTACATCTTGCAGCTAATCTGGTATACCATGCTAGAACCAAGCATATTGAAGTCCACTACCATTATGTAAGGGAGAAGATAATGAGCAAGGATATTCAACTATCCTATGTCTCTACAGATATGCAATGTGCAGACATGTTGACTAAAGCTCTTGATGGTACAAAATTGAGTAGATTCAAGTTGATGATTGGCTTGCAGGAAATCAAGGACAATTGAAGAATTATTTGGAGGCCAAGCATGTTAGGCTTGAGGAGGAGCTCTTGGTTCATTTTAACCAAGCCTACATGCTTGATATGATTTGATTTATGTTCATTTGTAGTCATATATGTAGACATATGAACACCTCTTCTAAAAGAGTATATTTTATCTCTTGTAATTGTGAAAGAAAGAATGGCTTAAGTCATCCATGATGTAAAAAGGAAATTCGTGGCTCTAACTACCTAAAAACACGAATCCATCAGCTAAGAGAATATCTCCTAATTCTTAGCATCACTTTTAGGTGAAGTAATTTGAATTTAAATTCAAAACTACCTCCAAAAGTAGCTATAAAAAGAGCAAGAAGGAAGTCGCCAATATAGAGAGCTTGATTCATGCCCACTTCATGTTCATTTGTAGAGATTGAAGAGCTTACTCCATTGCTCTATCATTCTAGTTCCATTGTGCAAGTATTCATTGCCAATGTGGTCGTAATTATATGTGAATCTATACATTCATCATTTACTTCTCTATTTTATTCTTTGCTATACTCATTCAAAATAGTAACTTCTGAAGCACATATCTCGGGCTATACGTAACCTTTTTTAGAGTTCTAAAGTGCATTGGATTTCACTACAAGTTTATTTTATTTCACAAAATTTCATGGGCATTGGATTTATGTTTTGTGAGAAATCTATGTTTTTCTACTCAGTGGACGAATCTCTATAGAGCCCCAAAAATGGCGAGAGTGTTCAAGATTTTGCTAAATCTTGTTCTCAGTGCTCATTTGATCAGTTGAAGTGTTTTAACTAGGATTAGCAAGCTATCTAAGTCTATCTTCTATTTCCAAAAGGAATTTGTCTAATTTTTACCAAGTTGAGAGCACCGTTCATTTTTTACAGCAGGTGTATGTACAAAAATAGCAAGTTTTCGGAGCTAGTCATTTTGGTACTAATCTGTCTTGACTCAAACTTTTGAGATACTTGTTCCAAACACTTGGATGATTTTTTTGTGGATTTAGGAAGCTCAAAGGGTCTAGTAACCAACTCTGAAGTCTTAGTTGGCTGGTGTGAAGCTAGTTGTGGCGGCATCAACTCATCTTCGGATTGCATCCACCATCTCTCCTTACAAAGGTGAATGGCAATAACGTTCATTTTAGTCTTAAACGTGTTTCCAATAATTATACTTCGTATTTCACCAATTGTAGACATGGTAGTGGAGGAGATGCCATAAGGGTGTCTTCCTCTTATAATCACTTTATTTTTTATGTGCTTATAAACCCCAATCATTAGTGGGGTGCCATGTGATTGAGCATTCCTATTAAACTAACGTTTCATAATCTATAGGATTCTAATTGCTCCAATCATAGAACTTCTCGCACACAAGAGATCAACAAAGTCAATAGTCTGATTCTCCTTATGGAAAGTTTTAATATGGTTACCTGCATGAATTATAGGTTCCAAAGCAAAAGAAATACCATTTTAGGTAGTGGGAAGAATGAGTGCTTCAAGCTTGTTTCCTCCTAAGAGTTTTTGGACATGTCTAAAAATATTGATTTTACCTAGAAAAATTGTCAAAGTAGTAGTCTTTATGATGCGGCTAGACTTGATAGATGCTATTTAGATGCCTCTTTTTCAAAAAAACTCCGAAATGTTGCTTGCAATGTTGATACCTCCTTGTGGTATTCTGATCACACCCCCTTAAAGATTATTCTTTAATTAGAGGGAACTCCCATAAGAGATGGCTCACCTCATCTTGATAGTTCTCTTTTGAAGCTTCAACGTGTTAAGGATCATGCTAAAAGCATTCTTGCTTACCATTTTTCTCAAGGGATTTCCCTTGTCTCTGCTTCGATACAAGCCAATCATAGATATCCAAAAGTTGTTTACACATTATAAAAATCTTCCTAAAATAATAAGAGGAAAAAGAAGAACGATGGTAAGGAAGGAATTCTAGATTCTAAATAACTCCTCTCTCATTGAATCTAATACTAGCTAGAGGGTCCTTAACACTTATGAGTAGATATGAGATGTAGAAGTGTTGCTAATAGTGCCCTTGCTACTTCGGGTGAATTTTGGACTAGAACCATTGGCATACCTAACAAGAAGATGTTTGAACTATTACAAAGTAAAAAGATTAATGATTTTTTTCCTTTTCTAAAGAATCATGATCGAAGGTATGCCATAACCACTGAGGAGATTTTTTTATATTCCTTATAGGTACTTTACTGATGTTTTCTCTAGCATTCCCAAGTTAGAGGAGGGACTCCAAAAGGTCACATATCATATTGCTTTTAAAAGGAGAAAAAATATTTCTATACATTTGTCTAGCCACTTGCACTTGCCCCTCTCTATTGGTGAGGTTTTAGAAACCATGAGAAAATTCAAACATGAAAAGTATCTTGGTTTTGATGGTATACCCAATGGAGTTTACATTGAGCTTAAAGAGTTCCCTTCACCCATTCTTCTCTTGTTGTGGGGAGCCTTTTGAAAATCAATCTTGAGAAAAAAAAAGGTTTTGATTGAAGCTTCAGCACAACCTAAGCCCTCCAAAATGTCCATTATGGACTCTAATATCAACCTTCCTTTGATGAAGGTTTTTTTATCCTCATGCAATGAGGTCCACTGGTGACTTGCTATGCGACTAGTAACACTTTGGTGATGACCTTATATAAAACTTCGTTCAGGTTTTGGGGTGCTAGGGTCTCCAATATGACCTTAACCTTATGGGGGTCCATCGTAATGCCTTTTTTGAAATGATGTGGCCCAATAATATTTTGTATTTGACTGCAAATGTTGATTTTTTAGGGTTAAGGCCGAGATGAACCTTCCTACATGAATCAAAACAGGCATGTAAGTGCTCTAGATGTGCGGTCATCTTACCAAAAATCGAGAAATCATCCAGGAACATTTGCATAAATGATGTAAGGTATAACGTGAAAATTTGTTGCATGCAACACTGTACTTGGATTGTTTTATCCCAAGGGGGGATCACTACTGCCAGATTTACATGCTTTTTCTGACAGTGACTGGGCTGGTTGCTATGACACTCATGTGTCCACTAGTGGCTTTTGCTTCATGCTTAATAGCTCATGTATATCTTCGTTGAGCAAGAAGCAGCCTACTGTGGCCATTTCTAGTTGTGAGGCTGAGTATAGGGAAGCTTTCACAAACACTATTGAGTGTGTGTGGCTCAGATGCCCTATGGTTGATTTGGGTGTTGGTCAGTCTTCTACCACCACCATCTTCACTAATAATTAGAGTGCATTGGCAGTTGCGAGGAACCCTGTGTTCCATGCTCGCACTAAGCACATTGAGGTGCATTATCATTATCTCAAGGAGAGGTTCTCTACTGGAGAGATCAACTTGGCATATGTGCCCACGCAGGAGAACATTTCAGACCTTTTCATGAAGGCTCTGCCTAGGGAGAAGTTTGAAGCTTTTCGCAAAGCTTTAGGCTTACTTCCTTTTGTGGATTGAGTCAACATAGCTTGGCACTTCCTTATACATGAGTTCCAGTTCCTTGTTCACCGCATCACTCCCAAGGGGGATTTGTTGATATATTTTGGTTGTGATGTGTGTGAACACACTAGGACCATCGGGGCACTTTTTCCATCTTTAGGAGGTTATTTCCCCAGCTTGTAAATACATCTATAACCCTAATGGGTTACTTATCTTTGTACATTCTAGTGGTAATACATGCAGTATTGTGTTTTGTGCTCCGAGCTTCTTCTTCTTCCTTGTGCTATTCGCGTGCTTCTGCAAATATCTAACTCCAACAGAAACATCATTCTCAAATGATTGCATCAACACAAATAGGTTTGCACTTCACAAGATTTGAAGAAACCTTCTATTTTGGGAAGTGAAGGTCATAGTAAATTGCTCAAAGCTCACAACCTAGTATGACTTGACTAGATAGCTTTTGCACACATCTAATTGAAGTTTTTAGCTAACTAAAGGAAATAATTTGATGAATTGGCTGGGCTATGCACTGAGCAATAAGTATGACACGTATGGGGGGTCATCCCAAATGTTTAGGAACAAGATGAAGTTCATGCATAGTCACCTTCAAACATTGATAACTCAAGATCTACTGATGCAATGACAATGAGAATTTATATTTAAACTTAGAAAATTCTTCCCTAAATTCTCCAAGTGAAATTTTGGAATTTGGATACTCGTGCACAACAAAATGAACCACACAAGTTGATTGTGTAGCTCAAGATACTGTAGTATTGCACAAAGATAAATGAATCATGATGTGTATTGATATTGCACATACGATACAAGAGAGATATGGAGCCCTACTCTTGTGTGAGGTGAGTATAATGAATGCTCAAAAACGGAGCTCAAAACTCGCTAAATAGGTTTTGTAAATTGTGACTAAGAGGTTGTCTATTTATACATCTTTTGAAATTTGAATATGGTGAGTCATCCAGCTAAAAGTTAAGCTAAAGTTTAGGATTGATTTGAATTTGATTCCTAACTAAAATTCATAGATTTTGGCTTCTTCCTTCCATGAGATTCCTCCCACTTTTGGCTTTAACAATTAACCAAGATAAATACATATATTTCATCCTTGGAACTTTACAAACACATGTTCACATGACCACATCTATGTGAGATAAATTATGAGAGTATTCCATGAGCTAAAGCAAAGATCTTAGGCTTGCTCTTTGCACAGCCTAAGAAGCTTGGTTCTTAATCCTTGAAAATCGCTTGCAATCCAATAATAGATTTGAACCTATTTAGCTTGACTCCATCCAATGCCTTTGTCATCATATATGCATATTTTTGATGAGTTGGTACATATGATAATTGAATCTCCTTGCTTGCTATCTTTTCAATGACATAATGATAATGTACTTCTATGTGTCTAGTCCTCTTAGTATAGATTGGGTTAGCAGTAAGATACAATGAACTAATATTATCCCCAAAGATGTGAGGAATAGATGACTTAAGGCCTTAATTAGAGTACAAGGTCTTAATCCACATTGGTTCTTGAGTTGCATTTGCAAGTTCTCTATATTCAGCCTCAATTGATGAGAGAGGAGTAGTGAGATACTTCTTTGAGGACCATGCGATCAATTTTGTACTTGCAAAGGTGAGGTACCTAGATGTGCTTCTTCTATCATCTTCAAAGCCCACCCAATCTACATTAAAAATAGCTTGATATCTATACGAGAGGTATAGGGGTAATGTCGACCTTCATTGATGGTTCCCTTTATATAGTTCAGGATTCTTTTGGTTGCTTTAATGCGAGGTTTCTTTGGAGTATGCATGAACTGACTTAAGACACTTACTCCATAGAAAATGTTCACTCTAGTTAGTGTAGCATAGTTCAAACTACGAACCACACTCTGATAGCTAGTTATATCCTCTGTTTGCTCTCCTTCATGAGCACTTAACTTCAAGTTCATCTCCATAGGTTTACATGCAATCTTTGAGTTCTCCATTCCAAATTTGACAAGCATGTCTTTTATATACTTTATCTAAGTAAGATACATATCCTCTTTTTGTGTATATCACTTCCAATCCTAGGAATTTCTTGAGTAGCCCTAAATCACTGATTTTTGAATTCTTCTTTCATTTGAGGCTTGATCTTCCTTATTCCTTCAACACCATGACTTTTTATTATGATATCATCAACATATACACATAGCTATATGACATCAGATTGAGTCCTCTTAATGAAAAGTTTTAGGCCATCGGATATATCATTGTAATTACTTTCTATGTAATATTTGGATGATGTAAATTTTGGTGAATAGTCCTGAATGAAAAGGCAAAACTCTAACCTTATAACGTTTTTCCAATGAATGAAAGGATGCATGAAGCCTATTCAACAGAGATCACTCGGTGCATGTACCGATGAAGTCTGGATAGTGGTGCCTTAGGCACATGTTCTATGTATATTGTAACTACATCTGGTGTCATTGATCTCTAATAGTTAAGACAGTGTCGACATTACTATGGTATTCCATAATGAGTGTGAAGTTGTAATTTGGTAAGATACTATGATAATGGTGTAGTATTGTATTCACTTTATTCAGTAATAAGGAACCAAATGTTGGCTCACTACTAGTACATCGATGAATAGTATGTATTCTATATATTCCAGTGATATTTGTATATACTAGAGGTTAGGTAGTGAAGTTTTTAGAGTGGCTTGTATTTGATATCTATTGATACAGTATTATTGTTCGGCTCATGTAGTTAGAGTTATCTCTATCTCTCATCATTCACTGTTAGGAGATATATAGAGGCTTGGATTAACCTAATTCATCCCACCCAATAACCCAATTTGACCTATCTCTCTCCTTAATCAAAAGGGAAGAGGTTAACATCGAGGATCTTACTAGAGAGTAGTTCTTACAAACTACATGTCGTTAATGAGATTCGGTGAAAATTTCCCAAAGTACGAGTGTGACAATTAACTAATACAAGTAAATCGCACATTAGGTGGTTTGCGAAAAAGAACTAAAGACATGACAATACTAGATGAGAAAAGGGAAAGCAATCACAAGAAATTAGGCAAGAAAGTACCTGAACAAAAGAATTTTCCTGATTTTGGTCTATAGACAGTACCAGAGAGCTCTTCTCTATGGTACGATTAAATTCCAGTGTTCGGTGAAGGTTCAGTTTCCATAGAATTAGAAAGTGATTAGGAGACAAAACAAGAAATGCAGACCATTCATAGAGATATACGAAAGGAAATAGTTGTAGATATTTTAAAAGGCACAGACAAACCTCTTTAGAGATCAATAAGTACCAACAAGGGGTAGATGACACCGATACAAAAGTGGCTAGGATCATCTTTTTTGAGATTTGAGAGTAATAGAAAGATGTTTCTAACTAGTGAACCAGAAACCCTTCAATCATGGAATTTAGTAACTATAAGAAAGGAAGCATAATGAACAGGACAACCATCTTCCACAAGTTTAGATTTTGAATGAGTGGTGGACATTTTGTAAGAATTTAGGTCTACACCCATGGTAGATACAGGATTACTTTTGCGAAGGTAGTACCCGTCGGGCATGACTTATGCCAAATTTGGTGAATTCCTAGGTGATGACCCAGATGCCCACATTCGTGCTTTTGACATTAACTACGGAGTATTGGAAGATCTAGGAGATGATGCATTTCAAGCCCAAGTGGTCTAGTCCACTTTGTTCAATGAAGCTGCAAAATGGTTAACAGATTTCGATTTGAATCATTTCTTGCAATACAATGTAGTAAAAGATGCCTTCTTATAGAGATTTTTACTAAAGAAAACTCCAACGCAAAGCTATCATTTCTTATAGAATAATAAACAAGCCAAATTATCAAGGAGTGCAGGAATATGTCACTATTTTTTATGCATTTATAATAGTTACTAATAGCAAATGCAGCATTGCCAATAGATGTAATTACATAATGTTGTATCAATGGGCTCAACCCCCAATTATGAAAAATTACATTAGATGTATTGAAGGGATGACTTTAGATGCCATTATAGATATGGCATTGCAATTAGAACGTAAAATTGGAGGATTTGCTGAAGATCTAGACTAAATACAAATGGGGAAAAACAAATTGAAGGAACCATTGAAACAAGTCGTCTGCATCAAATGTAAGAATCTAGGCCATATCGCTAGAAATTCTTCCTTGAATCAAATCAACTATGCCATTTTTGAATGTTGCACCCATTCCAAAGGCACTTGTCCATATAATACAGAAACACAAAATCGACTAGCAGTAAATGTGATTGTACAAGAACTCGGAAAACCCTCCACTAACTATGTCCCACCTCATTTGCACAATTTTTCATACCCAACATACCCCACATTTTGATTACAAACTCAAGGGAACTATAATTTTTCATGCTCGAATCAAGGAGATCTAAATTCCAATAATTGAGGAATAGAGATGGGCTGCCATTAACAGCATGGGATATTCTCACTCGATCACCTATCACTTTGCCATTGAGGCGACTACTTACCTTAGTTCATGGGGTTCACCAAAAATTTCATTAGTATGTAGGAGTTGAAGAGGTTTTGGCTTCATCTACAACAACCATCCATCCAAAACTAGATATGGTTGATCATGTGGTCCCTTTAATTTCTATATGGTAAAAGAAGCAATGTATATCTAAGGTCTTACTTGATGGTGGTTTGGGAGTGAATATAGCAACTATAGCATTGTGTAAGAAATTAAGGTGGAATAATATTGAACATGTTATCTTTTTGGTACGAATGGTTTTCCAATCCCGAGTGCATTTAGTAGGTGTTGTCCATAATATTCCCATCACACTACAGGGGGCCGTATTCCATATGAACTTTTTTGTTCTTAATCTACTTGAACCAATCCTCGATTATAATCTACTATTTGGTAGACCATGGTTGAGGCACGCCAAAGTGTTGTAGGATTGGTCATCCCACAAATTAGTATTTGATTGTAATCACTATAAGTATATTGTCCCTCTAGATGAGTTCACACCCTATGAAATCCATGCTCGCCCCGATGTGGCGGAGCCTGTCAATATGCTGCATGGCTTGTCAGATGATGAGGAAATGATCTCTGTTATGGACAATCAAGACTTATTCTCATTGGGCATTGTTGATTTACAACATGTGCTAGATCACTGGTCTCTAGAAACATGTGATTTTCCACAATAGGATCCTTCTTGATCAACCAATATATGCATGAATTGCCAAGCATGAAGGAAAAATAGTTGGTCGACACACGATTATCATACCAACCAACCCAATATGAGTTAGAAAAAGAATGTAAAGCTAGTGATAATGATTTCCCCCTTGATATAAAACAATCAAAGTAGCCGCGTACCACTCAAGTAGCAAAATATGTGCTTAACCATGTGCCCATGCTTGACATTTAGGCAAATCATAAATCTTCCCATCTAAGAGACACCAAACTAAATATTAGGCTGAGTTATGCATAAATAAATCAAGCATCCAATGGCCTACTGATAGAGAACAACATCAAATGCATCTTCAATATCATGAAGACTCAACTACAAACCTATTTCCATGGGACTGATAATAGGTTTGCAATCTTCAAGGCCAAAACACCATAATAATGTGTTGATTTACTATTCCCCCATCAACTTGCATAAATTGGGCCCAAATAATCATGCAAATGCCCAAAAACATTGACATCTCAAAAGAGGCATGCAAATGAGGCTTAATTTTATCAATATTCTTCTCAATATGGCTATTGAGCAGCATATCATCAATATATACAACAATGATCAAAAGTATATCATCTCCACACTTAACATATAAGATGCTATCAGTTGGCCTGTTCTCAAAACCATGTAGTAGCAAGTAGTCATGTATCTTTTCAGACCAAGCATGTGATGTTTTCTTGAGACTGTTGGTGCAGGGCAATCAACAATTGAAGTTTTAATGAAGGTTTGGAAGTCAAAGACTGAAGGAAAATTCAAGTTGTGAAGCATGAAGGAAGAATACATCCAGAAGATGAAGAGATGTACACATATGTACATATGTGTACATATGTACATATGTACACATATGTACACTTATACTTTTGTATAGTCATGATATTGTAAATATTTGCCTATATATACAAAAAGTCGGGGCAAATATGAGAGAGCATGAGAATAGAGAAATCAGTAGTTGTATGAGTCATTAGACATCTTAGAAGTGAGTTGAGTCTCTCTCATCACTCAGTTGTAAATTTCTTCAGGAATGGAAGAAACATTGTGCTAGATGTTTCTGAGCATTCTCCTTCTCTGCTTGATCATTTCAAGAAATCTTTTGTAGATGTCTAAGTCCATAGTTAATGTGTCTATGGTTAAAGTTTGAGAGCCTAATTGTAAACAGGCTGTGAGAATTATGTGTAGGAACATTAATATGTGAAGAAGTGTTCACTAGTTCCTAAAACAGGCGCAAAATTCGATGTTAATGTTTTGGTCAGTTCTCCTTCCACAGTGTAAAGTTTTGAGCAAGCAAGCACTCAATCTTGGAAGGTAAGCTGTCTGTGGCTAGAAGCATTTTCATAAACGGGTTCTAGATTCAGAGAACCAAGTGTTAAAAGTTATAGGTGTCTAAATCGACTTCTCAGAAGAGCAGTTTTAGACATAGGTAACTTGTTGAGTTCATTTCTCAAGATATACTGAATCTTTTGGAGTGATTCAACTTGGAGAAGGTATGCAAACTATAGGCGACACCTTGTGCAAAGTTCATCAAAAACTTAAAACAATTGATAAGGTAATGAGAGAGATATGTGCAGCAGACTTTCTGTGTAGTCATCGCCTTCACAGATTTTTCAAAATCTTCATAATTGATCATTGATCCTCTAAAATTGGTGAAGTTTTGAGTTACTCTTGTTATAGAGGTGTTCTAATTACAAGAGTAGCTTGTTCTTTTGGAGATTAACACTCTCCATCAGTGGTATCAGAGCAGGAAGCATCAGAATTGAAGGGAGGAGGACCCCAACTGCTGCAGGTGCAAAGAATTCAACATCTAAAGGTTTAAAAGGTGAAAGCTTGAGGGCAAAGCTTGAGAAGGAGGTCATACGACATCAAGGAAGACAAAAGGAACATTATTCGAAGTAAAGGTACATCTATTACTCATAAATATTGAAGAATTCAATATACAGGTGAAGAAAGGATGGGAGATTCTCTTCAAATAGAGAAGTTGGATAGAGAGAACTATCCAGCTTGGTCAATGAGGATGGAAGCTCATCTTATGAGCAAAGATTTGATAGCTTATATTACAGGTGAAGAAGAAAAGCCTCAGTTCAGAGATCCTAGTGTTCCAACTAGGGAAGAATTATGAGATTTGAAGAATTGGATGAAGAGAAATGCTCAAGCTAGGAGCATTATCTATATGGCAGTCAATGACTACTTGCTACCTCACATTAGAGGTCTTGAAAGTGCAAGTTATATATGGAATGCTTTGGAGGAGCATTTTCAAAACACCACAAAGTCAAGGAAGGCATCTTGTGGGCAAAATTTACCACTTTCAAGAAGAAGGCTTCTCAATCCATCTCAGACTATGTAACAAGGATGAAGGACATTGCAGATGCATTAGGTGCAGTTGATGAAGACATTGAGGAGGATAAATTGGTAAGGCAAATCCTCATAGGTTTGAGAGGTGATGAGAAATGGAAGCCATTCATTTTGTCTACTGAATTATCACTTGATCATGTTACTCCTGACTTAAATCAATTGCTAGGACATATGTTAACCTTTGAGCAGGATGTCAAAGGTGAAGGTGACAAAAGTGCAGGTCATGCAATGTATTCAAAGGATAAGAAGAAAAATAACAAAGGGAAGCAACAAGCAAATGAAAATGAAGGCACAACTAGTCAAGCCAACTTCCTAAGAGGAAGAGGAGGTGGCAAAGGTAGAGGAAGATGCAGGAGTAATAAAGATGCAGTCAAAGCTTGCTGGATTTGTGGTAAGACAAATCACTTACTAGCTAATGATTGTTGGCATAATACTCAGAGTAATGGTGGATATAATCAGAATTTTAATTCAAGAGGAAGAGGTGGCAAAAATCAAAGAGGTAATTTCAGAGGTAGAGGTAGTAGAGGTTACTTTGGAAGAAATGCAGGTAGAGGATTCCAAAGTCAACAATACAACAATACCTACTACAATTATGCTTCAGATCAGAAGGAGGATTCAACATTGATAATGAATGCAACTTGTGAAAGGCAAAGTGAAGACCAAAGAGTCTTCTACATTGACTCAGGGTGTAGCAATCACCTGAGTGGTAACATAGCATTGATGACTGATTTGGAGAATAAGATAACTAATCATGTGGTTCAAACAGGTGACATTACAAAGCACAATGTGAAGTCAATTGGATCAGTGAAGGCCAAGGATGGAAGTACCCTCTTGAGTAAGGTCTTGTATGTTCCTACAATTCCTAAGAATTTGATAAGTGTAGGACAAATTGTTGAAAAATGTTATGAATTTAGATTCGCTAATGAAGGAGTGTTTGTGGAAGACCCTAGCAATGGGTATAAATAGATTGTTTCAGGTAAGAAAGAAGGAAGATTGTTCACATTGAAGATTCAAGGTAATGTTGGTCATGCCTTCTTCACTTATGGAGGGCATACGATCTCTGAGTTAGATCTTTGGCACAAGAGGCTTGGACATTTCAATGAAAGAGGTATCAAAGATATGGTTAACAGTGGTTTAGTGCTTGGATTGCCTAATGCTGCAGGTCAACATATGACATACAGATGTGAGGCATGTCAATTAGGTAAGGCTCATAAGCAATCTTATTCCAAGCATGGTTTTATGTATTCAGAGAAGCTTGAATTGGTACACACAGATGTGTGGGGACCATCAAAAGATTTCAGTATCAATGATTCAAGGTATTATGTGATTTATGTTGATGATGCTACCAGATGGATCACTATCTATGTGATCAAAGATAAATCAAAAGTATTCAATACATTTAAACACTATCATGTGTATGCAGAGAGAATTACAGGTCATAAGTTGAAGAGACTAAGGTCAAATGGAGGGGGAGAGTATTTCTCTAATGAGTTCAGTGATTACTTGTGGAATGCAGGTATTAAGAGAGAGGTTACTTGCAGGTACTCTCCTAAACAAAATGGTGTAGCAAAAAGGAGAAATAGAACTCTTGTTGAGTTTGCAAGATCCATGATGAAGGAGAAAAATTGCGCAAACAACTTGTGGGCTGAGGCTATAAACACAGCTACTTATTTGGTTAATAGGTTGCCATGTAAAGCTTTGCAGGGTATGACACCATATGAGGCATGGTGGGGTAAGAGACCTACATTAGACCATTGCAAAGTATTTGGATGTTTGGCATACGCATATGTGCCATCACAATTAAGGCACAAATTGGAACCTAAAGCTGAAAAGTATGTATTCATTGGTTATGATGATAAGCAGATGGGATATAGGTTGTGGAGTCCATCCACAAAACAATTCCTTGTATCAAAGGATGTTACATTTGATGAGCAAGGTACTTGGTATGCAGGTACAATCAATATTAATGCAGGTGATGAAGAAGTTGTGAATCAAAAGAAAGGTAAATCAAAGGTTCAGATATTTGATGAAGAGGAGAATGATGAAGTACAAGTTGAAGTTGAAGAAATGCCAAGATTTGATACTGAGTGTGATGAACCAGAAACCTCAAGGAGTGGAGAACTTAGAAGGTCATCAAGACACAAGTGGCAACCTACAAGGTATAGCTATGACACTTATTTTTTGGCTACAAAAGATTATGCTTATATGATAAAGGCAGATGAAGACCCTTCTACATATGAAGAGGCAAAAGGTAAGGAAAATTGGGAGAAAGCTATGTAGAAAGAATATGATGTATTGATGGAGAATCAGACATGGGAGTTGGTTCCTAAACCAAATAGCCAGAAGATCAGTGGATGCACGTGGGTCTACAAGAGAAAAAGGTATGCAGATGGAAGTGTGTCTAGGTATAAAGCTAGACTTGTTGTGAAGGGTTTTGCTCAAACTTATGGTATAGATTATGATGAGACTTATAGTCCTATGGCAAAGATGACAACCATCAGGACACTCATAGCTATTGCTGCATGTAAAGGTTGGAAATTATGTCAATTAGATGTGAAGAATGATTTTTTAAATGGTTATATTTTAGATGATGATTTCATGGAGCAACCACAAGGATTCAAAGATGGAAGGTATCCAGATCATGTGTGCAAGCTCAAGAGAGCTTTGTATGGTTTGAAGCAGGCCCCAAGGGCATGGAATTATAGACTTGTGAAGTTCTTGAAAGAACTTGGATTTCAAGTATCTAAAGCAGATAGTAGCTTGCTTGTCAAAGCAAGTGATGATGGGTTTATTTATATGTGCATATATGTTGATGATATAATTCTTACAGGTACAGATGAGAAAGGCATTCAAAGCCTAAAGAAGCAAATGGAGAAAAAGTTCAAAATCTGTGATTTGGGAGACTTGTCATATTTCTTGGGCATGGAGATTTCATACACTCAACATGGAGTGTATGTGACTCAAGAAAGGTATTTGAGAAACTTTTTGATCAAGTTTAAGATGAATGATTGCAGGGTAGCACCTACTCCAATGGAGGTGAATCACAAATTGAGCAGATATGGAGGTGAAGAGTTCAAGGACATGAAACTATATCAGAGTTTGGTTGGTAGTCTGATCTATGCTACATTAACTAGGCCTTACTTGTCATATGCAGTTGAAGTTTTGTCTCAATTCATGCATTGTCCTAGGAGAGAACATTGGATTGCACGTCAAAGAGTGTTGAGGTACATTAAGGGTACACTCAAAGAAGGTTTGTATTATGGTTTTACATCAGATACAAACATCAAGATATATAGTGATGCAGATTGGGCAGGTAATCCTCATGATAGGAGATCAACTTATGGATACTTGTGTTATGTGGGAGATAAGTTAATTTCTTGGTGTTGAAAGAAGCAACACATAATTGCTTTATCATCTACAGAAGCAGAGTACAAAGGGATGGTTGAAGTTGTAAAGGAAGTGATATGGCTTAAAACTCTGATGAAGAGTTTTGACATCATTTAGAGTACACCTACTATTCATGGAGATAACATGAGTTCATTGTATTTAGCTGCTAATCCTGTTTTTCATGCCAGGACTAAACACATTGAGATTCAATACCATTTCCTAAGAGAGAAAGTGATGGATAAAGAGATTGAAGTCATACATACTTCAACAAAAGATCAGATAGTTGATATGCTAACCAAAAGCTTGGATGGACCAAAGCTATGGAGATTCAAAGACATGGCAGGAATAAAGAAGATAGAGAAAACCTCAATTGATGATTGAGGGGGAGCTGTTGGTGCAAGGCAATCAACAATTGAAGTTTTAATGAAGGTTTGGAAGTCAAAGACTGAAGGAAAATTCAAGTTGTGAAGCATGAAGGAAGAATACATCCAGAAGATGAAGAGGTGTACACATATGTACATTAATACAGAGATAGTTCACTTATACTTTTGTATAGTCATGATATTGTAAATATTTGCCTATATATACAAGTAAAAATTTGGGGCAAATATGAGAGAGCATGAGAATAGAGAAATCAATAGTTGTATGAGTCATTAGACATCTTAGAAGTGAGTTGAGTCTCTTTCATCACTCAGTTGTAAATTTTTTCAGGAATGGAAGAAAAGTTGTGCCCGATGTTTCTGAGTATTCTCCTTCTGTGCTTAATCATTTCAAGAAATCTTTTGTAGATGTCTAAGTCCATAGTTAATGTGTCTATGGTTAAAGTTTGAGAGCCTAATTGTAAACAGGCTGTGAGAATTATGTGTAGGAACATTCATATGTGAAGAAGTGTTCACTGGTTCCTGAAACAGGCGCAAAATTTGATGTTAATGTTTTGGTCAGTTCTCCTTCCACAGTGTAAAGTTTTGAGCAAGCAGCACTCAATATTTAAGTTGGAAGGTACGCTGTCTATGGCTAAAAGCATTTTCATAAACGGGTTCTAGATTCAGAGAACCACATGTTAAAAGTTATAGGTGTCTAATTTGACTTCTCAGAAGAGCAGTTTTAGACATAGGTAACTTGTTGAGTTCATTTCTCAAGATATACTGAATCTTTTGGAGTGATTCAACTTGGAGAAGGTACGCAAACTGTAGTCAACACCTTGTGCAAAGTTTCATCAAAAACTTTACACAGTTGATAAGGTAATGAGAGAGATATGTGCAGTAGACTTTCTGTGTAGTCATCTCCTTCACAGATTTTTCAAAATCTTCATTATTGATCATTGATCCTCTAAAATTGGTGAAGGTTTGAGTTACTCTTGTTATAGAGGTGCTCTAATTACAAGAGTAGCTTGTTCTTTTGGAGATTAACACTCTCCATCAGAGACCATACAATGCCTGTTTCAACCTACACACTTTGTTTTCATGCCCTTTTTGTAGAAAACCACAAGGCTGAAATACACACTCTTCTTCATGTGAATCAAAATATCCTTTCGATCCTTCATGTCCAATGCCATTCAAATCTATTTTGCATACCTTTTTTGAGAGATGAAAATATTCCTTGGTTCTTGGCATAGTTCAAGGTCTAACCAATAATCCATTATGCCTAAGCCCACCATTCAAATTTTGAATATATGTCATCTTTCAATTGTTGAAGTTGAGCATCATTATTTCCTATAATCACGAGGTCATCTATATAGAGCACAATAACAATTTTCGTCCCTTCTCTAATTAGAACATACAAATTAGCATAAAAGCACAAATTTTGAGACCTAGATCCAAGAGATACTTATCCATCCATTTGAACCATGCTCTAGGGGATTATTTTAGCCCATGTAATGCCTTCTTTAGCTTAAAAATCTGATCTCTGAATGGTGAGCCTCAAACCATGTAGTTGAGATGCATATAACTCCTCCTAGAGGTCTCCATTCATGAATGCTAATTTGATGTCCATTTGATATACTCACCAATGTTTATTCATAACCATATCTAGTACTTCTCGGATAGTAGTCATCCTTCTAGTGGGGGTAATGATTCATAAAATTCAATCCCTTCAACTTATGAGTAGCTTGTGCAACAATTCTTTCTTTGTACCTCCAAAGTACCATCAACCTTGTAATTTAGCTTCCAGATCCACTTGGTGCGAATGACTTTGTGCTTAGGGGGTTGCTCCAATAGCTCCAAAATTCCATTCTCCATGATGTTTTCATATTATGTTCGCATGGTAGCCCTCCAATAGGGATCATGTAGTGCCTCATTTACATTTGTTGGTTCCTTTACTTGTTCTTGAATGAGTTGAGCCATCAAAGTTGTGTTTATAATATGGGTGATTTTCCATCTCTGCTCCTCGATTCTCTATGATCACCTTGATCAATATGTAATCTATTCTAGTGACTATGGAATGATGTTTTCATAATCATAGGGCTAGCTCATCCAACATGGCAATGGTTTTTCTTCTTTGGTGATGATGGGTTTGTGACTTTCAAACTCATCATTTTAAAATGATGCTTTCTTCTCATGTGGAGAAGGAATAGCTCTAAGGATAGATTCATAAAGGATTTTCCCTTTAATTGGTGATAAAGTGGAAGCTCTCTTTCCTTCCCACACTACATATGCCTGCTCCTCCTTAAATATTGTGAAGAGAGATGGTGGATGCAATCCAAAGATGAGTAGGTGCCGCTACAACCAGCTTCACACCAGCCAACTGAGACTTCAGAGTTGATTAGTAGACCCTTTGAGCTTCCTAAATCCACCAAAATATCAGCCAAGTACTTTGGAACATGTATCCCAAAAGTTTAAGTCAAGACCGACAAGTTGCGAAATGACTAGCTCCCAAAACTTGCTATTTTTGGACATACACCTGCTGGAAAAAATGAACAGTGCTCTCAACCTCGAAGGAATTAGAAAAATTCCTTTTGGGCATAGCAAATAGACTTAGCAAGCTTCCTATTCCAAGTTAAAACACTTCAAATGATGGACTGAGCACTGAGAACAAGTTTCATCAAGTTCTGGAACATTCCCACAATTCTCGGGGCTCTGCAGAGATAGACCAGTAAGCAGTAAAATGAAGATATCTCCAAAAGTATAAATCCAATGACCTTGAAAATTTATAGGTAGAAACTAGACAGTGAGAGCTATCCAACGCACTTTAAAACACTGAAAACGGTGCAGTAAAACTCGAGATATGACCTTCTAAAGTTACTGCTCTGAGTGAGTATAGCAGAGAACAAAACAGAGAGGTAGATGATAATAAATGTATAGATTCACATATGATTACAACCACATTGGCAATGAATCTTTGCACAATGGGAGTAGAATGATAGAGCTATGGAGTAAGCTCTTCAATCTCTACAAAATGACATGAAGTGGTCACGTACAAGGCTTGCTAATCGCCTCTTCCTTCTTGCTCCTTTTATAGCTATTCTTGGAGGGAGTTTTGAATTCGAATTCGAATGGCTCCACCTAAAAGTGATCCCCAAAGTTAGGAGAGATTCCCTCAGCTCAAAAATTCGTGATTTTGGTAGTTGGAGCCACGAATTTGCTTTTACATCATGGATGAGGTAAGCCATCCTTTTCCTTTTTTCTTTTTCCATTTACAAGAGATAAAATGTACTCTTTTACAAGAGGTGTTCACATGACTACTCATGTGACTTACAAATGAGGATAATATCAAGCATATCAAGCATGTAGGCTTGGGCAAAATGCACCAACAGCTCCCCCTCAAGCCTAACATGCTTGGCCTTCAAATAAGTCTTCAATTGTCCTTGATTTCCTGCAAACCAATCATCAACTTGAATCTACTTAATTTTGTACCATCAAGAGCTTTAGTTAACATGTCTGCACATTGCATATCTGTAGAGACATAGGATAGTTGAATATCCTTGCTCATTAGCTTCTCCCTTACATAATGGTAGTGGACTTCAATATGCTTGGTTCTAGCATGGTATACCGGATTAGCTGCTAGATGTAGTGAGCTTGTGTTGTCACCAAAAATGTGAGGTGTTGAAGAATGAAGTCCAAGATCTGTGTACAAAGATTTTAACCACATGATTTCTTGAGTTGCATTAGCCAAACCTCTATATTCAGCTTCAGTAGAAGATAATGCCACGGTTGGTTGCTTCTTCGATGACCAAGAAATGATTTTTGAACCTGCAAATGATATATACCCTGATGTGCTTCTTCTATCATCTTTAGATCCGGCCCAATCTGCATCTGAGTAGACCTTTAGCTCAATATCTGAAGTATATGAATAGAACAAACCTTCATTCATGGTCCCCTTTAGGTACTTGAGGACTCGCTTGGCCGCTTCCATATGTGGTCTTCTCGGCTTATGCATAAACTGACTCAATATGCTAACACTATAGCATATATCCACCCTTGTGAGTGTTGCATAGTTCAAACTTCCAACCAAGCTTTGATAGCTTGTGATGTCTTCAATTGGCTCTCCTTCATAAGCACTAAGCTTATGATTTTGCTCCATAGGTGTACCTGCACACTTGGTATTTTCCATCTTGAACTTGACGAGCATGTCATGGACATACTTCCTTTGTGTGATGTATATACCTGAATCTGTGTAGATCAACTCCAATCCAAGAAAATAAGTGAGTGGTCCGAGGTCACTTATTTTGAACTCCTCCTTCATTTGACTCTTTACCTGTTTGATTCCTTCAAGATCATTGCCTGTGATAATAATATCATCAACATACACACATAAATAGATCACTTCAGATCCATTCCTCTTTATGAACAAAGAGGTATCCGCCTTGCTAGCTTTGAATCCTTGGTCCTGCAAATAAGTAACCAATCTGAAATTCCAAGCTCTTGGAGCTTGCTTCAATCCATACAAAGCTTTCTTTAGTTTGCATACATAGTTAGGATGATGTGCATCCTCATATCCAGGAGGTTGTGCCATATACACTTCCTCAGAAATCCATCCATTCAAGAAAGCATTCTTTACATCAAGTTGATAAAGATTCCAATTTCTAGATGCAGCAAGACTTATGAGAACCCTAATTGTAGGCATTTTTGCAACAGGAGAGAAAGTCTCCTCATAATCAATACCATGGGTTTGAGCAAACCCTTTAGCAACTAACCTTGCTTTGTGTCTATTTATACTTCCATCTGGATTCTTCTTGATTTTGTATATCCATCGAGATCCGATTATCTTCATAGATGGCTTGTTAGGTACAAGCTCCCAAGTGTCATTCTCCTTCAAGGCTTCCATTTCTTCATCCATTGCATCTCTCCAAGCTTTCTTGCTTTGTGCTTCTTCGAATGTGGTAGGTTCTTCATTGGTTGAATCCTTTGCAATGTAGATTGAGTGCTTGGTGACCAAAGAAGTATCATAACCAAACCTCTCTGGTTTCTTCTTCTCCCTCGAAGACCTTCTAAGTGGTTGATGTGAGCTCTCGGGTCCATATGTAGCATCCTGCATCTTTGCTTTACCTTTGTTCTTCCATAGCTTTAGTCTTTCCAAGTCTTCTAGGTCAATCTCCGAATCACTTTCTTCAATCTGCTTTGGCTCCTTTGGTTGAAGTGATGGAAAATCTTCATCCAAGTCATATGGCAGCTTCACTTTCCTGTCATCATCAAACCATGATTTGTTTTCATCAAAAATTACATCTCTACTCACAGAAAATCCTTTATTGGTTGGATTGTACAATCTATATCCTTTTTGGTTTTGATCATAACCAATGAATACACACTTCTCTGCCTTGGGATCCAATTTCCCTCTTACTTGAGAAGGAATGTGAGCATAGGCTAAGCATCCAAAGATTTTACAATGCTCTAGACTAGGTCTTCTTCCATTCCACACTTCATATGGAGTGGTTCCATCTAGTGACTTAGATGGAAGTCTATTTATGAGATATGTGGCTGTCGACACAGCCTCTGCCCATAGGTAGTTCGGCAATCCCTTTTCATTGAGCATGGACCTTGCAGCTTCGACAATAGCTCTGTTCCTCCTCTCTGCTACACCATTGAGTTCGGGTGTATACCTTGTAGTGACTTCCCTTTTAATGCCTCTTTCATGCAAGAAGGCATCAAATTCAAAAGAGAAGTATTCTCCTCCACCATCTGATCTGAGTCGTTTCAAAGTCCTACCTGTTTGGTTTTCAACAAGAGCAATATACTTCTTAAAGCAATTAAACACTTCATCCTTGTGCTTCATGAAAAACAGAATGGTCCACCTGCTACAATCATCTATGAAAGACACATAATATCTTGAGCCTGATATAGATGGCTCCTTACTTGGACCCCACACATCCGTGTGCACTAGATCCAAAGGATTTTGATACATATATCCTTTCTTATTGAAAGGTTGTCTATGAGCCTTGCCGAGTTGACAAGCTTCACACTTATAAATCATGTGTTGCCTTGTGATATTAGGCAAACCAAGTACACTTTGGTCCCTGCAAATCTGTTTGAGTGTCCTCTCACCAATGTGAGCAAGCCTTTTGTGCCATATCTCCAACTCTGTTAGAGTTTGAGATCCATAGCTAAACAAAGCTATGTTCTTTGTATCTTCCACTTCAAAAGTGAAAAGCCTTCCTGTCTTTTCTCCTTTGGCAATCCTTCGAAAGCCTTGCCTTGGGTCTTCAACATATGCTCCAAATCGATTGAATCTAACCTGCAATCCTTTTTCAACAATCTGTCCAACACTTATTAAATTTTTGGTAATTGTAGGGACATACAAGACTTTGCTTAAGAGGTTCATATTCCCATCTGATGTCTTCACATTACCTATCTTCTCCACTGAGTGCTTTGTGTCATCTCCTGTCTGCACTTCATGCTTGTTATGAGGATCTTCCAAATCAGAAAGTAAAGCCACATTTCCTGCTACATGGTTCGAGCATCCCGAATCAATGTAAAATATGTGATCATCATCCTTACCCTTCTTCGTTGATAGATTCATAATCAATAATGAATCTTCTTGACTTTGGTCCTCTGCATAGTTATTGTAATCTCTTCTTCCTCTATGGCCACTTTGATAGTTGTTGTTGTTGTTGTAATTGTTGTTGTAGTAGTTGTTGTTGTAGCCTCCATTGTACCTGCCTCTATTTGATCCATAGCCACCTCTATTGAATCCTCTTCCTCTTGAGTTCCTCGGGTTCCTGAAACATTCTTCAGTAGTATGGTTAGATAAGCCACATATGTTGCAAGGTTGAGATGATTGGAATCTCCCCCTGCCTTGCTTTCCACTTCTGCCTCTTCCTCTAGCTCTTCCTCTACCTGCAAAGTTTGCTTGGAAAGAGCTTCCTTCATCTTCATTCTTCCTATTCTTTGACTTGTCCTTGACCTTAGCTTTATCAGAATATAAGGCAGAAGTTTGATTACCTCTTGAGGACTCACCACCTTTGCTAATCTTTGCTTCATGAGTGAAGAGTTGGCCCATGAGTGTGTTGAGGTCGGGTACATGCATATCCATGTATAAATCCATGGCTGTTGTGAATGACTCCCACTTGTCGTCTGCTTTGATTCCATTCATGATTTGTCTTATGATTTGCTCCTCTTCAATTACCTCTCCAATGCTTCCAAGTTGGTCGGAAATCTCCTTCATCTTTGTGACATAATCAGTCACATTTTGCTTCGGGCTTTTCTTCATTGTTGTGAACTCCATCCACAATTGGTTCTTCCTTGCTCGAGTGTTGGAAGAGAAGAAAGAAGCAAGTGCATTCCAGGTTTCTCTTGATGTCTTGCATCCCTTGACATGAGGTAAAAGAAAATCAGAGATTGAGTTTAGAATATAGGACCTTGCAAGTGCATCCTTCGAACACCAATTCGAAAGTCCTTCCACTTCTTCATGTGATGGTTGCCCTTTGTTCCTCATGGTTGGCATTGCTTCATCTCCGGATATGAATCCATATAGATTCCTCCCTTGAAGGTAAGCCTCCATCCTTAGAGACCATGCCGGATAGTTGTTTCGATCCAATTTGTCAATTGTTGATGGAAATCCATCTCCCATGTTGCTTGACTATGCTCTGATACCACTGTGAAGAGAGATGGTGGATGCAATCTAAAGATGAGTAGGTGCCGCTACAACCAGCTTCACACCAGCCAACTGAGACTTCAGAGTTGATTAGTAGACCCTTTGAGCTTCCTAAATCCACCAAAATATCAGCCAAGTACTTTGGAACATGTATCCCAAAAGTTTAAGTCAAGACCGACAAGTTGCGAAATGACTAGCTCCCAAAACTTGCTATTTTTGGACATACACCTGCTGGAAAAAATGAACAGTGCTCTCAACCTCGAAGGAATTAGAAAAATTCCTTTTGGGCATAGCAAATAGACTTAGCAAGCTTCCTATTCCAAGTTAAAACACTTCAAATGATGGACTGAGCACTGAGAACAAGTTTCATCAAGTTCTGGAACATTCCCACAATTCTCGGGGCTCTGCAGAGATAGACCAGTAAGCAGTAAAATGAAGATATCTCCAAAAGTATAAATCCAATGACCTTGAAAATTTATAGGTAGAAACTAGACAGTGAGAGCTATCCAACGCACTTTAAAACACTGAAAAAGGTGCAGTAAAACTAGAGATATGACCTTCTAAAGTTACTGCTCTGAGTGAGTATAGCAGAGAACAAAACAGAGAGGTAGATGATAATAAATGTATAGATTCACATATGATTACAACCACATTGGCAATGAATCTTTGCACAATGGGAGTAGAATGATAGAGCTATGGAGTAAGCTCTTCAATCTCTACAAAATGACATGAAGTGGTCACGTACAAGGCTTGCTAATCGCCTCTTCCTTCTTGCTCCTTTTATAGCTATTCTTGGAGGGAGTTTTGAATTCGAATTCGAATGGCTCCACCTAAAAGTGATCCCCAAAGTTAGGAGAGATTCCCTCAGCTCAAAAATTCGTGATTTTGGTAGTTGGAGCCACGAATTTGCTTTTACATCATGGATGAGGTAAGCCATCCTTTTCCTTTTTTCTTTTTCCATTTACAAGAGATAAAATGTACTCTTTTACAAGAGGTGTTCACATGACTACTCATGTGACTTACAAATGAGGATAATATCAAGCATATCAAGCATGTAGGCTTGGGCAAAATGCACCAACAAATATCATATCATGAATCACAATGATCTTGTTATTCTAAGGGTTACAATATTGAAATACATTCTTATCCTCACTATATTGTAAGAAGCATATTCAATGAACTGAATGTACCTAATTACTATTGGGCTAATGCAATTACAACAAATTTTTACTCGATCAATAGATATCCAACTTAATGGATACACTCAAGGAGACTTATGAAGCACAAAAATAAAAAATACCGAACCTATTTCACTTAAGAATGTCTATTTTTGTGTATATGTTCAAAAATACAAACTAAGTTGAGAGGAAAACTTCAGCCTCTAGTAAGGAAATATATTTGTATTGGGTATTCCCATGAGACAAATGGTTTTTAGATGTTATAAACCATCCTCCTATGTTATGCTAAGAAAATTGGTGTACACATAGAGGACATGGAAGAATTAATGCACATTCGAGAGAGGGAGAGAGAGAGAGAGAGAGATTCCCAAAGAACATAATCCAAACTTTGTAAATCAAGAAATATAGAGCTTGGCAATGAAGGTAATGAAAATCAAACTTGCAAATTGAAGATGAAGGAGTTGAAGAATCAAAATCAAAGGTTGAAATCACGTTTCTGAGGCAAACTGGGTTCAAATATCATAAGTGGAAAGAATGGAAATCAAATAGGTTTAAGTAACTTGTTGCTATATTGACATATTATCCATTTAATTTCAAACATGTAGCCTACATGACCAAAGTAGTTGAAGACAAGGAGCTAGATATGCATGAAGATGCTTGCAAGTATAAGAGTGGATGAAGCTATGTAGGAGGAGATTGATGCATTGGAGGAAACCATACATGAACACTAGTGCAAAAGAAGAAAGGAATGAAGGTAATTGGATGCAAAGGGGTCTACAAGGTCAAGGGGCATGTACATGGTACCATAGCAAGACACAACTTTAGATGCATAGTGAAAGGGTTTTTTCAAATCCATGGAGTAGATTATGAGGAGTTCAAGATTGTGACAAACATGGGTACCACCAAGACCATCATTCTTTTGGCTACATCAAGGAGGTGAAAATTATATAAACTTTATATAAAGAATGCATTTTTTAATGAAAACTTGGAGGACATAGTGTTCATGGAGCAACCTCTAAGTTTTTCCCATAATAAATTATATGATCATGTTTGTAAGTGTAGGAAGGCACTATATGGCCTTAGGAAAGTTGCATGAGATTGCAATTAATAATTGGTGGAATATTTAGAAAATTATGGAGTCAACAAAGTCAAGAAAATCCTTCATTGTTCACAAAGGGAGGAGAAGGTAAACAGGTATACATATTCATGTATATTGATGATCTTATTATCACAAGTGATGATCAAAGTGGAAGCAAGGGAATAAAGAAAAATCATGGAGCAAAGTTCAAACATCCGAACTTTGTAATGTTGTCTATCAAACATGCCATTATTCCTCACATTTGCTCTTGGAAGACAACAAAGGATGCTTGGGATATACTTACAACTTTGTCTAGGCAAGAAATGAGGCTCGTATTGCTTACCTCCAAAAGTATTTGGAGAGTGAGCATATGAATGAAGGAGATTCTATGGATACTTTTTTGACAAAGATCAGCAATTTGAAGGAGTTATTGACTTTTGCAGATGAAGTCTTGCCAGATAGTTCACTCGTGTAGACTGTTCTTAAGAGTCTTCGAGATTCATATCAAATTTTTGCTTCTACTCTTTGATTGATGATGAAAGGAAATCCAAATGCCTTATCATTCAAGCACTTAGTCTTTTTTTTGCTGCAAGAAGATCAATCCATGCAAAACATGTCAATTATTAGTGTTTTAGATCAGGCTTTCCTAGCTACTTTGAAGGGAAAAGGTAAATGGAGCTCATCTACTAGTAAGCAAAAAATATGCTAATATGGGAAGAAAATAGGAAAGCACAAATAGACTTGCAAATACTATAAGGAAAATGATCATGTCATAAAGATTGGTCCTAACCTGGGTACAAAAAGGAAAAGAAGAAAGAGGTTGAAATGGTTGTTGTAGAGGCCTCTACACCTAAAATAGAGTCTACTAATCTTGTTTAGAATGAAGAATGGGCATTTACTATTTTTTGCATATGGGACCCATCTTCTCATAAGAAGTGTATGTCTACAGTAGACCAAGATGTTTGCTACTTTGATAGTGGAGCAGCCAAACATATTACCTCACAATGCTATTTCTTTAGTTCACTTGATCTTGCCCCAAAGGGAATACCTTCACATGTGCTAAAAACTCCTTTTATCCTATCATGGGAATTGGTATGATCATTCTAACTAGTGCTCATGGTAGTTCTTTCTCATTATCAGATGCTTTGTATGTGCCAATCAAGAAAAATCTGTTGCAATTTAGCATTATCCAAGATCGGCTTGGTTTTCAAATTTATTGCTAATAGATGTATAGTTCATGATCTCTCAAATGCTGATGCTATTATTGCTTTTGGCATTTCATATCATGGGTTAGCTCATAGACTATGGGAAATCTTTGAATGATTTTGCATGTGCAGTTCAAGACCCTGAGGCTATCTGAGATGATAATCTTTGACATGCATGCTTTCATCATGTGAATTTTTCTAATTTGCTTCACCTATAGAAATCTAAAATGGTTTCCTCTTTACCCAAACTTGAGGAACCTTGCAAACATGCCTATAAAGCTATATTTTGCATAAAATGGAGCATTCCTCCTTCACAAAAGATAGTTTAGTTCAAGCTACTCATAAATTATAGCTTGTTCATTGTGATGTCTATGGTCTTATGGAGACACCTTATTTGGGAATTATCTTTACATCGTGAATTGTCCAGGCATGCATGGGTGTATCAATTGAAAGAAAAGTCTGAAGTGTTATGTGTTTCAAATAGTTCTAAGTTAGGGCTCAAAATATATCAACATGTTAATTGGGCACCCATTGTTCTAACGAGGGGGGGATACATGTCTTCTTATTTTAATGAATCTCTGGCTAGTCGTGGGATAAAACACCAGTGCACAGTATTGTATGCACCTCAACAAAATGGAGTTGCTAAAAGAAAGAATCGGACTCTCATGGAAATGCCGAGGTGTATGCTCAAAAATCAGGCTTGTGGCTTTCTACTACATAGAATCCTTTGCAAGATTTATGGTGCAAACTTTTAGTCTCTAAAAACGTAGGTATTAGAAAAGCTTTAAAACTTTCTTTTGGAAAAAAATTATGATTTTGCATGATGGTGAACGGAATTCTATTTTTTTGTTGCTTATATTTAAATAAAAAAATTGCAAAATTAGATCTACAAAGGGATTGCAAAACATAGATCTAGGGCATCTATTTAGAAAGATCTTTTGAGTGATGACATGGGAGATTGTTGTCTCAAGAGCTCTCGAAACTTTTAGAAGCATCCACTTGAGTCAACTTAAGATTTAAGAATTATCCATTGATGCAAAATATTAACACTATATCTACCACATGTCAGCTACAAGCTAGAAACATTAACCTCAATTATCTTAGAAATCAATTATAGCTATTAGACTTTGTTAGCTAATAACTAAACTAGGATAAAAATTGTTCACTATTTTTATCCTAGTTTAGTTAGCAATCAATTATAGCTATTAAACTTTGTTAGCTTATGTTAGAAATTTCTAACATAAGCTATGTACTAATAACTAAGTAATATAATCACTATAAACTAATGTTAGAAATACCTAATAGTTAATATGATAGCTTATATTATCTAACATAACTTAGGTGAGCTAATTCAAGCTAAGTAATGATGAGCTAACATAAGCCTACTACTAATGAGCTAACATAAGCCAACTACCAATGAGCTAACTCAACTAAGTAATATAAGCTATAAGCTAACATACAATGCTAAAGTACTATAAGTTTCTTTTAACTAATAGCCAAGTAGTATTGCTAATATTACTTAACTAATACTAGTCAAAAAGTATCTAAGTGATATCTACTAGCATCATTTATGTAGTATCATAGATAGCTAATAGCTACAACTTATTAGTTAAATGTTATTATCTAATATTACTTAACTAATACTAGTTAAGTAATAGCTAACTGTTAGCTTATAATAACTAATAGTTAAATTAACTAATATTATGACTAATAGTAGTTAGTAAATGTTTGACTAATAACTAATAATAGCATTATTATCTAAGGTGTAATAGTTAACTAATAGATAAGTACTATTATTTAATAATAGTAGGCAATATTAATTAACAAATAGTAGGGAACAAATTTTTAACTAATAGCTAATAATAGCTAACAATAACTAACATTATTTAAGGTATGAGTGTTAAGTAATACCTAAATGCTATTATTTAAAAAATATGTGCTAACATTATTGTTCCTCATTTGCTATGTACGTGGAACCTTTTATTCATTTCCAGCAATGTCATCTGTAGATTAGAGTGTGACTTTGCACATTCAAGTCTTTGTAGACATATTTTTTGTCAAATGTCTCAAGGATGGATCTACATGTTGTAGTATTTAGCATGTCCATATCACATTTCTCAAGGAGGCTATTAACTAGATTATTCATAAGTCTTTTTCTTCCATGTTCAGAGATGTAACTGCTCCATTCAAATATGCATTGTAAGACATATGATGAGATGGAATGCATCGACATCAACATTTAATATCATCAGTATTTTCATTCCCTAAAGAGAATGATGCAAAATTCTACCTATTAACTATTAACTAGATTATTCATAAGTCTTTTTCTTCCATGTTCAGAGATGTAACTGCTCCATTCATATATGCATTGTAAGACATATGATGAGATGGAATGCATCGACATCAACATTTAATATCATCAGTATTGTCATTCCCTAAAGAGAATGATATATAAGTTTGTAGGAGGCCTTTGTTTAGATTGTGGACCTGTAGCATTTCAATGGTATCCAAAAGAGCTAGACAATCATGAATCTTTTATCACTCTCAAGTTGTTTGAGGATGTGGAAACTATGTGTGAAGGAAAGGTGTGTAAAATAAAAGATGTTGTAGGAAAGTTCATGAACTCAAGAGAGTTAACTAATCTATTCCTAAATATGTTAGGACGTTTATTAGGCATATTTTCACCTATCTATGGAAAGCCAATCAATTGAAGAAATGTACTACTTACTTGCCTAGTAATGTAGTAGTATCAGTGGTAGATTGTTTTGAGAACTATTCTTTCAAGGAGCAGAATGAGATACAACCAATGCATTGGTGGTCACTAGAAGTCAACATATTAGTGAATAGTACATACTTTTAAAATGATGGATTAGTGAACAAGGTGACTTCCTTACATTGGATGATAAGAAACATCATACAATATTTGTACAACATTGTTTCTGGCTCCACTGACAATGTTTGGTGGAGTAGAGCTTGCATCTTACTCAACATTGGGTATGATTTGATGGTGTTTTCTCACAATTCAAACCCAACACCCATTCTAACTTGTGCACATATACTCACAAAACACAAGAATGTCCGTGATCTCGAATTTTTTAGTGTGGACATTGTAAGGGTGAAGATGATGGTGCAATCATAGTTATCAAGAAAGCTCTGACACATGAACAACTCAATCAAGATGGTGCATGGCTGAAGTGGACTACCGATTTCTTAGGCATAACTTGTTAGTTGGTGAGTCTAGAGTCTAATCCTCAATAGTTCAAGATATCATAGGAGTATTCTAGGAGGATACAATAGGTGAAGTTAGTAGGGAGAATACTTGGGACTATCAAAGAATACCTCAAATACATGCAATCTATTATGTGTGGTTATTTGAATACTAATGGGGCATGTGTTGCACTTTGAAAACTATCATGTCTTTGTCATCATTGTATCCATGGTAGATGAAAAAGATGAAGCAATCTACCCTATGTTCAAAATTTAAACTATCATAACCTTCTGCCATCATAAGCTTTAGCCCATGTTGCAGACGTGCACAATGACATGTTCACATTCAAAGGTGATGGAGATGCACTAACTAATTTCTTGCAGGCTAGTGAAAACTTTGTTATGCATGTCAAGGAAGGTAACGTGGAGGATGTAGGTTTTTACTTGTTGAAATGCATAACTCCTTAACAGAGTGCAATAGAGAGCAAGATTGCCATAAAATGGGGCAACATGGTCATTGTGAGAACATTCTTCATTGAAAGCCTCTTCTATGAAAGAGTTCACATGCATGCATATTAGCTATAAGCGTTATTAAGAGTAGAATTAATGTACTCATACTTAGTGCAGGAAATCAAAATACTAATGCATCACAAGAAGATCTGCTCTGAATTATATAGTACATTTCCTAATCTATTCATATCAATATACACTAGTGTGCCCTCAGAACTATAAAACATGTGTCGAATATTGTTAACTAGTAGTTGTAAGGTATCCTAAATGCTTATTTTTTTTATATATTAATCTTCTTGTAAGGATCATTAACAACGTTTCAATCAAAATTATACATTATTCAATTCAGTAGTGCATTATTGCTTTTAATGGTTAGCTATTATCTAGTAGTTATGATTTTTAAACTATTAACTATTAATTAATAGCTTGTAGTTGTGATATGTTAATTATTAACTTTTAGTAGTTATCAATTAGCATTCAACTATTAGCTACGTGGACATTTTGAATCTCTGATGGTCAGCTCTTAGTTGTTAATTATAAGTTGGTAGTTGTTTGCTTGTAATTTGTAGCCGCTCGTATTCAAACTTCCAGTTGTTAGCTTCTGTCAATTTTTTAGTTGTTATCTTTTAGGAGAATTGCTAGCTGCTAGCAATTTGTTATTTGCTACCTTATATTATGATTGTTTAATTGTTGCCTATGATCAAAATATGTTAGTTATTAGATGTTAGCTTTTATTATAACTGATAATTGTTAGGAATTTGTTAGCTATTACTTCGTAGCTTTTAATAGTTATTAGCTATTAGTTTTTATTACAACTATTAGTTGCTATCAATTTGTTAGATATTAGCTTTTATTATAGCTATTAATTACTAGCTTTTATTATAGTTATTAGTTACAGGCAATTTGTTAGCTATTAACTTTTATTAAAAACTCGTCACTTGCTACCGGTTACCAGAATTTGTTAATTGTTAGCTATTAACTTTCATTATAATTGATAGAAGTTAGGACTTTGTTAATTGTTAGTTTTGTTTTTAGTTGTTAGCTATTAAGTATACCTTTTATACAATGCATTGATACTCTAAGTAATTGGTATTGAATTAAGTGACTAACTTGTAGGGAATATTCATTTTGTAGGGAAGAATATATGATATACATTTAAACTTTCTTCATGGAAAGGCTCTAATCTTGTCATGTTCTTTGCATATTCATACCGATATGGTGAAACTAGCCAAGTCTATAGTTGAGGGTATATAATTTCATGTAGGTAAGTAAGTATCTATGTTTTTGTCAATCTAGGCTTGATAATACAACATCACCTAACATTGAAAAACAGTGGGTGGTGATTTTTTTCAATGATAAGTGTGTTTTCTTTATTATAAAGATAATTTGTTAACGTGTGTTGTTTTCAATGTTAGTATGCTTTCTAAGGTGATAGGTATTTTGATAAAAACTACTTATGATGTGGTAATGTGGTTGCGTTAAGTAGAAGATAGAGGTAGTCTCTTGAAAATGGTTAGAAGATGTAAACTAGTAATGACCATTATGGTTGAAATGAAGGATTTAATAACTATCTTTTTGACAAGTGAATGCATGGTTTCACCAATCAAGAAGGATTTTTGTAGGAAAGGACTTGGAACACATCAACATGAAGAGCATAATGTCCACCTCTTGGATATATATCAGATACATTAAGTGATCAATGACAACATTAAAATTCATTGAAGTGTAAAACGATCACTTATGTTAGCTTAAGCTATGAGAATTAAGCTTAACAATGTTAACTATCACATGCTAGCTACCAGCTGGAATTAGTCTCAACTGGCTTAGAAATCATTAATAGGTATTAGATTTTGTCAACTAATAACTAAGCTAGGATAGCTATTGTTGCCTGTTGTAAAAAAGAGCAGACATAAGCTATGTACTAATAACTAAGTAATACAAACACTATTAGCTTACGCTAGAAACAACTAATAACTAATATGGTAGTTTATATTAGCTAACATAAACTAAGTACTTGGGTAAGTACTATAAGATAAGTAATCTAAGCTAATGCAAGATAAATAATGTCCAGCTAACATAGGCCAACTACTAATGAGCTAACTCGGCATCAATGCCTCTTTGTATGCTTGAATCTTTGAAGTCCTATTTTGTCAAACACCTCAAGGACCGGTTTAAATGTTGTTGTTCTTACCATTTCCATATCACATTTGTCAAAAAATCTATCATCCATGTTCGTCATAACTCATGCCATATATGCATGGCAGGACATACAATAGGATGTAATGCATCCACATAAACATTTAATACAATCCATAGTATTTTAGATGTAGTGTTATGCCTTCAAGGGAATCATGATGGATTCCACCATTGTATCTGTGTAATGGATCTTTGTTCAGATTCTCGATTTGCAATATTTTCAATGGTGTCCAAAAGCTCTAGACAGTGATGAATATCTTTTCCCTCTCAACTGGTTTGAAGATGTGGAGACCATGTATGAAGCAAAGGTTCTTAAAAGAAAAGATGAAGTAAGAAAGGTCATGAGCTCAAGAGAGTTATCCAGCCTTCTCTTAAAATCTCTTCAGAAATTTATTAGGCATAATTTCACCTATTTATGGCAATCCAACCAATTCAAGACACATACTTTTGACTTGTTTAGCAATCTAATAGTAATAGTGGTGGATTTGGTGAGAACTATTCTTTCAAGGAGTAGAATGAGATTCAACCAATGCATTGGTGGTGAGTACAAGTCGCCATATTTATGCATATTACATACTTCTAGAGAGATTGATCAATGAATAAGGTGATACATTTCTTTATATTGGAGGATAATAAACATGATACATTACTTGTACAACATTGAGCAAAAATTGCGCTTTAGTCACCAATGAGTATGGTCTAATGGTGCTACCTCACAATTCAAATCCTCCAAACGTCCATTCTACTTTATGGGAAGATACTCACAAAAAAAATAGGATGTCCATGACCTTGAACTTTTTTGAGTCTCGACATGATAAGGGAAAACACGATGGTGCATGAATAGTTATCCAGAGAGCTCTAACACATGAATAGCCTTAGCTAGACAATGTGCACTTGAAGTTTGCTTGAGATGATGTTCAATTTTTTAGGTAGAACTTGTCAAGTGTTGTCTCTACAATCTAATCATCAATAGTTTGAGATATCAACTTTTATTATAATTTCTAGCTGCTATCAATTTTTCACCTATAATCTTTTATTATAAGTGCTAGCTTCTCACTTTTATTATAGCTAGGAGCTGCTACATTGTATTATAATTGCTAGATGTTATCAATTTTTTATCTTTTATACTTTATTCTAACTAATATACACCATCAATTTGTTAGCTATTAGCTTTTATTGTAATTTTTATCTACTATCAATTTGTTAGCTGTTATCTTTTATTATGAGTGTGAGCAGCTAACTTTCATTATGACTATTAGATGGATTCAATTTGTTAGCCGTTAGCTTTTACTTTAAGTAGTTAGCTATTAGTTGTTATCAAAATTTGTTAGTTGTTAGCTACTAGCTTTTATTATAATGGTACCAATTAGGAAGTTGTTAGCCATTAGCTTTGTTGTCACATGGTTAGTTGTTAGTTATTAACACTTAGCTCTTATACAATGAATTGACATTGTGAATAATTAGATTTGAATTCAATTAATACCTTGTAGTGAATATTCATTCAATAGGGAATAATCTATGATATACATTTCAAATTGCTTCATTGAAAGGCTCTACTCTTGTCATGTTATCTGCATATTCATACCATTATTGTGAAACTATCAAGTCTGTAGTTGAGGGTATAGAATTTCACTTAGGTAAGTATGTCTCTCTGTTTGTGTTAACCTAGGCTTGAAAATAAAACATCATCTAAAATTGAAAAATAGTGGGTGGTGATTTTTGTCAAAAATAACTGTATTGTCTTTGTCATAAGCATGGAATGCCTCCCAAAAATCATGGACCCTTTTAAACTTGGTGTGTTCATATTCATAACACTCACACTCGGAGGAGTCTGTCTAGCGGCTATCCATCACACTTCCCTTTCCTTCAACACTCTGGATGAAGGAATCAAGGTGTAACATAGCCCAATTTAGAAACCAATCATTCATGGTCTTCGTGGAGATGATTGAGTCTTTGCTTTACGAGTTTCTATTGTTGTATTTGTTCTTAAGACAAAGATGAATGATGAGAGAGTGGGGGTTTAGAATATTCAATACATGAAATGACTGAACTAAAAGTGGCATTTTTTCATAAAAAAATGTTTTGGATATTTACGCTCTTTGGGATTAGTGCAATCCCACTTTTCAAAGTGTTAATCAGATATGTTAGCTATGTTAATGCTCAAATTCCCATGTTTTGACACACTTAGAAATTGTTGAAAGTGTGTTTCATTTCAAATTATTATTTCATTTTTGTATTCTTTTCAGTTGGTTCTTTGTCGAATGGCAATATGTAAAATGTATTAGTTTATTTGAAGGTTTTTGTCCTTGTATATATCAATAGTAAGTTGTTTGTCTGTGTTTCCCTTTGGTTGTGGAAACTACAATTTATATAATGTCATACAACAAGTAAGACACAACATTTTAGTATGTTCAAGTACTAAATAACCCATCTATATTGTTTCTTGAACGAATGGATACAATGACTCAGCTTCCTAGGATATGAGGATGTTCTAGCTAATAAGCATGTACCTCCTTTGGGTACTCAATGGCTGCTTGTTGCTTTTGTGTCTATCACCTTCCACTAGAAAATTGCTCAACATGATTGGGCTATAAAGGCTATGAAATGTGTATGTGTGCTAAAAGTAGCATCTATAATTGACAAGATCAATTTTTATAGTATGGCCAAAGTAAATATGAAGGTTTAGAGAAACTGACGAGGATTCTTTGGTATCTATCCAAATCGGAGGCATTAGATATGTTGAAGCTTGATGTTTTTTTGGTATTTGGATGTAGAACAATACAACTTTGCTTTTAATAGAACTTTTGTAAAATTAATCAAAATCAAAGTATAGCCAAATTGTGTAGAGATTAATTTGATCAATTAGGAGGGAAAAAATAATCTAGAATGTTAGGATCAAGTATATTTGAAAATCCAAATACAAAGGCCCTGCCTAATTTGGTAACAAGCTTTCTTCCTATCGTACCATCAAGGGAGATAGAGATTAATGCTCTTAATTAAGGAAAAAATATTTGAGATTATGAAACCCTAAATCATAGAGCTGCATTCTCTGTAGAAGATTTGAAGTTCATATGACTTATGTCAAAATCTAAATTTAAGGATTGTCTAAGAATAAATGTGAATATTGCAAAAGTGTTATTTACCATTGACATAAAGTGGTCCTTTCCACCATTCGCTTTCAACATGAGTGATTGAAACGAAGGTTGTAACACTAATTTTTATGTCTAAACAAAAGCAGAATCTTTGAAAACAAGTATTGGAACCCATTTAGACTATCTTTGAAGTGGCAACAGAGGACATCTAAGGATGTAGGAAATTGTAAAGCTACTATCATGTTTCTTGATGAGGATATTTGTTTCATGTTTCCAAATTATCACATATTTCTTCCACCCACAAAGTCTAAAGGCCGTCATTTCACATTCTATCTAATGTGGATTATACATGTGGTTACCACAAAAATGAAAGTAGCTTTGGCTATGTATTGTCTATTTAATGATCCTATGATTGAAGCTACTTAAGCCTTAGCTATTGACAATGGAGCATATTTATTATCAAGGCTAAGGGGTTCTCCAATCTTGGATCAAATTGGGGATATCTACAAGAAAATCCCCATACATGAAGGTTTTATTACTAATAGGAAGTAAATGTTAGTTATTGATTTATTTTCTTTTATCTAGCATAATTGGGTGATCCTTATTCATGTTTTTGGTTTGCCTACATAAATGTATTAATAAGTTTATTTTGTCTTCATGCATATATTACTAAAATATATCGGAATGTTTATTTCGTTCTGAAATTTTCTTATGTACTTATATTAGTTGAACTGATGTTTATTAAGGAAGTAATTAATAATAGTGTTGACTTATTTCAAACATTTTTCTTTTGGCACATGTATACTTTATCGGTGAGTTACAATGTCCATATCTCTTCAACATGTTATGCAAAATTATTACATTTACATGATCTCCAAAACAAATTCCATCAAATGCATGGTAGCATTCATACTCTATCATGTTTGATCTCTATCAAACATATAGTTACTAGAATACATATGCATGTAAAAATGGTTATATCAGACATATAATTACCAGAGTACATATGCATGTAAAAATACACATTGATAAGGAAGTATCCATAGTGAAAATAGGTATTATCCTTATGGGATCCCTATGATAGTTACTAGAGTACTGAATATAGATGATAGGGAAGTATCCATAGTGGTAAATAGGTGTTATCATTATGGGATCCCTTGCAAGACTTCCATGATAATATTAATATTGATTGATAAGCCATTTGGAAACACTATCATTTGGAAAAATAAGGAATTTCTTGATCCGATATGATAAAGGTTTGGTGCTATTGAAAAGGATGTAAAGTTACTTGTGAAATGATGCATTGCCACTATTTTAGTTATTAGGTACTCACATAAGCATGTTGCATGTATCTTAAGTTAGCATTCTAGTCTTGAAACTCTAATGTATGGTTGGTTAATATATTATTGCTTGAATAAAATCACTATAATGAAGTCTTTGAGATAGCGTTTAGTTGATATAAGGTATTGCAATTGCAAAAAACATGTTGATTCATACTTTTGTAATGGTTCATTGCACTAGGATATGGATTTATTCATGAAGTTATTAAAGTGATTTGGGTCTCTCTTTTCAAGACAAAAAGGAAGTAGATAGTATGATTATTCCATGACCTTTTTATTTACAATATGTGAGTGAAGCACATTGGATTTCTTATCGTGCATTCTTTTTGTTAAAAAAATTATGGCTGGCTGAAATTTTAGGTTTGTTTTAGTAATGAACATTTAACTTTTTGTTTATTGAAGGATTGCAAAGGTGAGCAATAATTTCCAAGATATTGGTGTGTCATTAATGTTTTATGATTATGAGACTTTATTAGAAAATGAAGAATAAAACGAGTAATGATTTTTCTAATGACAAGAGTTGTACAATGGGATGTTGAATTAGAAAAAAAATATGCGACTTAGGATAGAGAAACAGATTGATTCATGTTGAACCTATAATAGTTTTTGTTTTGGATTTGTTGTTATAGATCAATACTATTCAAGTATAGAATTTATTTTCTCCTTAAATTTAAGCAAAGGCTAGCATTAGAAATTCACTTGATAGATATGCTTGGTAAATAGGATAGTTGTTAGGTTAGGGATCTTTTAAGAATAACATATTGTAATTATACAAACTATGTGGATGGGATTAACTAATTGTGTCTCGCTTCATTTAGTTAATACTTCTATTCTTTACATGTTAATGAGTTTTGGGGGTTTTTGGCTTTCTTTCAGCTATTGAAACTTGTAGAAGTGTTTAATGTTTCTTCTAAAGATATTATTATACTATTTGAGCTGCTTAGATATATGATGGGTTTGTTATGGTTGACTCAGAACTTATGCTAATGATTCTAGGAATTTGTAATCAATTACCTAACAAGTATATCATTGGGCCTATTTGGGACTTTTTATGGTTTAGCATCATTGTTTGGTTTTTAATATTGAATTTGCAAAGCTTCAAAATAACAATAAAGGAATAAAGCATGGACATTGATTGTATATACTTGGATTAATATTAGAACTTTTCTTTTGATATAATGTCTACATTTTAGTACGACTATGACATGGCAAAACAAATACTATAAGGACTTGATTGGAGTTCTTCATCATTAGGACCCTTAAAAAGATGGTAGTTTTCTAAATAATGTAGTAATGGATCATGAATTCACTTATAAATTGTGGGCCATAGGCCATCGTAATGCCTTTGAGCAGGTTTAAATGAGATGCCTTTAGGTAATTCTTTCCCATTGTTGCCTTTGATAGTCTTAACCCTTTCTTTGTGGGATACATGGTTCCCGTGGGTATGATGCTCTTCACTTTTACAGTTATTTGTTCAAAAAAATACAAGCAATTAGGGGGATTAGGCTTCGGCCAAACTTCCTCTTTTCAAATTTAAAAAAAAAAAACATTATTTGAGCTAGGTCAATAGTGATCTCATAAAGGTTTGTTGTATCTTTTGGTGGCACCTTGATAATGCTTTATCTTGACATCATCAAATAAATTAAAAGAAAAAAATACTTTATTAAATTAGGAATATTTTTTTTATAATAAGGAGTGACTCTTATAGGTTGTTTTTTAATTTAGAAAACATAACACTAACTCAATAGTAATACAATTTGATTGTGCATGCACTACAAAGTGTTGCTTCTGAATAATGTAAGCGATGTTGTAGTATTATATGATGAAAGTCTTTCATAATTAAATGATATTAGATTTTAATAGGAATCTATTTGAATGTACTTCTTCATTGAGAACATGTTCGAGAAAAATATATTTTGGAATCAATCAAATATGTGTGTGTGTGTGTGTATATATATATATATGTGTGTGTGTGTGTGGGTGCGTGTGTGTATATATATATATATGTATACGTATATGTATGTATGTATGTATGTATATATATATATATATATATATATATATATATATATATATATATATATATATATATATATATATATATATATATATATATATATATATATATATATATATATATATATATATGTGTGTGTGTGTATATATATATATATATGCTCAGTTGACAAAGCTTTTCATCTTGATATTCACTACAAGAAAAAGGGGGGCGTAGCGATGCCCCCGAATTGGAAAAAGAACGGGAACCGTCGCTTATGCGACGAGGTCGTCGCATAAGCGACAGTAAAAATTTTGATTTTCTTTTTTCCCCGACCTTCGTCGCATAAGTGATGCTAGCGTTGCTTATGCGACGCTAATTAAAGAGCATCGCTAATTTCGTCGCTGCCTAGCGACGATGTGAGCGATGTTGGCAAACTGCAGAGCGTCGCATATGCGACGCTCTGGAATGTAAAAAAAAAAATTTGATTTCTCTCGGCACATTTGTGTCGGGACTTGGACGCGAGCAAGAAGAGACCGAGAGAGAGAGAGAGAGAGAGAGAGAGTGAGTGAGAGAGAGAGAGCGCGTGAGAGAGAGAGGGCCGCACAAACTAACAACAAGAAGGTATGCGCACACACACACACTTACACACACATACATATGTACACACACATATACACACATAGACGCACACACACATACACATAGACACACACACTTATACACACAAATACACACACATATACACACATACACAAATAAGGTTGCATACACACATGCACACATAATGCATACACATGCACACACATATACACATACATATACACACACATACACAAACACATACACACACACACATACACACACACATACACACACACACATACACATACACATACACACACATATATGCATACACACACACATAGAGAGAGACATGCACACACATACACATACATGCATACATAATGCATATGCATATGCGTACATCCATACATACTTACATGCATACACACACATATGCATACATAATGCATATGCATATGCGTACATACATACATACATACTTACATGCATACACACACATATGCATGCATAATTCACATGCATACATACACATACATAATGCATATGCATACATACACATACATAATGCATACACACACATATGCATACATAATGCATACACACACATACACACATACACACATATGCATACATACACACATAGACACATACACACATAGACACATACACACACATAGACACATACACACACATAAACACATACACACTCATAGACACACACACATACACATAGACGCGCACACACATACACACACATATACACACACATATACACACACATACACACATAGACACATACACACATAATGATGCATTCACACACATACACATGCATACACACATAGACACACATATACACACACACACATAGACACACATAGACACACATATACACACACATATACACATATACATACACACTCATAGACACACATAATGATGCATTCACACACATACACATGCATACACACATAGACACACATATACACTTACACATCCAAACATACACACTCATAGACACACATTCATACACACACACATCCAAACATACACACTCATAGACACACACACATACACACAGACACACACACACATACACACACATATACACACACATACACACATAGACACGTACACACATAATGATGCATTCACACAAATACACATGCATACACACATAGACACACATATACACACACACATATATGCATACACACACACATAGAGAGACATACACACACATACACATACATGCATACATATGCATACATAATGCATATGCACATACACACACATAGACACATACACACACATAAACACATACACACTCATAGACGCGTAGCGACACATACACATAGACACACACACATATACACAAACACATAGACACATACACACATAATGATGCATACACACACATACACATGCATATCCATACATACATGCATACACATACACACATAAACACATACACACACATAGACACATACACACTCATAGATACACACATATACACATAGACACACACACATACACACATATATACACACACATGCACACATACACACATACACATGCATACACACACATAAACATGCATACACACATACAGACACATATACACACACATACACACATACACACACATACACACATACACACACATATATGCATACACACACACATAGAGAGACATACACACATAAACACATCCATGCATACATATGCATACATAATGCATATGCATATGCATACAATGTACATACATACTTACATGCATACATAATGCACATGCATAGATACATACACACACACAGACACATACACACATAGACACATGCACACACACATAAACACATACATACTCATAGATATACACACATACACATAGAGACACACACATAAACACACATATACACACACATACACACATAATGATGCATACACACACATACACATGCATACACACATACAGACACATGTACACACACATTCACACACATATATGCATACACACACATACACATACATGCATACATATTGCATATGCATATGCATACATACATACTTACATGCATACATAATGCACATGCTTACATACACATACATAATGCATACACACACATACACACATATGCATACATAATGCATATGCATATGCATACATACATACTTATATGTATACATAATGCACATGCTTACATACACGTCCATAATGCATACACACACACATACACACATAATGATGCATACACACACATACATATGCATACACACATATGCATACATACATGCATACACATACACACACATAGATACATACATACACATAAACACATACACACTCATAGACACACACACATACACACATAGACACATACACACGTAATGATGCATACACACATACACATGCATACATAGACACACATAATGATGCATACACACATACATATGCATACACACACATATGCATACATACATGCATACACATACACACATAGACACATACACACACATAGATACATACATACACATAAACACATACACACTCATAGACACACACACACACATACACATAGACACACACACACATATACACACACATACACACACATAGACACATACACACGTAATGATGCATACACACATACACATGCATACATAGACACACATAATGATGCATACACACACATACATATGCATACACACACATATGCATACATGCATGCATACACATACACACATAGACACATACATACACATAGATACATATATACACATAAACACATACACACTCATAGACACACACACACATACACATAGATACACACACACATATACACACACATACACACATACACACATACACACATAATGATGCATACACACATACACATGCATACATAGACACACATAATGATGTATACACACACATACATATGCATACACACACATATGCATACATACATGCATACACATACACACATAGACACATACACACACATAGATACATACATATACATAAACACATACACACTCATAGACACACACACATACACATAGACAACACACACATACACATACACACATACACACATACACACATAATGATGCATACACACACATACACATGCATACACACACATATGCATACATACATGCATACACATACACACATAGACACATACACACACATAGATACATACATACACATAAACACATACACACTCATAGACACACACACATACACATAGACACACACACATGCACACATATACACACACAAACACACATAGACACTTATACGCATTATGATGCATACACACACATACACATGCATACACACATACAAACACATATACACACACACATACACACATATATGCATACACACACATAGAGAGACATACTCACACATACACATACATGCATATATATACATACATAATGCATATGCATATGCATACATACATACATGCATACACACACACACATATACACATACATATACACACACATATACACACACATACACACATAGACACATATACACATAATGATGCATACACACACATACACACATATACACGCACATACATACACACACACATGCATACATACACATACTTAATGCATACACACTTACATATGTACACGTATATATATTGATTTCTAACCATTTTTTTTATATGTTAGTTATTATGGATCCCAGTAGAGAGAGAAAGGCAAAACTCACTCTCATAAAAAGTCTTATGAGAGCAAGAGTTCCGTCTGATACTCTAGGGGCCATAATGCGTGATTACTCAGAGATGTCTGATGAGGAGCTGCATTATACGATCCAGATGCTTACCCAGCAATCAGACGAGGGCTCTTCTGTGGCTCCACATGCAGGAAGAGAGCTAGCTACTCATAGGTATGTTTTGTTTTCATAAACTTTTTTAATGATATTATAACACATATTTTTATTTATTTCTATCTATCTATTTTCAGGACACCTATACCACCTCCAGCACGTGATAGCAGAGCAGAGTTGCCTATGAGGACATGCATAGGCACCTTAGGACTAGAGTGCGACATAGAGCTAGAGGGGAACATTGTGTACATAGGGAATGGATTGGAGTTCAAGAGAAGAATGCGGGCACTATGCGACTCTTACCTGCGCTTTATCCACTTACCGTGGAAGTAAGTAAAAGTTTTACATATAAATTGAAATATATATCTTATGTTTTATTTACATTATGTTTTTTATTTTTGTAGTGAGCATGATGAGAGGGATAAAAAATATGTGCTTAGTTCACTTGAGACATAGTTTGGGACAGGATGGTCGCTTAAGTGGTGTTTAAAAGAGATGTGGACACTTATGGCTCATCGTCGCGACAATGCACGGTATGCACTGCTTTTATGTATATATATGTGGACATGAGTATGTGTGTTTATGCATGTATGTATGTATATGAGAGAGAGAGAGAGAGTGAGACTAGAGGTATAAATACACGCATACACACACATATACATCATACATGCACATTTACACACATATACATGTACATGCACATTTATACATACACACACATACATGCACATTTTTACACACACATACACATGCAATGTTACACACATATAATGAATACACATAGACACATGCACACATACACGTACACATACTCACATACACATACACATGCATAATCATATGTACACACACATAGACTCATATATTCATATTTACATGCATATATACATATACACATGCATATGCACATATAGATACACATACATACACAACACATGCATACGCATAAATAAATAAATAATTATATAAATCCTATTTCAAAAATCCTAAATTGAAAACACTAATTTCGATATAAGGGTTTTGAAATCCCTAATTTAAAAACTCTAATTCAACCTTTTAGCCATATGTTTGAAGTATATGTACACCTCCGACGTCCTACTAGAGAGATGTCTCTCCTCGCAACCTTATGCCTCTATATATAGCTACTCGAATCAACGAGGATCATAATATATGTAAAGATATATACACATCATGTAGATAGGTTACATAAATATAAAATGGAGTAGATATATTATGCATCACACATACATGCCTAAATGCACACATAAATATATATATATATACTAACATATTTACATGTACACATTTACACATAGACATATATACGTATATACATGTACATATCACATATACATGCCTACATACACACATAAACATATATATACATGCATACATATTTACATGTACATAAATATATATATATATACTAACATATTTACATGTACACATTTACACATAGACATATATACGTATATACATGTACATATCACATATACATGCCTACATACACACATAAACATATATATACATGCATACATATTTACATGTACATATTTGCACATAGACACATATACATATATACATGTACACAATTATAAACACTTGCATATATTACATGAATACATGAATATTTTACATAAATGCATATGCATATATACACATATGCATATTTAACACATGTGTACATATATCACACACATGCAAACACATACATATACATGAAATACATATATATGCATACTAACATATGTATACATATAATACACATGAATACACACACATATGCATACATACATGATAAAAATTTGCTCCTCGAAGATAAAGCTATATATAAAATAATTAGGCATACCTCCGAGATTCATGTTCTAACTTAGAAGAACATGATTTCATCTCTCTAATAGGATTCATCGTTATTCAAGTTAATAAAAAAAACCTATTATCTGATATCCATTCAGAAGCTTCAAGTTATTGATCGATAACTAGAGTAGAATTTACTATCTAATCTGCTCATATGTTTTCATTATTGCCATCATTTTGGTAAGACATCAATATAGTCTCATCTTCATTATCCTTAAACAGCGAGTCGTAACAAACGAGAACTATGTCGTAAAAAGAGAACACTCTCGTCAAAAATCAAGCAAATGGCAGCTTATGTTTGAGATTCCTTTATACCAGTATACATATATTACAAAAATGAGGTGAAAACATGTGATTTTTGACATTTTTTGTCATTTTCTCATAAAAAAAGAGCTCAAAATGTAGTCAAAATTTCACTATATAAGGCATTGACATGTCCCAAAATGTATATGATAAGACATTGACATGTCCAAAATCTATATGATAGGACATTGACATGTCTAAAATCTATATAAAGAATGTAGAACTGAATAGTTCTTATACAAAAATAACATTTTAGACATATTTTTAATGGGTGGATATCTGATTGTTAGTCAAAATTGCTACAAAACATGGTTTCATTAACCAAACTACTTCGAGGCATTTACAAAAGCACTAAAAATGTCTGAGAGCTTCAATGCATCTCACAACTTTGTCGATCTATGTCTACACCCTCATCATCTGATGCACTTGATTCAGTCTCATACTGTTGAGAGCTCTCTTCTTCTTCTTCTATATCCACAAGAGCTCTGTCTTCATCCACGTACATACCAAATTCTGCAGGATCATGCACAACTCTTCTTGTTTGCCTATGATTTCCTGTACCACATACATCTGGAAGCTTTTGTTTTATCATGTTGATGGTTGCTTTCCTCAAGTGACCTGTTTTTGTCAAGGAAAAATCATAAACAAGAATATCTACATCATCCATTTTAAGAGTGGATGTGCTTCGAATATTCTTTTTCTTTTTTGAACCTGTTCGTTTAGTATCACACACCATTTCTAAGTTATATTTACCTGTGAATGCATTACTAATTTTAGTGTAATACCAATGCACCATCAAAGCCTCTACTCTTCTCTGATCAATATCTTTAGTTATCTCTAAAACCTTTGCAATCCAAAATGGTCTCGTAGCCTCATCACCATCAGCAAGAACTGCAATAAGTGTTCCAACATTTATCTCTATTAAATTTCCTTGCCATCTTGCTTCTGCCTGTTTTGTCATCCTTGGGCCTACATAAATATTTCTTTTTGGTGGATGTATAAAACTTTGAAGTGCATCTGCATTACATGCTTGGGCCACATTCACGGATCTTTGTGTACAAAAATCCCATGTGAATGGAACATCAACTAGCCAGTGACTTGCAATTGTATACTGTATAATCTATTCTTGATGATTGAAAAAGTCCTCCCACCAAGATACATCTTGATCTCCAGCATATTTTTTTGCACGCTCAATATGTCTCTTCTTTTCAATGAGTGCATGCATCCAGCTTTTACTTTGATCAACCACATTTCCACATCTTTCTGTATTGTTTTTATCTTCATATGGTGATTGTTCTGCACCATACACTGTCACAGTAGACAAATTAGGCACCTGCAATAAGAATCTGCATCCCTCTTTAGGCTCCCACCCAAGAGAAGATGAATACTGCTTTGCAAATAAAATGGTTATTTCATCAACCCTCCTCATCAAGAATACATGGTTGAAACTAATATTGTGCAATGGAGCCAAAACCTTAGCACTGTTATCAAGGCCCATTGAGCAAAAGTGCTTAAATTCATAAATCTGTGTGAGGTGTTGAACTTCTGGTTTTGGAGTATATGCTTCTGAAATCAACTCAGATAAAATTGGAAGAGTAAAAGCATTGTTACGTGCCAACTTCTTAGAGAAAGTACTGAACATTTGATCAATGTGATCATGAGTGTGGCCAACCAGAAGGAAATTTACCTTAACCTTCTGAAATACCTGTTTTTCAACAAGCATGCTTAAATATCCAAAGACTGTAGAAGTTTTATTCTCTCTTGCAGTATTATCTAGTTGCAAATATAGAGTTGGTGGCAAAAGACCCTTCCATGATTGCAAAACACGATGAATGACAGTAACTGTAAGGTTTGGATCATTATGCACATTTGGATATGTGAAGAAAACCTTGGACATTACAGTTCCATTGTATACCAAAGCACCAACCAAATGCATTTGCACAAGGACTTCATCTCCAATGTCCTTAGGGATGCGATAAAAATGTGGCAAACAAGTTTTTTTTTAATCCATACCATCGATCAACAAACACATATAACGCTCCGGATTTCTGAGTGCTTTACTTTGATGATGAATTGCTTTCTTTCTCTCTAAAGCTTGACTCTCACGATGGTTGTTAAGAAGGTTTTTAAAATTATTCTTTTCCTGTGGTGTTGTAGCCCCTTTTGCCATGTTTTTCAAAGTGGCGCAAACTGAACATTCACCCATTCTAACTTTACGAGGAATAGAAACATTGTTAAACTCTTCCTTTCATAATCGAGTAAAGTGACGATACAACACATACTTCTCATTTCTATTTTCCATGTCTTCTCTATATATTTGAAATACCTCTCGACGAGTAAAGTTATCTGACAAGTGCAACCTTCCAGTTGTAGGCATAACCTCACAATGCAAGCTAAAATAGTTCATCATCCAATTCATTGCATGACATCCAACAGATCCTTTGGTCCCAACATGGAACGTATCCAAAATGAGATCCCCATTCAAAAGCCCTTGTTGAACCCTATGTATTCTAAAATTTCCCACACCCATTGCAATTTTAAATGCAGCCCTACAACATCGCATCCCTTGACTAAAGAAATATTCAAAACCAACACGTGTTACTGACATGTTATCCTCAATCATTTGCATGTGAGAAACAAGGTATATATCCTGCCTTTCACTATCTAAATGGAGGAATTTTTCTCTTAGGTGCTTTAGTTTCTTCATTCCTAAATTGTACAAACATTTCAAACCACAACAATGCTTCACAATATCCAATGCAATTTGTCTATCTGAAGTAAGAAATTTAAATCTTTTTTGACTTACTTCACGAGGCCTTCTTTTAAATTGTAGATTGAGCTTGCTTTGCTTTTTCGTTGCTCCACATGCACTTGAGTCAGAAGGGAGATCAATGTTTAAATCAGATGGGAGATCAAGAGGTGCATTTGGTTGAGCAGCATTGCACTGTGAATTGGATAACTTAAATGACTCAACAAAAAACATGGAACCATCAGCACGTCCTAAATCATAGGGATCATCACTTCTATGGAAAGGATCAATTGAGAACAATGAATCCGAAACTGTATCAATATGAGCAGAAGAAGCTGATGCCCAAGCATCCACTGAAAAGATTGAGCTCATCTTCACTGAGTTCACAGAAGACTGAAGATGAATGACCTTTTTAAATAAGTAGAAATGCGAGATCAAGTGAAGATGTCACATCAAATGTCACCTCAAGAAGATATGAAATCAAAAGTTTATTAAAGTACATTAAATAACATTAAACATCAAATTACATCAAATAACTTAATTACTCAAATATACACTAATAAGGGAACCAAAGATTTGATTCACTTTTGAAATGAGAAACACAATTGATTTCTAACTAGATATGAGTCATTGAGTCTTAGCATTGTGAGTGAATCAAAATATATCCAAGTTGAGTTCCAACTGGATTATATATTAAAATTGTTTGTAGTAGTGCCATTGAAGACTATACAAGAAGAAATTTTACCTTTGGTACTAAATAAGATTTCAAGGATTAGGTTTCATTGTAGTCTTGGCTAGATCTCAAAGAGGTAGATGAAAGTTTATTAAAAAAAAGAATTATGTGTAAAAGAGGTACTTGGAATGTTTATTCATACATTGATTTTCCATTTCAGCAATGTGTTACAAGATAAATGTGAATATGAATTAAAGTGAGGAGGATAACACTATAAAGATGTCATTAATCTCCCATATTCAACACAACTTAGACTTGAAGTGTAATTTCCATGCAAATGTACATAAATAGTTGCAAGGTTCTTTACTTGAATGTTTATTCATACATTGATTTTCCATTTCAACAATGTGTTACAAGATAAATGTGAATATGAACTAAAGTGAAGAGGATAACACTATAAAGATATCATTAATCTCCCATATTCAACACAACTTAGACTTGATTTTCTCCCAAGCAAGAGATTCTAAGAAAAAATTTCTACATGAGATTAGACATCCTCATGTACATACCATACTCTTGTCATTGAAGTGTAATTTCCATGCAAATGTATATAAATAGTTGCAATGTTCTATGAATATTTCATTAAAGTGGCTCTGAAACAGCCTATTTGTGTGAGTGGTATTCCCTGGTTAGATTGGTTGACAGATATAGTTAGCAACTGGACTCATTCAGTTAGATCCAGTTAGTCTCTGGTTCAAGTTACCCAATTGCCTATAAATAGTAGAGGAGGAGATCATTCTCATTTTCAAAATCCACGAGCAACAGAGAGCAACAGAGCACAGACAGCTATGGAGCACAGAGCTCAGCATACAAGCAAGGCAACTATGATGGAGAAGAAGAATGTTGGCAAGAGTACCAAGAGGTAGGCAAAATCATACCATAAAAAAAGATTCCTAAAAGATTCCCTTTGTATGTTTGTGTAAAGAGTCTGCTTTCTAGGTTTTTATTTTCTTAGCTCTATAAATACAGATCCAATGAGGGTACAGCTCGATGCCTGGCATCGACATTTAGGTGTAAGTTGATGCCAGGCATCGACTTGAGGCTGCAAGTCGATGCCAGGCATCGACTTGAGGCCTCAGGTCGATGCCTGGCATCGACTTGCACCTGAAAGTCGATGCCAGGCATCGACTTTGTGTGCAAGTCGATGCCAGGCATCGACTTGCAGGTGCAAATCGATGCCAGGCATCGACTTGAGGCTTCAAGTCGATGCCTGGCATCGACTTGCACCTGCAAGTCGATGCTTGGCATCCACTTGCAGCCTCAAGTCGATGCAAGGCATCGACTTGCCTGGCATCGAAGTTTGCCTTAAAGTCGATGCCAGGCATCGACTTTAGGGTGCAAAGTCGATGCCAGACATCGACTTTTGGGTGGAAGTCCATGCTAGGCATCGACTTTTAGGTTCAAGTCGATGCCAGGCATCGACTTTTAAGTGCAAGTCGATGCCCGGCATCGACTTGCACACAAAGTCGATGCCTGGCATCGACTTGCACTTAAAAGTCGATGCCTGGCATCGACTTGAACCTAAAAGTTGATGCCTGGCATCGACTTGGGCCTTTGAAAACCACATTTACGTATGAGCTGATTATTCCAAGACCTTCAGGGATGCGGAGTCCAAGAGTGAGAGGCCCTTCAAGAAATTGAAAATCACCATGGGCTCTGGTGATCAGCAACGTGACAAAGGCATTGGTCACCAAGCGAAACCAAAGAAACTTATTGTATCCTTATCCTCTGAGAAGGCCAGCAACCCGCTAGGAATATCCTCAGGTGGACTGAGTAGCATCAAAATTCCTGAGGATGATCCAACTATGAAGGATAGGTCCAGGGACGCTGAGGTTTCAAGGACAGATCGTCCACTGCGGGACATGACAAATCTGGAGTGGTGCCTTTAGTATGTTGAAGAGAAGAATGCAGTCCTTCTTGTGTTCGCAGGGGCATATGGGAGAGGAAAGATCACGACAACACAAGGTTTTCAGTATGGCCTTGTGTACAAACTAGATTATGAAGATGAGGATTCTGACAACCTCCTTTTCTTGGTAGAGACATCGAAAGGTTTGAGAAATTTTATATGCAAGATGGATTTCTTCTGCCCAGAGTGTTGTGTTCTAGATCGTCTAGCTGAGATATGCAGGGACTCAGTCAATCTTATCAAGGACTTGATGCCATGGATCCAGGGCAACATCATGCCAACACAACAGAAGATGACAACCCCTGTAAAGGCAAGGGGTAAGCAGAGCGTGCAGAAAAAGCTTCAAAAGAAAAAGAAGAGAATTTCAGAAGAGGAGTCTTCTGACTCAAGCTCTAGCTCTGAGGACATAATTGTTGCACCTGGTGGAGAGCTTGCCTCGGGTGTTCTTGGTACTGAGGAGAACAAGATGAGGGAGGATATAGCTAAAAGAAAAATTGTGAAGAAGGGGCAGTTGTTCCACCTGCCAATCAATATCATCCACAGGCCACCAATAGATCCAGTCAGAGGGAGGAGGCCCCTTGAGATCAGGGAGCCACACAATTTGCATGTGCAGAATCTTAAGAAGAAAATGAGAATAAATCCTCATGCTACTGTTGTGCCATTCCTTGTCATGGTGGATCCGAATGAGTGCAGCTCTGTGGAAGAGTTCAATGAGGGTTTATTTGAGGAGTATACTTATTATGTGATTGGAGGTTCACACTCTGCAGAGGCCCGTAGACAGCTAGTGAAGGAGCACCCTACCACTTTTTTCTTTAGGTATGCAGAGTGTAAGATATATGCTGGTCTTACAACTGAGGAAGCCAAGCTTCTTGCTTGGGATCACAACAATGACAATGACTACAGGCAAAAAATGTCCTCCATAGAGAGAATTCGGTTCTTCCACCATGAATATGAAGATTGTCTTGTTAAGGAAGCTAGAAGAATACATCCCAATCTACGAAAGCATTGCCTTATTGAGGTTGGAATTGCACTGGATGAGAATAGAAAGTCTGATGCCTTGAGGAAATATGATCCATGGTTTCAACTGGCATTCAGATCAGGTGAGATCTGGGATCTACAGGATAAAATTTTCACAATGTGGGAGAACAAGGAGGTCAAGGGCCAGAAGCAACGAAAGTCGAGGCCAGACCCACAGGTTGATCTGAAGGGAAAGGGAAGGAAAGCTGACCTCTCAATTGAAGAGGCTCCCGACGACATGAAGCTGACACCATGGAGGGCCCTTCAAGGAATCAAGGATGATACATTGATCATATCAACTTTGTCAAGGGTAATCTCCAAGGACTTAAGCCTGGAGGAGATGGTGACTGAGCCCAATAAGTATGTATGTTATTCTCAGATCCTTTTTCCCTCCTCCCATGTTTCTGGTCTAACCTAGTCTCTTTTTAATTTCTGTGACTGTAGTCATAAAGTTTACATGAAGATTCAGGAGGTCATGATGAAGAGGCTGGGTTGCTTTTCTTGTACAGAGGTCCAAAGAGACTATCCAACCACATCATCCTACAAAGCTTTATCATAATATTTCATCATTTTCCGTGATTGGGTAGGTTCTCTTTCTGAGGTTGTGCCTGGTTTGCCATTAGGTTAGATGCCTTGATTCACCAAACCAATTTAATGCCAGGCTTTTAGTACGAATTCGATGCCTGGCATCGACTTACGGCTAAAGTCGATGCCTGGCATCGACCTGCAGCCAAAAGTCGATGCCTGGCATTGACTTGGGGGCATAAGTCGATGCCTGGCATCGACCTGCAGCATAAGTCGATGCCTGGCATCGACCTCGTGGCATATGTCGATGCCCGGCATCGACTTATGTCCCAAAGTCGATGCCAGGCATCGACTTTCAGTAGAAAGTCGATGCCAGGCATCGACTTTCAGTAGAAAGTCGATGCCTGGCATCTACCCCCACATGAAATCGATGCCATTCATCGCTTCCTTATGTTCTGCTTGCTATATTGAAGAGCTCATTTAGTTGTCTTTCCACTTTTTTCTGCAGAAACCAAAGAAAAGTAAGTCTGCGGAGCTACTAGATGATTGCCCCCCTGCATTCCTGGCTCACATTCAAAGAGCAAGGCATGAGAAATCTAGGCTGAAAGCCAAGGAGATGGATTTTGATGATGAACCTGATCTGAAATGTTTCTCCAATCCCCTAGACCCCCTTAGGCCTGTATATTACAATGTATTCTGTAGTGATGTAAATAATATTTGTTCTATTGTGCCTAGAAAACATTTCTCCCTTCTCATAGCAGACATACCCTATGGATTTAGGATGTTGGGATCAGTTAATGATGATGAACCCTTCAAACACCCTCAGATTCGGAAGATGGTCACTGATTCTGCAGAGTTGACTATGTCTCCTCTTTGGAGGATAGTAATTTTCCATAGCAGAGACCAGTCCTTCTCTGTTTCAACTGCTCTGAAGGCAAGATGTCATGTTGTGGAGTGCCTCACGTGGTAAGTAATCTTCTTTCTATCTCCGTGGCTTTAATGATGCTCTCTGTGACTCATAGTTCTTGTTTGCAGGGTGAAGACAAACGTAAATCACACTCCTTTGCATAGGTTTGTGAGCTCCACTGAATGCATTACAGTTGGCTATTATGATGAAGTAAGCAAAAGGAGAGTCAGGGAGCATTGCAATGAGAATGGGATCTCAAATGTGCTCATGTTCCCAGCCGTTACCAAGAAACTTCGTCATGTAGCTGGGGACATGACATTGGTTAACCCCTATCAGAAGCCACAAAAACTCATAATGAGATTGCTTCAGCTATTCTCCAATGATGATGACTGGGTCCTAGACCTTTTTTTGGGCACAGGTAATTTCAATTCTCACAATTTTCATTAGTCATGGTTGATTGACACCTCTAAGTGGTTTTCTGTTGTTTCAGGAACGACTCTGGCTTGCTCCTTAAAGATGTTCAGGCACTGCATAGCTGTGGAGAAGGATGATGCTCAAGTGAGCTTTATTAGAATGAGAATCAATGGGCTGAATGAATGCCCAGATGAAGACCAAGAGGTTGGAAGGAAGCACATTGCAGACACGGAGAGATTCCAACCGGCTTCAAGGGAGCCTGTTCCCCCACTTGCAGATGAACCGGGGGACATGGCTGACCTTGAAGAGCCAATCTTGGAGCAAGAGAGGCAGGATATGTGTTCTAATGTTCCAGAGGATCCCAATATCCTTGAGCCTGAGGAAAGCTATGATCAGCTTCTATTGTAGATTCATATTACTCTTGTACTTACACAGGAAATGTAAAACATCATTTTAATATAAATATAATGTCGAGTTCTGCTTCCACTTTGTGTTCAACTTGATTTATCTTGAGCATTTCTCTGATCATGTGTGAATGTTTCTTAGTATAATTTTGTTGATTATTATCTTCTCTTGGGAATGCTTTTGTGAAATGTATTTCATATTCTGTGAATATGGCCATGCATTCAATGAGGATCTTAACCATACAAAGGGGATGATCTTAATTGCCTTGTTAAAATGTTCCGATTTTTGCAACACATGTACTCTAATTTTCGAGTAACTTTTAATCAGCTATAATCTGTGCTTGTTGAGGTTATGGATGTAAGGAAGGAGCTTCACGAACTCTTACTTGTACCTTAAACACTAATCTATTGTCAAAGATCATGATGTGGGATTCTTGATCGGCTGAACAACTAGTTTTCATGGCAACAAGAATTTTATTATATCTATCTTGACTACTTGGGATATGAGATCAAGGTTCTAGTGACAATATTTACAAGCAAGAACAAGTGATGCTTTCTAGATATTGTAAAATGCTCACTTTATTGCTTGATATAATGGTCTTTAGGTAAAAAGGAAAAGAGAACATGTCTTTGTTCTCCTTTGTTGTGACTTAGTGTTCTTATTGATTTCATTTATTTCTTCTATTGTTAAATCTATGTTCTCATGAATCACATCATCTATTGATGGATTAATATCTATTTCTGGTAATTCCTCTTCCTCATCAGTAGAATCAGCATGTAGAGAATTATCCTCTTCATCAAAAAGATTAGTATTATTATCACGTATAATGATTCTAATTTCTATTTCAGATGTTGATGTATCAGTATCTGATGCTGAATCATCAAGAGGACTTTCTTCGATCTCTCTAACAATAAACTGTTCAAACAATGACCTACCTCTAGGTTGCACATGAATGACTTGCCACCAAGGATGAGCATTTGGGTTTTTATAAAAAAATGCTTGTTCAATATGCCTAGGAAGAATATATGGTTCTTTAGTAGATCGCATTACCTTGGAAGAATCAATTGCCCAAAACCCAGATAATTCCTTTCTTAATGTAGAATTACTACCTTTATACTCCACTCGAAACCAATCAACCTTCAAAATGACCTATCAAAATATATAACAACAAAAACCCATTATTAGGTGCTTAAAAAAATAACTAACTCTAAAAAAAATATATAAATTCTTTTCTACCTATTTGAATGTACGAAATGAAATTTCGTATATACCAAAAATAGTTCCTACGTAACCAAGTTCGCTATCTATAATGTTCGTGTCTTTTGAGCTAACACGTGATAGTTGCTTGAAAGAAGCAACAATACTAGAATCCTCTATTTTACGTAAAGAATCAATGGCTTTGATTCTAATATGTTTTCCAAAAGCCCACATATTAGTGAACATTCGAGCTTGCAAAATAAATTCAATTAGTAAATAGAAACTAACATACATATATGAAAAAAATAAAATATTATTTTAATCAAATTACCTTTCGTTCACAACCTATCATTAACTCTCTTTGCTCATCTGAGATTTCTTCATTATTTGCGTTGGCGCGTTGCAAACGACTATATAGCCAATCTGTGAAAGAAGGTATATCTGTAATCTCACTATTATCGAGATTATGTCTAGATCTTTTGTTTTTTCGCCTTTTACTTCGGAGACTTTGAAGTTCCTCGTACTCGCTAAGGAATGCTTGCATGCATTCGCTATTATATGCTACAAGAGTAGAAACATCATTTTTTTCTTGAAATGTAAATAAGAATGGAACCACCTAACCTGATATTACCTCATCTGTTATTTTTGAAGAAGACTCGTTGGTCCATGCACGTGGAGCTTCTTCATGAAGTCTTTCAAGGTACTCACTAACATAATACATGCACTCTTCAAGCATCCAACCCTTTGCCATGGATCCTTTTGGTTTTGCTCTTTGTTGCACATAACCTTTTAGTATTCCCATAAATCGCTCGACCCAAAACATCCATCGAGTGTTGACAACACCTGCACTCTCTATCTCATCTACAAGATGGACTAATAAATGAACCTGAATATCAAAAAATGAAGTAGGAAGTTCTTTTTCCATCAAACATAGTAGCTCTTTGCATTCACGTTTTTTTTGTGGGATCGAATTTTTATCGATCTCTTTGGATGTAATCCACCTATACATATCATAAAAACAATTATAAAGAAGTTAATAAAAAAATAAAAGATATCCAATATTCATACATATTAAATATAAAAGTATCGTAATTACCTTATAAGTGATCCAAGACGATAGATCACATCTCGTACTCCTTTCGTTGTACATCCATCGATAACCAAAGGTAAAATATGTTTCAGAAAGTTATGCCAGTCATGGGTCTTTAACCCAGATAAGCTCTTATCATCCATAGTAAACATGTTTTGAAATGATGCTTCATATCCTGTAGGAGTCTTAATCAATTGAATTCTATTGTTGATAGTCTGTATCTCTTTTGTTGTAAGTACCCAAGGAGCAGATGCATAAGTCATTTCTTGTCGATGTCTATCAAAAACTGGCCATAACTTTGGTTTGGATTTTCGATCTTTCCAATCATTCCTTGATGCTATGGTATCTTTTAGTCCAAGAAGATGTTGCCATAGTGAATAACCAATATTTTTGAATATATGCATAGGATCAAGAAGATGACATACTTTTAACTCTTTCCAATAAATACTCCAAAGAATACCATATTGATATGTTCTTTGCAAGTGCCAATTTTCCTTTACCTCTGTTCACATACTCATTATTTGAATCATCACTGAACATTTCTGCTTCTGGATCTATCAGAGGTCCATCTGTCCATTTTTTATACCAATCCATAGGCGTCATAGGTTTTGGATACTGGCCTGTTTCAAGCTTTCCATTAAAATGTATCGCTTCTCTTTTAGATCTTAATGGATGATCATCAGGCAAGAATCGTCGATGTCGAAGATAAATATTTTTGTTGAGATTCTTACTATAGATTGATCTCAACCAATCAGCACAATATGGACAAGCTTTATAACCCTTAGTAGATATTCCTGCATCATGGAAAATGATAAAAATATAATTAGATTAAATCACATTTATTTACATGCATATTGAATAAAAAAATTACATCAATACCTGAACAAACTCCATATCCAAGAAAATCGTGAATAGTCCAAGCCACAATACCACGAACCGTAATATGTCTTTCATTGATGCTTTTCGATACATCAATGACATTAATACCTCTCCATAACTCTTGAAGATCATCAATGAGAGGAGCAAGATATACATTCATATCTTTAACTTGTCTTTTGCTTGGGATTAAAAGTGAAAGCATTAAATGTTCCTTTTTAATGCTAAGATATAGCAGAAGATTGTAGTTTATGACTACCACTGGCCATGTTGACCATTTACTGGATTTCATGGAGAATGGATTAACCCCATCTAATGCAACTCCTAACTTTAGATTCTGTGGATTTGTGCAAATTCAGGCCATGTAGAATCAATATGCTGAAAAGCAACACTATCATGAGGAATTCTGATTATTCCATCAGTACTTTTGTGATCATGTCCCCAAGTCAAAAGCTTTGATAATTTGGGGCTTTGAAGCATTTGTCTAATCCGTGGAGCCAATGGAAAATGTCTCAATACCTTTTTTGGGATTTTACCTTCTTCACCCTTATATCGAGGAGATTGACATTTGGGACATGTCAAAGAGTCTACATATTCACCTCTATATAAAATACAATCGTTAGTACATGCATGTATACATTGATAAGCTATACCAAGATTGTTGATTATCTTCTTCATTTCATCATGTGAGGTAGGAAGAATATTCTGACTTGGTTAAAACTTTTCAGATAATAACCTGTAAGTTTATCAAAAAAAGATATATTAAAAAAGGTAAATAAATAAATATACATATATACATGTAGGTTTTTATTCTTACTTTAGATAAGGTAAGAACAAGAACTTGAATTGAATGGACACTTTTTGTCCGCGCATCTTTTAAGACTATTAATGCATCTTTCAAAATATTTACACAAAATTTGATTGTTTTGGATGGCAGGATACGATTGTTTGTTTTGGACACATGAAGTATGTACCTTCATTGAATGATTTGTCGATTCACACTTTGAAACTGAACATATGTGTGAATCGACAAATCATTCATATCCTCCAAAACAAACAATCGTATCCTGCCATCCAAACAATCGTATCCTGCCATCCAAACAATCGTATCCATTCAATTCAAGTTCTTCTTCTTATCTTATCTAAAGTAAGAATAAAAACCTGCATGTATATATATATATATATATATATATATATATATATATATATATATATATATATATATATATATATATATATATATATATATATATATATATATATATATATATATATGTGTGTGTGTGTGTGTGTGTGTGTGTGTGTGTGTGTGTATATAAATAGATAGAAAATTGAAAATTATACCTTAATAGTGTCGAAACAGATACATTACTCCATCCAAAACGATTTTGAAGGTTGAGAATAAGTAAGCTCGCACTTAGTTGTGTCAAACGACTTCCTTCATATACATGCTTTAGACATTCCTCTCACAGATATTTCTCATTTTTAGAAATATCAATGCTCTCAATATCATTTTGATACCAATCCTCAATAAAATCTGCCATGCCATCATCTTCATCATTGTCACACAAATCTTGTACTTTATCATCTTTTGAATATAGATCTTTCAACTTTGCATATTGCACAGGATTAGTTTTGCATAGCCTCCTCATGGAAGCTTCTGATAATCGTGGTCTTACTCGTAATTGTGAATGTTGTGGACGAATATCATCAACATCATATGTTGGAATCTACACATATAAATTAAACTCATTAGTATTCCATAAATGAATAAAAAGTAAACTTCAAATATAAAATTAAATATATAACTTATTAAATATGGATATAAAATTTTTATTCTCTCTAGCTAAAAGGTGCTTTTGGAGGTCTACGCCATCCATAATTCACTAATAGTTCATCACCAGGATGTAATGTAGTAATAGCATTGACAACTATGTATCTTGATACATCTCTAATCATGTATGGTGATTCATGACTATTTTCACGCTCCTCAAATGTGCAATTAGTCCTTGAATTATTATGTAACCCTCGACTACTATTTATTAAACCTGCTATATTTCCATGTGTGTAAGGTCTTCCATCAATATATAATCTTTCATTTTCTGCATGTAAAATCCTTCTACTAGTAAGGGATGTTGCGTTCAAGCATATTCCATAAGTACTCATGCTTTGAACATAACATGAAAGTCGATGCCAATCTCCCCATCCATATATAGTACCACAAAATGACATAAGAGTGACTTCAGAGTTCGGAGGCACATACAAATCCTCTACAATAAAGAGACCACGACTAGCATTAGTAATAGTGGATGGAGCAATCATATAGCGATTACCCCAAAAGTTGAAAACCTCTCCATCTAAAGGAAGTGGTCCTCTATTCCATCCTCCATATCTTCTTCTATCGTATGTTTGTACTAAAGAACGATCACGAGCTGGCAATGGATAATCTCCAGCCGTTTCATTCTCTAAACCAGGAGGTAGAGGATTTCTAGAAACCTCTGCTTGTAATTGATGAACAGCAAGTCCATGACGTATACGAGGTATATTAACATTATGAGAAAAATCATCATCATCATCATCATCATCGAGCAAGTATTCATGTATATCAACAATAATTTGACTTTATATATGGTTTTTAGATAAAATAATGACATTAATATATATAGAAAATACATGCCCAAGCATTATCACGTTGACTAGGTGATGGTGCACACTCAAAAGTACCATACGCTGCCTCATGTTCAATACATTCCAATCGTGGTCTTCGATACGTGCCATAACAAGAGTTATACCAACATATAATATGCTCTTCATAGTAAAATTCATCATAATTCCTATCGGAGGACACATGTGAAGTCCTTGCATGGGTAGGAGGTGGTGGAGTACCCTCTGATTGATCAGAATCTGCACATAATAAGAAACATAAAGAAAAAAATATAAGTTATGTATCCATCAAATATATTTAAAATTAAATATTTCATATACTTACAGTATAAAGTCATTGCACGAAGAGGAGACGGTGGTGGAGTTCCATCTGATTGATCAGAATCTACAAATAATGGTATTTGATATTAATAATTTGATTATCTACATAAACAAAAAATTCACATATACATATTTACACATACACACGTATTCACATATACACATTTACACATACACACATATTCACATATACACAACTACATATTATTGTGGGATAAATGCATGTATTTTGTATGAATGAGTGTATATGCATGCATGTGTGTGTATGTATATATGTGGATATGTATATGTATGTTTATGTTATATGTATGTATATGTGTATATGTATACATATATGCATGTGTATATGTTTGCATGTATATGTGTATGTGTATGTGTATGTGTATGTGTATGTGTGTGTATATATGTGTATGTATTCTGACTTTTTTTTTTGTTTGAGATTAAATTAACAGGAGATATTGTATGGTCGAAAAAAATAAGAGGCGAGCTAACATACCATCTGAGTCGTGGCAATTTTTTCATAGACAGCTACTTCTTCAGGAGTCATTTCCTCAACAGAAGGTACACAAATTAATAGTTTATATTTATAATTTTTATATATTTTAGTAATTTTTTACATTTAATTTATGTATGTTTTTTCTTGAATAAACAGGCTGCTGCAAAGAAGAGAGTGGAGTCGGGCCACACATCGCACCTAGGCCAAATGGGCCATAATGGTTTTGTAGCTACGTTTGTAAGTATATGTGTTATTGTGAGTATATTTTTTATTGTAGTAAAAATGCAAGCAACTAATATTTTTTATTTGTTTCATTGCAGCGGAAGGATTATGGCCGATATCCTACGAAACAGGAGATCGAGTATGCTACACATTTGGATATCGGCGTTTGAGCAAGTATATGCAAGATCATCCTGATGCCTTTGTGAGTATTTTTAAATTTTATTTAATTATTTTGTTTTTATGAATGTTTTAATTATTTCATTTATTTATGTTTGTTATATGTAATACAGGAGTATTATGAAGAGGCAAATATGGATGAGGTGGAGAGACAGAAACAGGAGGGACGATCTCATCGTCACAGGGTGATCATGACGATGAGGATGAGGAAGATCAGAATGATCATGATATTGCTGATGATGATGATGATCATGATGATGATGATTAGGATTTTAGTTGATTATGACATTGGATTATATGTATTTACATTGATATATATATATATATATATATATATATATATATATATATATATATATATATATATATATATATATTAAATTTCAGTTATGTTTTGAATTGTGTGTATGGTATTAAGTAATGAAGAGTTTTGTTCTATTGATTGTTATTATTGTTTATATTAGGCATGTGTTTTAATACTTTAATTATGTATGTGTGTGTATATGTATGTATGTGCATGTGTATGTGTGTGTATATGTATGTATGTGCATGTGCATGTATAAGTGTCTATGTGTGTCTGAGTATGTGCATATGCATGTGTATGTATGTATGTGTATATGTATATGCATGTATATGTATAACTCTATGTGTATATGTGTGTATATGCATGTATATGTGTATATGTAGGTATGTGCATGTGTGTGCATGTGTGTGCATGTGTGCATGTGTATATGTGTTTTAATACTTTAATTATATAATTCATTCATATGTGTGTACCTAAGTGTATATGTATGTGTGTGTATATGTATCTATGTGCATGTGTATGTGTGTGTATATGTATGTATGTGCATGTGCATGTATAAGTGTATATGTATGTATCAATATGTGCATGTTCTTGTGTATGTGTGTGTATATTATATGCATGTATATGTATAACTCTATGTGTATGTGTGTGTATGTGCATGTAAATGTTTATATGTAGGTATATGCATGTGTTTGTGCATGTGTATATGTGTTTTAATACTTTAATTATATAATTCATTCATATGTGTGTACCTAAGAGTATATGTATGTGTGTGTATATGTATGTATGTGCATGTGTATGTGTGTGTATATGTATGTATGTGCATGTGCATGTATAAATGTATATGTGTGTATGAGTATGTGCATGTTCTTGTGTATGTGTGTGTATATGTATATGCATGTATATGTATGTGTGTGTACATGTATATGCATGTATATGTATATGTATATGTGTATATGTATATGCATGTGTATATATATGCATGTGTATATGTATGAAACATGCATGTGTATGTGGATGTGCATATACATGTATTTGCATATATGTTAATGTGTGTATGTATATATATATATATATATATATATATATATATATATATATATATATATATATATATATATATATATATATATATATATATATATATATATATATATATATATATATATACAATAATGCATGCATGGACGTCTTTTTATGTGGTTGTAGGAATGTTTGTGCATATGCATGTGTATATGTGTGTATGTCTAAGTGTATGTGCACATGTATCTATGTGTATATATGTGTGTGTATGTGCATGTGTATATATGTATATGTGTGAAAGTGCATCTTCATCATGTATAAGTGTATGAGTGCATATCAATAAGTGTGAGTATGCTATGTAATGAAAATAACACAATTCAAATGATCTACAAAGAATAAAAATTGTACTTACAATTGTTAGCCATACTTTTTGCTTGGTTAGCTTCTTGAATAACCTGCAATAAAGAGAGAAAGAAAAGAGAGAGAGAGAGAGAGAGAGATCTAGAGAGAGAGAGAGATCTAGAGAGAGAGAGATATCTAGAGAGAGAGAGAGAATTCAAAGAGAGAAAGATGTAGAAAGAGAGAAACAAAGACAGAGGGAGACAATAAGAGAGAGCTTAGGCAAAACAATAATTATGCATATACTTGCTTCAGCTCGTAAGCGCAGCGCAATTGCGAACGTTGGAGAGCTCTTCGATCGGATGCGTGAAAATGCCGATCGCAGAGCCTCCAACGTTTTAATTTTTGTCCGTCAACAAATCGTCGTGTAAGTGATGCTATTCGTCGTCGAATATGCGACAATTTTAGCGTCGCTTATGCGACGGCATGTAACGTCGCCTATGCGACGCAGGAAAGCGTCGCTTATGTGACGCGTTTAAAATTGCATCGTTTTAGCGATGTTGTATGGGAACGTCGCAATCCTGTCGTGTCACAAGTCACAAATACTGTCGTTTTATGCATCGTTTAATCGACGGTCGGCACGCGACGCTAATTACGATGCAAGTTGCAATTTTATAGCGACGAAATTCTGTCGCCTTAACCGTCGCTATACGCCCGTATTCTTTGTAGTGATTGAAAGACAACAATATTGGAATAATTGACATGGCATAATTGACATGGATAATTGAATATCTAACTTTGCACTTGATAAGATAAATCTAACGTAAAGTATGGAAAGAATCATAAAGGTGGATTAAATATCCCTATCTAATTCATCATTTTGCTATGTGCAAACTAGGCATGCATAGCATAAACATGTTCGATATGTGAAATATAAGTTTCTTCATCGAAACTTATACTAATTTGGTCTATTTTTGTGCACCACTTGCACACGGACTTAGAAAAATGGGTGGATATTCTAACTATTTCAAGACTTTGAAAAGTCTATTGAAATTCACTTAAACTTGGTTTGGATAAATTAATCTTTAGTAAAGTTGAACAAAACATCCGAATTAAATGGTTCCACTATGGTCCATGTCTAACCACAAACCATTGATCTCATTCTTGACTACAAGACTAATCTATCCAATCGGAGCTTTAAAATCCTCATAGAATATAGGAAAAATAATGTTCCTTCATTTTTTTCAAGTCAACTTCAATTGGACCAAAATAAATTCTAAATCATTTTTATAATTGTCCAACTAAATACACTCATAGTCTTGAACTTGATCTTTAAACTTGAACGTTAGCTTGGGCACCCATCACGTAAAGTATGGCATCCCATACTACCATAATCACTTTGGTGTTGAATCAAAACATAATGTTTTGGACCATCAATCCCACATCCACACCATTGTGTAGTGACTTCAACTTTATCTCAATCTTCCTAATATTTAAAACTTTGTACTAGCGACAAATCCGTTTCCCAATTTCTAATGAATTTGTGATCCTATGTGTAACTCAACACCTTGCTCCGAAATTTTGAAAACTTTCTTATCATGCTTTGACCTAAAGCATACAAAACTTCTTGTTTTATATACAAAATTAAGATCCTTTAAGTAGAAAATAATATTCAACTTAAATCTTAAGTCCTTAGGTATCACTAACACATTTGACCTCTAGTGTATATGTAGATCCTTTTACCTCATAATTATCACACGTTTGAAAATCTCTTTCAAGATCCAATACTACTTATGGCTCTTTTACTTAAGAAGTAAATCTTTGCTCATCTCATGAGTGATTCATCAGCTTATTGCCAAAACTTCTCCAAAATATGTAGTAGTTCCAGTTGCAACCAATAATTCTAATCTAATCTTAGTGAAACTTTCAAGCTATGCTTTCCAACAAGCTAAAATTTGTCAACATTGGCTTCTTGAGCAAAGAGGAGTATGTGTCCAAAGTTGACCTGCGAGTCGGTACTGAGCGACTAGAAGCAGTGACTAAACATGTCACTTTGGAGGTTTCCCAAATGGCTGATACCTTAAAATGGTAATAATAATTCCAATTGACATGACTTTCACTTTTCATAAATATGCACATTTAATGCATCTTTCTAAATGCTCTTTCAATGCATGAAGTAAAGCATGTACATGTGGAAAGTAGAATTCCATAAGCATGTCTATTACTGATTCGCATGTCAAAAACCTAAGTTCTAGCTAGGAAACCATTGATCAAGAGGAGGCAAGAGGTTGATATCACATGTTGAGTAAAACCCCTTTTTTTGCAAAAGATGGTTCAAAGAAGAGAAAGACAATGTTCATCCCGATTATGCATGTTTTAGTAGTAGAAAGGTTTCGCATTTGGTGCAAAGTATTCTTACGATGGAAGATAAGATCTGTTGAAAGCAAGCTATCTTAGGTGAGGCACATGCTACTCCATAACCCTTTGGAATGCTATTAGTAGAGAAGTGTAGTTGAAATTTTGGAAAGAGATCTCAATGATGAAATTTAGAAACTTTCTTGGAGATTCCTCCATTGAACATTAATCCCTTACCTTGCTAGATAGTAGAGTCAAGACTTATAAGAGTCTTCCCCCCTTTTGACACTCAATGATCTTTGTAACTCAAAGAGGTAAACTAAAAAGAAAATGAATCCCCCACAAAGAGGAGTACATGTTTATTTACTTGCTTTGTATCTCCTCCTAACTTTGGTATACCTTGTCTCTTGTTAACTAAGTTCAACTCTGTTGGAGACAAAAGAAAAATTCAAAAGCTCATCTAACTCAATGAATTTTGTGTTTCTCTCATAGTTTGGAGAGAAGTATAAAGTTGTCATTACTAAGAACTTTTGGCTCTCTTGAAAATGACCATCATATGGATAAGAAGCTGTACTTTTTGAATAGGGATGTTAGACAATTAGGAGAGAAGTATAGAATTGTCCTCATAAGAATTCAGAATTCATAATGAGCATCATCTAGATAAGAAGCTTTACTTTGTGAATAGGATGTCATATGGCTTCCTCGTGTTGAGTATTGTCTAGATGTAGGCAATGTTTATATATCTTGAACATTGCCTACATCTAGACACCTCAACCGAGGGTGAGGTGTCTAGATGTGAATGATCCATAGACTTATATTTCATCCATAAGAAATACAACGGCTACAATCAGCTGTCTACAATCAGCTCTCGTATACGTCAAAGCTGCTTTCAAGGTCTACGAATCCAGCGCTCGCGTATTTGGTTGGATCCTAGCGCCAGTCCGGACCCCTCGACGTCGACAATGGACCTCTAAGTACTGACGACACGTTATTCCTTGATTCTTCTTCCTCTCTAATGTCCGATTCTCTGTGTTATCGTCTAAGAAGACGACTCATCAAAGCTCTATACATGAAGATATGCCGGGAGCTAGTGAAACTCTGTATATGAAGATATGCCAAGAGCTAGTGAACAGAAGAGCCGTGTGGCAATCATCACCCTTCTTCTACCATTGCTGTGGCGGTTCTCAAGATGAGCTGATGTCTGTGAGGCCATGGCTTTCTTTAGCTGCTTGGAACTTAGTCCCGCCAATTCAATCCGTCGCCGTCGACAATGGGTCCCTACTCTACATCACAGAGATACGTGAAATCCCATGAAAGCGAAAAAGGAGAGATTGGCACTGTCGCAACTTGCTGCTTCCAGCTATCATGAGATTCGCAGCTGCTAACAATCTTCACGAGATATGGAATCACTTCCCTGATCGTCATGTCAAGTAAACTGCTCCACAAAATACTAGCGGCTACCGCCACAACGGTCTACCACCCTAGAATATGGTGAAGACGACAGCACAAATTCCGTGAAGACGATGGAACGAAGGCGCGG